>JAMLFY010000019.1:4623324-5063109 GCA_030441495.1 Dalbergia oliveri | reverse complement strand
TTGAATGTATGTGCTATACGTCATCCTTTAGTTGATTGACTTTAACGAGAATTGCTAGCTAATTGTGTGATTGCACGTTAGTACATGGTCCCGCATTAAAGCGCTCATTATTTGTTATGTTGATGATTAACATTCCCTAGTCGAGAATCCTGTAAGTCAGCTTCCTTTTTTATTATTGTCAATTTCATTACTTGTTATTACAATGTTATTTTTGATGCAACAAACCTCCCCCCATTTTACTCCAGCTAATTAGTTCACTTCCTGAGACGATCTTAGTGCATTCCGTGATTAGGTGTTTGTTGTAATCGGCTTGGAATTTAATTTCCTTATTAAACTTGGTGCTCAACGTAGCTGCCAAGCCCAATGATAATTAAGCAAACCTAAGCAATATTAGGCTAATCGAAGATTAATTTATTTTGATAATTAATCTAGAGTCAAAATAATTTATTAAGGTTAATTAGAACCTAAGATTGCTTGGTTAAACTCTAATTACATTCTTTAATTCAAGATTCCTAGTCATGGAATCTTGAATAGTATTTTCTCTCCAATTCCTTAAATTAAGGAATTGTGCCATACCTCATTTGACTAAAAGAATGATTTTAAATTGTTAATCTAGCAAGATCACTCTCCTAAATCAAGTCTTGACAACCTTAATTAGCCATTACCTCACCTAAACACTTTCTTACAAACTCCTAATCAAAACCTTAATCAAAGAAACACCTAAACACATCATTAAACCACAATTACATGAACAAATTATCCTCCCCTTGGCTGCAAATGCTGCTGAATTCTTCCCCCATGATTCATCACATGTTGATTTTGTTTCACTCCAAAGGCCATGCCTCAAGCCATACCTTGACCATACTTTCAACCATGCTTGCCATGCCTAAGCCCATACCTATTCAAAGAGATATTTTCCTCCCCCAAAGCCAAGAAGGCCGTCGGCCACTCCTCCTGTGCAGCCTCCATGTTGCAAAATTTCTATAAATACCAAGCCTTGAAGAACTTGGTTACACTTTAGAAGCTTTGCCAAGTTTAGTTTTCTTGCACTTTCTTGCATTTCTCTCAAAGTTCTCTTCATCTTGCTCTTCTTTTTCCTCCCTCAAAGAAACCTTTCCACCACTACAAACCACCACAAACAACCTTAAACCACCACTCCCTCACCTCAAACCACCTCTTAAACACTTAAACTTTCCATTTCCAAGCTTACAAACTCAAGGAAAAATCATCTTCCTTGAGCTTCCTCTTTGGCCGAACACATATCCACATCCAAGAGAAGATTTTGTCTTCTCATTCTTTCAAGACTCAAGCTTTCCTTCATTTCTTTCAAAACTTCCTTAGGTAGGGTTTTATTTCAAAGTTTTACTTGTTTTTCTTCAAGAAAGTTCTAGTTTTCTCTTGGTTCAAAACTCTTTTCTTCTTCTTCTCTTTTCGGCCTTGGAGCTTTTCTAGAGGAAAACTTTGGCTTGATGATGAGGTTTCAAGATAATGGCTTGTTGTTGTCATGTGAGAAACCTCTAAAGCTTGAAAAACTTGGTCTTGGACCATACATGCTTTTGGTTTCTTTCCTTTTTCTTTTCAGTTTCTTTTCCTTTCTTTTCTTCCTCTTTTCTTTCTCTCTTCCTTTCTTAAATGGTTTCGTTTCCTTTCCTTTGTTTGAACAAAGTTTGCTAAAAATGTTAAGTAGATCACAAAAGTTTTGTTAAGAAAATTAATCTATGATTTCAAAGAGCTCTAAGCTTACCCTTGCCAACCTTAAAGTTGGTCGGCGTTCTAAGAGTTTTACTCTAGATTGAAGCCCATGAGCAATAAAATAAAGAATATGACTTAGTTCTTTGTATTTTGTTTAGACAAAGTGTTGAGTTTTGTGTCCATTTTCTTGAGCTTGATGATGAAGTTCAAAACCAAAGGCTTCTTTGAAGACTTGGTGCTAAGAACTCTAAAGCTCACTTTATGTTGTTAAGATACATATTGGGTTAAGGTTATAATGTTCCTCTAAAGTCTTGTAAGAGCTCTAGTTAAGATAAAATGAGTTGCATTCATGTTTATGTTTATGCCTTGCATAGCATGTTTATTTTGATGCCATCACTAAACTCTCAAGAATAACTAAATGAACTTGCATTATCATGTTTAAATTTCCAAGCTTGCATTTCATGTTTATATTTCAAGTCATCACTTAATCTTTAAAGATAATAATGAGGTTGCATCTCATATTTATTTTATGCTCTCACTTTATTTTCTAATGAAGAGTAAAATAAGTGCATATCATGTTTAAGTTTATGTCATCACTTAAATATCCTAGAGCTCAAAGACTTGCCCAAGTATCTTACATAAAGTTTTAGAAAATGGAGGCATTTCAAGAATGCCATTTCGGCCTTGTGATGATGATGGACTTGAGATGAGTTCATCTAATCATAAGTGCCCATAGTCTAAGTCTTGGAATTTTTCTAAGCTTAGGTGTACTTAAAGAACTTTATGAACAAAGTTTTATGTTTTAAATCTATTCCTTGAGCTAAATAATTTAGCTACTGACCTTACCCATTTTTGTATGATTTTAATGAGAGGAATTGGTTTCTAAAAGAGTTTTGAGTTCCTAAAATGATTCCAAGAGAAACTAGCAACTTATATGCATTTAAATCATGAAATTATGTGATTATATGAGCTATATATTTTCGATTCTGCCTTGGTTGTTTGGCCACTGTATAAATTCTGTTTTATGGTGTTAAAATGTGTAAAATTATGTTTGAGTGAAGCAAGAACGATTTAGGGAAGTTAGGAAAGAACAAGTAACTAGAAAGGACTTAAAATGTGAATTCTAGAACACTTAGATGCACAAATTGTAAATTCTGTTCCAGCATAATTGGACTTAAGAAAAATGGTTTATAATTAGTGGATATGTGTAGGAATCCCTCATAATTGGTTTAGGAATTGATTATGGAGCCTTAGGCGAAGACGGAACTTAGAAAGGGTCAAAGACGGAGATTCTAGGACCCCGTAATCATATGATAATTTTCTGCCCAAAAGATGTAGTGCTGTTTGGTAATGTTAGTAAGCATAAACATTAGAGAAAATTATAGGTAATGATCCCTTAGGTGTTATAAAGATCCATAATAAAGGTTAGGATAATTAGAACACAAGTTTAAACCGTAAGGGCCAAAGCATAAGACACCATGAGATAGAAGGTGTGATGTGAGTATGAGACCGAGTGGATATACTCGTGATGATGTGAATATGTTAATGCCATGAACATGAGACTATATGTTTATTTGTGACATGTTGTTGTGATGATGTGGTATGCTATGCTTAAGATGCATGAGAATGTGAAATATGAATGAGTTAGGAGGGTATGCTCCTGTGATTAAGAGATTGATTTGATTGAGAAATTTCATAAGAACAACATGTGTGTTTTGAGTTATGTGGCATGACTCAAATTTGAGGAAATTCGAAGTGATGACGTTATGCTGCCAAATTTCCGTCAAATTTGAGGGACTTGAGAAAAGTTTTGAAAAGAATGATTTATATGTGACATGCCGAGACGCATTTCTCCTGAAGATGAGGAGAAAGGAAACCTGGGGGTATGGTCGAGGAACCATATCGAAGCGGACAATGTCACTGGCTTAACCAGATGATGCGTTTCGCAGACAGACGTACTTCTCCTGTATGGTGAGGAGTGGAACCGTGAGGCATCGACATTAGCCTGCCAAAGCGGACAAAGTCATTGGTCTTAACCAGTTGATGCATTTCGAGAAGGAAGAAAGTCCCATGATGGGTGATTCCTTAGGTCCCCGCCCGTACTCTGGGAGTCGAGATTATTATTTTTATGATTATGATTCGCTTATCAAAGATAAGTAAGAACTAGTGACGACTAGTTAAGGTATGAGCTCATAGCCTAGTATCAGGGGTCGGTTACTATTTTTACATATCATGATGTCACAAGTTTGAGAAACAAGAAAAGATGTGAAGCATTTTGCCTATGAAAAAGAGAAGTTGATTATGAGAAAGTACATACCACTTATATGAGTACTAGTTGATGATGATATGATTTATTGGTTTGCTGCATAAAGTATTTGTAACACCCTAAAATTTAATTAAAAATTAATTTGAGTTTTATTAATTGTAATTCAGTCTTAGCAATTATGAGGGTGGCCCCAACAACCTAAAAAAAAAAAAAATTTTAGGACGGTGAATAGTAACCTTACGGGCCCCATGAGCCCAGGGAAGCCAAAACCCTAGTTCCGAGACCAGGAAATGCCCAGAATTGAGAAAAGAGAGGGTTAAGGTTAGAAATAGTTAGGAATAAGGATTTTTACCTGAATTTAATTTTCGGGTAATATCGGTTTAATCGGATATGACGTTTACCGTTCGGTGAGATTTCGGTGTGGTTTCTAACACGAGAAGATATTTCCATCATAACCAATGAATAATATCCACCTCTTTAGAGTATGTGGAAGACCAATATTTAATCTTGGAATCCAAGATTAAATCTTAGCTATCCATTTTGCTTTACCACAAAATATCTTCAAGCATTCAATATAAAATAAACAAGTCATCAACTTCTCCTCCAAGCCACCTAACCTTATCATTTTCTTCTTCAAAATTTCGTGCAGCCTTCAAGGAGAGAAGAACCAGCCACCATTTTCATCTTCTTGAGCTTGATCTTGAGTTCTAAGCCCAAAAACCCTAGCCTAGAGTTGTGGAAACCTCAAGAGTTCCTTCGTTAAACTTGTTCTACACATCAATACCTACAAATCTAACCGATTAAAATCTCAAATCTCCATCAATCCTCACCTTGATACCTCACTCCCTCACTGATTTAAGGAGGGTTTGAAGTTGGTTTGGGAGCTTTGAAGTGGAAGGAATCAAGCTTGGATCATCTTGGAGCCAAGGATCCATAAGTTGCTACAAGTAGGGTTTGTGCTGTCTTTTTTTGTCAAATTTTTCTGATCTGTTTTGGTTTATCTATGTCCGAAAATTTTAGTGGTATTGACTGATATGATGTTGATATTGATGTATAAATTTTGGTTGTGTGTTTGGATGTTTTTAAAAAATGGTTTTTATCAAAAGAAGTTTGGGCTAGGCTGCTAGGATTTTGGTTTTTTCTGGAGGCAGGACTTGTTCATGAATTTTCTGGTATATTTGTGGATTTTTCATGAGCTAAAAAAATTATATGTTTGATTTAATATCTTAAATAACTACATGAATTTTCTTGGGTGTTTATTTTAATTTTTACTACCTCAAAAAAATCAGAAACCGAAATGAGACTGATGCTGCCTGAAATGTTGAAACTGAAGCAATAAAGTTATCCATTTTATTACCATAGCAAATGATTGAACTAGCCCTTGAAATTTTTACACGAAGTTAATAACATATTTAAATATCACTGTAAATTTTATTATTCATTGGTTCAATCATTTGCTAGGGTTAAAAATTATGAGAACTCTGGTCTGAGCTGTGAATTGGTGGTCCCTGACCACTGATTTTGTACAATTTATTGAAGGAGTTAGAGAGCTCCATTTGTGTTGAAATTTTTATGGGACCTTGTGGACACATTGAAGTGTCTTGAGTAATTTTTATAGCCTTTGACTTGATTGTTTGATGGGCAACTTAATTTGTGGCATAATGGTGTAAATTCTGCCATTATGCTGGAAATGCCACAATACTTTGAATTGATGAAGAAATGGCACTTTGGGTTCTAGTATGACATGAATACTTGATGTTACCTATTTGGCCATGTGTCTTGTGACATATAAATGCATGCTAGAGGAATTAAAGATGGTTTATGATGCATGATTGAGATTTCATTGTGAACGAAATGCCTATATGTGCCTTATGCATGAAATTGGAAAGGAAAAGAGAACGTATAAACTTAAATTGTGCATGTTCTGACATATGGACAAAACAGAAACAAGACTTAGGTTAAATGAGGGGAAGGAAATTGAAAAGAGAAACCCCAATTTATAATCGGTAGAACGTATTGGCTAGGAATAGATCTGTGTGTGATTCGAAATGGAAAAAATGAAGTCTAATGATCACGTATAGGAATAAGCTCAGTCCTTACAAGGTCTTATTTCCCTTATGTGGTGTGATCCACCATAAATACCCATTGGGTATAAACGGATCTATTGTGGAGTTGTCCATTAAAATACCCGTTGGTATAACTAAGTCTTTCCTATGTCAATGAAAAGAGAAAAATGCACTAATTGGCTTTCTATGGCCATGATGGAAACCAAGTCACTTTGAGATAACTTTACCTGATTTGACACATGCATTATCCATATCATATGGAATCCTTTAAGTAGATTTACTTACTATGGGTTTGAACTTTGGATATATGTACAAGTACTGATTGATTATTAAAAGCTACCCACTTTGAAGGATGATTTTGGAACTTTAAAATGAACCTTTAGAGTATATTGCATGATCACAGTTTTTCCATAAACCGAGTGGCTGGGTGATAACGATGACATTATGATTGTGATTAGGGAGTTGCCTTACTAAGAATTATAAAATTCTCACCCCTATGGTTTGTGTTTCCGTGTCGCCTCCAAGTTAAGCCAGGACGATGATGCTACTACGCAAAGGAATGTGGGACCACAATAGTATAGTAGTTACTATTTTATTCTATTGTACTTAGTGGGATGGAAAATGTATGTAAATGTATTAGAGGACAAACATGCACTAAAGCTCATAGAGGAGCTTCCTTTTGTATTTTAGCTGTGTATTCAATAAATATGGTGTTTACTTGTAATATGTTTTAATAGAATTACGCTAGTTATCTCGCACATGAATCGAGCTTGCTATCGATAATTAAGAAAGGTCCGTTAATTAACAAGTAACAACTCTCGAGTATGATATCATGGCTTAAGAATGAGGTTGTACTTGGGACGATGTTACAGGATTGACATGTATTCATGTTTTGGTATGCTGCATACATACATTAAGATTCATCCTAAAAGACACGACCTTGGATAATTATCTTTTATGAAAACCTCATAATGAACCTTGCATGTTTAACCTTTTATAATAAACCCAAGGTTCCTGGGACGTTAATGATGATATTAGGATAGAAGATTTCCCTACTAAGATTCTTTAGCAAGATTCCCATCTCTCTCGTTCTCTTTTTGTTATATTTTCAGGTCACGATGGCATCGTTCGTGATCTTCATTGACACACCGTGTGGAGGTGCATACAATCCAGATCATCAGCTTACCACTTTGAGGGTCGTCTGCCGTGCGTTTTGCATACATGGAC
Source organism: Dalbergia oliveri (assembly GCA_030441495.1). Lineage (NCBI taxonomy): Eukaryota > Viridiplantae > Streptophyta > Magnoliopsida > Fabales > Fabaceae > Dalbergia > Dalbergia oliveri. The sequence continues at coordinate 5,055,858 of JAMLFY010000019.1, read as the reverse complement.
GCCTTTTCTTTTTCCGTCTCCAGCTTCCGCTTCACCCGACCTCTCCCTACGGCGATGATTTGATCTTTGAGAGGACTCGACCCTGACAAGCAAACCCGCCAAGTTAACCTTCGTCCTCACAGCCCGGATCCCGAGTACGTTCCCGCCCGAGGCATTCTAAGATCGACCTATTTGAGGATTCCCCTACTCATCCCTTTTCAGGATCTCGCCACCGTTCCCATGGACATTAGGAGGGCACGAGGATACGGTGACGAGTCGATGCCCGGAGATGCGCCCACGTCAAGGAGGTCACGTCCGTCCACCTTTCCGTCTGCATGCACCCGAGGAGCTTTCACAGTTCATTGGGTATGTACCTTCGAGGGACGAGGAGCAGCATCATCATAATTCGAGGGAGGGGGTAGCCATGGCTTGGGATCGATCTTTTGGGCTTTCCATGTATTCGTTGTCTATGTTTCCTATTTCTTTTCCTGAGTTTACATTTCCTGGACTTAAAGCTCTGCCCACTTATATGGGTATGACTTTATCCTTTTTAGTGTTTTGGTGGATATCAGCCCTTGTACTAAACTATGATATTTAATATTATGATGGATGTTTCTATGATTGAGGTGTTCTTATTGCTTGGGTATTGCATGATTTATTTTCTCTTTGCTTCACGTTTCACTCATGTTGTATGCAATGACTCTACTTTGTTTTATATATTTCAAAAAAGAAAATTTACCCGTATTTTTCGCTGAAGTAGTTTTGCAAATGAATTTAAAGGGAAGTAATAACTAATAATTAATCTTAATACGTCCTAGGCGTGTTTGGGTTAAATATTAGGGTGTTACAGGATGCTCAACCTTGTTGGTGGGCTCAATATCTTATATGTCCTTTATGCTTAGGGGTGTCACTACTACTTTATGGTTATGATATGTTATCTTAGTTTGTGTTATGTCATGCTACGATTTATACATATATCATGATAAGATTTATATGATTTCTATTAGTATGTGTACAGTGCCGGTATTTATGCGTACGCGTGGCTCGTGTTTTGGTTTAAAAAACTAAAAAAAAAAGCCATATTTTTATTACTTGTATTTTAAAGAAAAACAAGTTAAGATCTAAGAGAAAGGTGTAACAACTAAAAATTAACCATAATGCGACTCGAGTGTATTTGGTTAAAAGTTAGGATGTTACAGATAGTGGGTAAATCTTGATTTTTCTCTAACCCTTTGGAACCTGAGTAATGATATGTGAACACTAAAATAGTGCTACACCTACGGTGACACCGTATAAAAAGAAGAAAAAGACAAAAACAATGGTATCAATATAAAAATGTCACTCTCTCTCTCTCTCTCTCTCTCACACACACTCTCTTTCAGTTCCCACTCTTAGCTTCTACTCTCTTTCTCTCAGATCGCACAAAAGAAGATTAAGAATAATAAACATACATCTATTTCAATTTTTCTGAAACAATCTTATTTATAAGGTATGTGGGTTCCTTATTTTCACTCTTGCCTCTTTTTTGATGTGTCTGTGATAATTGTATTCATGAGTTCCTTATTTATTTTCATGGTTTGAGCTAAGTATGATTATTGAACAAAGAATGAATGATTTACGTTTAATAAACCTATAGAATGACTGCAAAACTCGTAAAGTAATGCTAAAAAACGGTTTACAAGCTTGTTGTAATTGGTTTACAAGTTTTTTGCACTATATTTATAAGTTTTAAGGATGGGTTTACAAGTCTTGTAAATGAAGTGCAAATAATTTGTAAAACTAAGCATTGCTTAAAATCTGTAAACCAAGTGTAAAAATCTTGTAAACCAAGGGAATTAAACTTGTAAAACCAAAACTTACAAAGTGGTTCTTGCTCAAACTTGTAACCTTGTAAACCAAGTTTCTTACACAAAGTGGTCCTCAAAGTTCTAAAGTGGTTGTAGATAGTTGGAATCTAAGACTAAATGATGTAAACACGATCTACAATACAATGTAATTGGGAGAGGAGTTTTGTCATTGGTTTACAAGTTTTTTGCCCAGGTTTACAAGTTTTTCGCACTATGTTTACAAGTCGTATAAACCAAGTGCAAAAACTTATAAAATTAAGCATTGCTTAAAACTTATAAAATTAAGCATTGCTTAAAACTTATAAACCAAGTGCAAATAATTGTAAACAGATGGCACAAAACTTGTAAACTTGTGTTTAAGACTTACAAATCAAGTGCAATAAGCTTTGTAAACCAAGCATTTTTGCACAAAGTGGTGCTATAAAGTTCTGATGTGGTGGTAAATACTTAAAATTTGATTCTAAATATTGTGAAAATGGTTTACAAGATATTAGGAAAAAATTTCAATTGGTTTTTGTTATTGGTTAACAAGTTTTATGTGCTTAGTTTACAATTTTTTGGATTATGTTTACAAGTTTTTAAGCACAAGTTTACAAGTTTGTAAACCAAGTTTACAAAACTATAAAACTAAGCATTGTTTAAAACTTATAAACCAAGTGTAAAAAACTTGTATGAAGGTGGTTAAAAAACTTGTAAACAAGTGCTTAAGACTTACAAACCAAGTGCAATAAGCTTGTAAACTAAGTTTTTTCCACAAATGGTGTTACAAAGTTGTAAAATGATTGTAAATACGTGGAATCTAATTCTAAATATTGCGAAATTGGTGGTACAAAAGTTGATACCTAGTGCAAGATACTTGTAAATTGGTCTTAAATTCTAAGTCACTTAAAAACTGTAAACCTAGTGATAAATATTATATATGAGGTTTTGTATCACAACTTTATTATAATTTATTTGGATTTTTTTGTAGGTTTTGTATCACACTTCATATGTAAAGTATGGAGGATTCAATGACCGTTGATGCAAATTTTGATGTTGAGGTTCAAATTGATGACAATAATAGGGATTATGACCTCTTATGCCTGCTATTAGGATGATATTTAATTCAAAAGAATAAATGAAATTATTGTAACACCTTAATATTTAACCCAAACACGCTTAGGACGTATTAAGATTAATTATTAGTTATTACTTTCTTTTAAAACTTATTTGTGAAATTACTTAGCTGAAAATATGGGTAAAATTTTTTTTGAAATACATGTGCATAAAACAAAGTGCGAGCCTTCGCGTACCATATAAAAGAAACGTAAAGCGGAAGAACAAATAAATCATGCAAATAATACGCAATAAGAAACACCTCAATCATAAAAACATTCATCATAATATTAATCATAATAGTTTGGTACATCATCTCAAGCATAAAGTCATACACATATAGTGGGCAGAGTTGGAGGACAGAAATATAAAATACCAAGAACATAAATAGAGGATGCAAAGAAGTCCAAAAGATACATTCCCAAACTAAGGCTACCCCTCCTTCGAACTATGGATGACGCTTCTCTCGTCCCTCGATGGCACATACCCAATGAACTGGGCAAGCTCCTCGGGTGCATGTAGACGGAAGGGTGGACGAACATGACCTCCACGACGTGGGCGCATCTCGAGCATCGTGCTTACCTCGCGCGTTACTGGATCCTCGCACCCCTCCCAATATCCATGGGAACCTAGGGAGACCTCCGAGAAAGGATGAGAAGGTGATCCTCCTCAAATCGCTCTTCAAATGCCTCGAGCAAGGAACGTACTCGGGATAGCCACGTACGCTGAAGACGATGGTCGGGCACGACCCTCCGCCTGTTGGGGTCGCGTCCTCTCAAAAATCAAAAATCGCCATAGGGAGAAGTCGGTGAAAGGAAACTGGAGACGAGAATGCAAATGGACGACCCATGTATGCAAAATACGTACACACAATGACCCTCGAAGTGGTAGGACGATCCGAATCATAGTGCAGCTTCCACATTGGCAATCAACAAAAATCACTAACGACGCATCGTACCTGAAGACGTAACGGAAAGAAAACAGAGAGAGGGGTGAGAATCTTGCTAAAGAATCTCAGGAGGGAAGACCTCTATCCTAGTGTCATCGTTTATGTCCCAGGAACCTTGGGTTTATTATGAAAAGGTTAAACATGCAAAGGTTCATTATGAGATTTTTGAGATAATTATCCAAGGTCCGTGTCTTTTATAATGAATCTTAATGCATGTATGCAGCATAGTAGAACATGAATACATGGCAATACTTTAGGCAAACCAAACAATAATCAATCATCATATAAGTGGCATGTAAATTCTCTTGAACATCATTCTTTCTTCTCAAACTTGTGACACTAAACATCATAATAGTAACTGCACCCTAAACTTAGGCTATGAGCTCATACCTTAACTAGTCGTCACTAGTTCTTACTTATCCTCTTGATAAGCGAATCATAAACATAGTCATAATCATCATAATCCCGACTCCTAGAGTATGGGTAGGGGGCCTAAGGATCACCCATCATGGGACTTTTTCCTTCTTCGAAACGCATCGACTGGCTTAAGACCAGCGACTTTGTCCGCTTTGGCAGGCTAATGTCGATGCCCTCATGGTTTACGTTCTCCCACCGTGGCAGGAGAAGTATGTCTCGGTGTGTCACATTAAACATCTTATCTTTCAAAACTTTCTTAGGTCTCTCAAATTTGATGGAAATTCGGCATATAACGACTTGCACTCGAATTTCCTTAAATTTGAGTCAAGCCACATAACTCACATAATGCATGTTGTCTCATAAATCAAATAAACCTTTTAATCATAAAAATATACTTTCTTTGATTCATCCATATCACATGGTCTCATGCATTATGCCCACAATATACCAAATCATCATCACAACACAACATGAATCCTCATGTTATCAAACTCATGACATTAACACATTCATACATAACACAAGCACACTCGCTCGGTCTCATTCTCACATCACACTTCATGTCTCATATTGTTTTATGCTTGGGCCCTTACGGGTCTTAAACTTATGTTCTAATTATTCTAATACCCATATTACATCCTTATCACACCCAAGGGATTATCACTTATAATTCTCACTAAGATTTAGGCTTACTAAAAATTCCAAACAGCATTATGCATTTTGGGCAGAAAAATTATCATATGATTACGGGTTCTAGAATTTTCGTTTTAGACCCTTTTTAAGATCCGTCTTCGCCTATGGCTTTATAATTAACTCCTAAACCAATTATGAGGGATTCCTACACATATCCACTAATTATAAACCATTTTCCTTAAGTCCAATTATGCTGGAACAGATTACAAGTTTGTGCATTCTAGGTGTTCTAGAATTTACATTTTAGTCCTTTTTAGTTACTTGTTCTTTCTAAACTTCCCTAAATCGTTCCTTGCTTCACTCAAACATAATTTTACACATTTTAACACCTTAGAACAGAATTTATACAGTAGCCAAACATTAAGGGCAGAACCGAAACATAGGCTTCATAGAATCACATAATCACTTGATTTAAATGCATATAAGTTGCTAGTTTCTCTTGGAATCATTTCAGGAACTCAAAACTCTTTTAGAAACCAATTAATCTCATTGAAATCATATAAATATGTGCTAGGTCAGTAGCTAAATTATTTAGCTCAAGGAATGGATTTAAAACATAAAACTTTGTTCATAAAGTTCCTTGAGTACATCTAAGCTTAGAAAAATTCCAAGACTTAGACTATGGGCACTTATGATTAGATGAACTCATCCAAGTCCATCATCATCACCACAAGGCCGAAATGGCATCCTTGAAATGCCTCCATTTTCTAAAACTTTATGCAAGATACTTGGGCAAGTCTTTGAGCTCTAGGGGATTTAAGTGATGGCATAAACTTAAACATGATATGCACTCATTTTATTCTTCATTAGAAAGTAAAGTGAGAGCATAAAATAAATATGAGATGCAACCTTATTATTATCTTTAAAGATTAAGTGATGACTTGAAATATAAACATGAAATGCAAGCTTGAAATTTAAACATGATAATGCAAGTCCAATTAATTATTCTTGAGAGTTTAGTGATGGCATCAAAATAAACATGCTATGCAAGGCATAAATATAAACATGTGTGCAACTCATTTTATCTTAACTAGAGCTCTTTCAAGACTTTAAAGGAACATTACAACCTTAACCTATTATGCATCTTAACAACATAAAGTGAGCTTTAGAGTTCTTGACATCAAGACTTCAAAGGAAGCCTTTGATTTTGAACTTCATCATCAAGCTCAAGAAAATAGACACAAAGCTCAACACTTTGTCTAAACAAAATACAAAGAACTAAGTCATATTCTTTATTTTATTGCTCATGGGCTTCAATCTAGAGTAAAACTCTTAGAACGGCCGACCAACTTTAAGGTTGGCAAGGGTAAGCTTAGAGCTCTTTGAAAACATAGGATTAATTTTCTTAACAAAACTTTTGTGATCTACTTAACATTTTTAGCAAACTTTGTTCAAACAAAGGAAAAGGAAACCGAAATCTCTAAAGGAAAAAGGAGAAGGAAACTGAAATCATTCAAGGAAAAGAAGAAGGAACTGAAAAATAAAACCAAGGAAAAGAAAGAAACACAAGCATGTATGGTCCAAGACCAAGTTGTTTCAAGCTTTAGAGGTTTCTCACATGACATCAACAAGTCATTATCTTGAAACCTCATCATCAAGCTAAAGTTTTTCTCAAGAAAGGCCTCATGGCTGAAATGAAAAGAGAAGAGGAAAAGAGTTTGAACCAAGAGAAAACTAGAACTTTCTTGAAGAAAACAAGTAAAAACTTAAAAAAAACCCCTACCTAAGGAAGTCTTTGAAATGGAAGAAAGAAAGCTTGATTCTTGAAGAGTTGAGAAGACAAAATCTTCTCTTGAGTGTGGTTGTGTGTTCGGCCAAGAAAGGAACTCAAGGAAGATGATTTTTCCTTGAGTTTCTAAGCTTGGAAATGGAAAGTTTAAGTGTTTGAGAGGTGGTTTGAGGTGAGGGAGTGGTGGTTCAAGGTTGTTTGTGGTGGTGGAAAGGTTCTTTGAGGGAAAGAAAAGAAGAGCAAGATGAAGAGAAATTGAGAGAAAAGGAAGAAAATGCAAGAAAAACTTAGCAAAGCTTCTAAAGTGTAACCAAGTTCTTCCAAGCTTGGTATTTATATAAAATTTTGCACAATGGAGGCTGCCAAGGGAGAGAGGCCAACGGCCTCTGGCCATTTGGGGAGGAAAATATCTCTTGATTGGTATGGGCAAAGGCATGGGCAAAGCATGGTTGAAAGCATGGTGAGGTATGGTTTGAGGTATGGCCTAGGCATGGTTCTTGAGTGAGATAAAATTCAACATGTGACACTCTTCCTAGGCCATGCATTCGGCCAGAATTTTGCAGCCAAGGGGAGGATTAATTTGTTCATGTAATTGTGGTTTAGTGATGTGTTTAGGTGTTTCTTTGATTAAGGCTTTGGTTAGGAGTTGTAAGAAAGTGTTTAGGTGAGGTAATTGGCTAATTAAGGTTGTCAAGACTTGATTAGGAGGGTAATCTTACTAGATTAACAAATTAAATTCATTTTCTTAGTCAAATGAGGTATGACACAATTCCTTAATTTAAGGAATTAGAGAGAGAAAATATATTCAAGATTCCATGACTAGGAATCTTGAATTAAAGAATGCAATTAGAGTTTAACTAAGCAATCTTAGGTCCTAATTAACCTTAATAAATTATTTTGACTCTAGATTAATTATCGAAATAAATTAATCTTCGATTAGAGCCTAATATTGCTTAGGTTTGCTTAATTGCGTCATTAGGCTCACTGTAAACTGTCCTAGGGGCAAAATGGTAATTTTGCACTAAAACTCCAGGACCTTCGGGCTCGACTAAATATCAAAAACCACTCAAAAACATCATTCCAAACTTCCTGGAAAAGTTCAGGGCTCAAACGACACCTTTTACGTGTAGAACACGCAGGGTATTTTGGTCATTTTGAGCCAAAAGTTTGGAAATGAGATTTTCACCTTGGATATCAAACATAACAAATATAATCCCCTTTAAACATTGAGTTGACCCATTGAGGACTGTCGGTTGACTGCCCAAATTCCGAGGAAAACGACCTTAGGGGCATTTTGGTCATTTGCACTCAACAGCAGAATCGAGGCGTTATGTAACATCCTAATATTTAACCCAATATGCCTAGGATATCAAGATTAATTATTAGTTATTACTTCCCTTTAAATTCATTTTACAAAATACTTAGCGGAAAGTCCAGGTAAAATTTTTTTTTAAATGAATCATGTAAAACAAAGTGCGAGCCTTTGCGTATAACATAAATGAAATGAAGCGGAAGAGCAAAATAAATCATACAATACAAAAGCCATAAAGAACACCTCAATCATGAAAACATTCTTCATAACATTAATTAACATAGTTTAATACATGACCACTGAGTTACAAAGGAAAGCATAAAGTCTTACCCATATAAGTGGGCAGAGCTTGAGTACAATAACAAAAATAAGAAACATAACAATACATGAAATAGCCCAAAAGATACTCCCCACCAAAAACAACCTTCCCCTCTAGAGCCTATGGACGACGCTAATCCTCTTGAGAGATGTAACCTACGAACTCGAAGCTCCTCATATGTGGCCCATCGAAGAGGGCGTGGGCATGCGAATCGGCGAAGCGACGTGGCCACCTCGGTGAGGGCGCCTCTCGGGCTGACGTCACGCCTCATAAGCCTCGGCTAGAGACCGTGTCCTCGCTACCCCCTGACGAGCCAAGGCAGAAGGGGCGAAATCCTCCGAATACGGATCGGCCGGTGAATCCTCGGATAGGTCTCCCCGCAACGACATATGAGGGTACGTACTTCCGGATGGTCACGCACAGCTGAGGATGATGGTCGGACGGCGTTCTGATCATCACGGGTCGTGTCCTGTAACACCCTAATAATTAACCGAATACACCTAGGTTGTATCTGATTAATTACTAGACTTTACTCTTTGCTTCAGTTCTTTAATCATACTTTGAAAATACTTAGTGAAATTACGAGCCATTTTTTTTTAAACATAATTGAAAACGTGAGCCGCACATAACGTGAACAATAATCGAAATAAAGCGAATAACGAAGATATAGCATGAAAAACACATCATATTGGCTCCATCATATAACATCCATAATTACATAACACATAGATATTTTGCCTACCAAAAGAATAAGACTAGGTGTAGGCAATCTAACAAAACATAAATAATATATGGATGGAAGGACATCCATTAATGGCACCTAGTAATAACACTCCAAGGATAGGGATAGATATTTGAAATATACGAGTGAAACTAGAGGATCAAGTTCAACTACCAGGTGAAAGCCTCAATGTGATTCACGAACGCTTCCTTCCGTTTTGAAGACGAGATGGAAAGAAAAATAGAGGGAGTGAGAAACTTATAAAAAGAATCTCAGTAGGGTACTCACCTCATGATGCATTGTGTCATCATCATCGTCCCCAGGAACCTCGGGTTTATTATGAAATAGTGAGCATGCTAAGATTGATTTATTAAGTTCGAAAATATACTTTACCGAGGTTCGTCGGTTTTAATCATGCGTCTTATAATGCATCATAAACTTAGCATGTCATGTTTATAATGAACTTTTCCTTTCATATATAATAACATAGTTATGCATAAAATCACATCATATTCCTCATCATCATATCATAAATACTATGCATAGAAGAACATCATATTTCTCATCATCATCTCATAAATACTATGCATAGAAGAACATCATATTCACATAATGCATTTACTTAGTTTCTTAGGTGACTTAAAGTTACTTTCATCATCATTTTCCTGGGCCACCCTATACTCCACCCTTTTGGGAGTAATCTAGGTTATGAGCTCATACCTTACTAGTCGTCACTAGCATATACTTATCCCTTTTGATAAGTTAAAATCCCGACTCTACCCTTTTGAGAGAACGGGTTAGGGGGCAAGAATCACCTTTTCACCACCTATAGTCTGATGGGTCCAAAGGATCATTTCCTCATAAATTTAAGTCACCATTAAGTCTTTGCATGTTATATCATAATACAATTCTCAATTCATCATAATATTTTCTCATTTTAGTTTTATTCTGAATAATATATACCAACTGTAATCATGCATCTTGGAGATTCCAGGAAAGAGAGGTGGGTCACAAATGGACACGCTTAAATACCAAGTCTTTCCTAGCCAGAACCTTTCCAAATTACACTTTTACAGTAATATACTTTCTTCCCAACAAGGGTAAATTTTTAAGTAACAAAGAATATTTCATTATTTCATGCATAAGCATTCTCATTGTTTGCAATAACAACTATAACATGCAAGCCTGGGAATCATTCAATGACGTCAAATACTTAATAAGCATCAAATCACTACATAGACTTATCATTTAAAACATCAAAGAGGCATCATCATAAATCCTTATCGAAAGCCGTCTTAAACAACTGAAACTTAGAATCGGGCAACCTCAATTATTGAACTAATTAATTATGCATCTAAGGGATTTATTACCATCAATTATAAGCCTTAAGAACATTATTAGACTATATGAGGCAGCATAGGCAGTAAATCATATTTAAAGCTTTACGGTTGCTTTATGTAGCTAATTTTACTTCTAACATGCATAGAATTATTCCTTATCAATAAACATAATTATCACAACTTCAAACATATCAAATCATAGTAATACTAACTCAGATCAATGGCTGAATCATGAACCTCACATAATTGCTTAATATCACATTTTAAGTACATGCAAGATATTAGTTTCCCGTAATATCATTTCAAGCCTTAAAACTCTTTTAAAAACTAATTCTTTTTGGTAATCTTGAAAGAAATTATAGAACCAACTCAATAGCTATTTAAAAATCACTTTAGGCTTACCTTAATCATGAGGTCAATTTATACATTGAAAGAATTCATGATTAAAATTCTCACTTAAGATAAAAGGAGCAAGTCTTGAGCTTTAAAGATTTAGGTGATACTAGAATCATAAACATGCTATGCAACCTCATTTTAATCTTATCTTTATAAGGTGATAACTTGGAATTATAAACATGATGCAAGAAACTGGAGCGGGGTAGTCCGCATGGACCAGGAGAAGGAGAAGAGAATCTTAATAAAAGAAAATAGAAACCGAAGCGCGGTAGTCCGCATGGACCGGTGAAAGGAGAAGAGAATTCTTATTAAGCTCCAACTCAAGACTTCTTAAAGAATAAATTCTTTGACTCCAATAATCTTAAGGAAATATGATCCTTAGGATACTACCATTTTCCAACTTTGCTTGTGATACTTGGGCAAGTCTTTGAGCTCTAGGATTCTTAGGTGATGACATAAAATAAACATGCCATGCATTGATTCTTTTAGCCATTATAAAATAAAGTGAGAGCATAAAATAAATATGAGATGCATCCTCTTTATTATCTTTGAAGATTAAGTGACAACTTGAAACATAAACATGAAATGCAAGCTTGGAAATTTAAACATGAATATGCAAGTTCATTTATTCATTCTTGAGAATTTAGTGATGACATAGAAAGTAAACATGGTTATGCAAGGCATAAACTTAAACATGGATGCAAGTTCATTTTATTTCTTTACTAGAGCTCCTCCAAGACTTTAGAGAAATATAAATTCAACCCAATATATCTTAGCAAGACAAAGTGAAAAATACATCTTTCAAGTTCTAAACTCAAGATCTTTATTTTTACATCATAAAAACATCATTCTTTAAAGTTTTGCATCAAGTGGAATTTTCAAGCTTTAGAGGCCTAACTTGTGATGGATTTACAACCAACACTCAAGGTCCTCATCATCAAGCTATCATCATATTCCCATATAGGCCATATGGCCGAAATGTTCAAAGGAAAAGAAAGAAGAAAACCAAATGGAAAAACTAGAGAAAGTCCATGAAATCATCATTTTGAACCAAGAACAACACTTAGCAAAGCATAGAAATAAGCTTAAAGACAACTCCCTACCTAATTTGATTTGAAGGAAAGGAAGAGAACTTGGTTTCCTTGAGTGAAATGAAAGAAAATCTCTTTGAAAATTGAAGAAGAAGTTTCAGCCAAGAGGAGGAAGAAAGAAAGCTTTTGGTGCTTCTAAAAACTAGATTTGTGTAAGTTATGAACTAAGGCCTCTAACACTCCTTCAAGCATGCCTATTTATAGAGATTTTGAGCTCATAAATGGACAAAGGGAGGAGGAAATCTGACCAAATTTGAGGAGGAAACAAGGAAGAAAAATCATCTTGTTTGGTGGCTTAAAACATGGAATCATGTTTTCATGGTTCCTTGTTTTCATACCTTGGTTTTTGTGCATTCTTTGACAAATTTTCTGATGCATTATGGACCAAAATTTCATGCATTACAGCCCAAGGAGGAGAAATTTGTGTGTTCCATGTATTATTTAGGTGTAGGTAGGTATCTTTGCAAATTAGAGAATTTACAATTAAGGGCTTAGGTGAATTAGTAAGCAATTTGAGTGTTTTTAAGCAATTTTAGGTTCTAATCAATCTAAATAAATAATTTTGACTCTAGATTAATAATTAGAATTTAATAAGCTTTAATTTGAGCCTAATATTGCTTAGGTTTTGCTATACGAATCAAAAATCTCAAAATTTGCAAAACTGCACAAAGATAAGGACAAAATGGTAATTTTACTTAAAAATTGCCCGAGACCACCCGAGCTTAACTAATGGTTAATCATAGCTTAAAAACATGTTTTAAAACATTTTAGTGAGGTTTGGGCTCAGCTTCGACACAAATCCGAGTTAAAACGCCGCAGGGCGTTTTGGTCATTTCGCGTCGAAACTCAAAATTGAGATTCTTCTCCTCTATTAACACACATAACACAAACAATCCCTTATTATCAAAACATCCCTTGAGGACCGGGGCCCACGATCCTCATTTTCTGAGTAAAATAACCTCAGGGGCATTTTGGTCATTTTACACGTACAGAAATTTGGGGCTTGCGACTCTGCAGGAATCGCTCATAACCTCTTTTCTAATGTTATATTCCTTTATTGAGGATTGTTCGGTCTTGAATTTATATAAGAATTACCTAGGGTAATTGGGTAATTTAAATGACGGTAAAAGTTGGGGCGTTACATCCTCTCAAAAATCATGTCATCGCCAAAGGGAGAGGTCGGAGTGAAATGGAAGCTGGAACTGGAAAGGCAAATGGGCGTCCCATGTATCCAAAAATGTGTATAGCACAACGACCCTCGAAGTGGTAGGACTGATCTGGATCGTAGTGCAACTCCCACACGGGCGCATCAACAAAAATCACGAACGACGCCATTCGCTGGAGACGTAACGGAAAGAATAGAGAGGGTGAGAATCTTGCTAAAGAATCTCATAGGGAAATCCTCTATCCTAGTGTCAACGTTCACATCCCCAGGAACCTTGGGTTTATTATAAAAGGTTAAACATGCATAGGTTCATTATGAGGTTTTTACAAAAGATATTTATCCAAGGTCCATGTCTTTTATAATGAATCTTAATGCATGTATGCAACATAATAGTTCATGGATGCATGGCAGGACTTTAGGCAAACCAAACAATAATCAAACATGATGTAAGTGGCATGTAACTTCTCTTGAACATCTTTCCTTTTCTCATACTTGTGACACTAAGCATCATATAGTAACCGCACCCTAAAACTAGGCTATGAGCTCATACCTTAACTAGTCGTCACTAGTTCTTACTTATCCTCTTGATAAGCGAATCATAATCATATTCATAATCATCATAATAATCCCGACTCCTAGAGTACGGGTAGGGGCCTAAGGATCACCCATCATGGGACTTTTTCCTTCTTCGAAACGCATCGACTGGTTAAGCCATGACTTTGTCCGCTTTGGCAGGCTAATGTCTATGCCCTCACGGTTTTGCCTTCTCCTCATCGGAGCAGGAGAAGTATGTCTCGATGTGTCACATTAAACATCTTATTTTCAAAACTTTCTTAAGTCCCTCAAATTTGACGGAAATTCGGTAGCATGACGCTACACTCGAATTTCCTCAAATTTGAGTCATGCCACATAATCTCAATCACATGTATCATTTTTATGGAACTTTCTCAATTAAAAACTTTATAGTTCACATGAGCATATTATTCTAGCTCGTTCATATTTCGAACCTCATGCATCTTAAATTAAGGCATAATACTTCATCACATCAACATACCAATTATACACATAAGGTTTCATGCTCAAGATATTATCATAATCACATCATCATAAATATGTTCAGGTTCTTCATCATAAATATGCTCACTCGGCCTCCTATCTCATAGTATCTTATTCTTTGGCCCTTACGGGTCTTAAACTTGTATTCTAATTATTCCAATACCCATATTACATCTTTATTACCCCCAAGAGGTCTTCACTTAAACTTTCTCTAAGATTTTGGGCTTGCTAAAAATTCCAAATAGCATTGTGCATGTAAGGGCAGAAAAATATCATACGCTTACGGGTCTAGAATTCCCGTTCGTGACCCTTTTTAAGATCCGTCTTTGCCTAAGGCTTCATAATTAATTCCTAAACCAATTATGAGGGATTCCTAGGCATGTTTTCTAAGTTGTAAACCATTTTTTCTCAATCTAACTATGCTGGAACAGAATTGTATTTTACCATGTCTAAGTGTGCTAGAATTCCCATTTTAAGTCCTTATCATCACCTTAAGCTTTGTAATTAATACCTAATCATTTATGAAGGGTTTTTATACATGTCTTACTGATTATGAACCATTTATCCTTGAATTAATCATGCTGGAACAGGTTTGCATTTTTGTGCATTAAAGTGTTCTAGAATTCTCATTTTTTATCCTTTTAAGTTACTTATTCTTTTCTAACATTTCTAAAACGTTCCTTACTTCACTCAAACATAATTTTACACATTTCTACACCATAAAACAGATTTAGTACAGTGGCCAAACATGGAGTTACAGAATCGAAATGTAAAGCTCATAAAATCACATAATCTCATGAATTAAAATGCATACAAGTTGCTAGTTTTCTCTTGGAATAATTCTAGGAACTCAAAACTCTTTTAGAACTCAAATCCTTACATTAAAATCATGCAATTACACATGAGGTCAGTAGCTAAATTAACTTGTTCATAAAATAGATTTAAAGTATATAATTTCATTCATAATGTTGCTTAGGTGCTCCTAAGCTTAAAAAATTACAAAACATGAACTATGGACACTTGTGATTAGAGGAACTCATACTAAGTCCATCATCATCACCACAAGGCCGAATGGCTTCTTTAAAATGCCAACATTTTCTTAAAACCTTACATAGGATACTTGAGCAAGTCTTTGAGCTCTAGATCATTAAAGTGATGACATAAACTTAAACATGCTATGCACCTCATTTTTTCTTCATTAGAAAATAAAGTGAGGACATAAAGTAAACATGAGATGCACTCATTTATTATCTTTAGAATTTAAGTGATGGCATAGAATATAAACATGCTAGACAAGAAAGTAAACATGAGATGCAAGGTTCAATTCTTTATTTTATGCTCTAGGCCCCTTGAGGTATTTGCCCCAAATCAACAATCAACTTTAAGGTTGAAATAGGTAGGCTTTGAGATTTATTAAGTGAGGATGCACATTCTTGTTTTAATCTTTAAGTTGTTTAGTGATGACTTGAAAATAAACATGCTATGCAAAGCATTAAAGTAAACATGAATGCATCTTATTTTAGATCTTAGCTAGAGCTCTTTGCAAGACTTTAAAGGAACAAAACCTCAACCCATTATGTATCATAAGGCAAGCTTTAGAGTTCTTAGCACCTAGACTTCAAGGAAATCTTAAGGTTTTGAACTTCATCATCAAGCTCAAGAAAATATACACAAAGCTTAACACTTTGTCTAAACAAGATACAAGAACTAAGTCATATTCTTTATTTTATTGCTCATGGGCTTCAATCTAGAGTAAAACTCTTAGAATGGCCGACCAACTTTAAGGTTGGCAAGGGTAAGCTTAGAGCTCTTTGAAATCATGTGATTAATTTTCTTTAACAAAACTTTTGTGATCTACTTAACATTTTTAGCAAACTTTGTTCAAACCAAGACAAAGGAAACCGAAATCTTCCAAGGGAAAAGGAAAAGGAAAGAACCATTTAAGAAAGAAAAGGAAAAGAACCGAAAATGAAACCAAGGAAAAAGAAAGAAACACAAGCATGTATGGTCCAAGACCAAGTTGTTTCAAGCTTTAGAGGTTTCTCACATGACAACAACAAGTCATTATCTTGAAACCTCATCATCAAGCTCATGTTCTCTTCATAAAAAGGCCTCTTGGCCGAAATGCAAAAGAAAGAAGGAAAAGAGTTTGAACCAAGAGAAAACTAGAACTTTTCTTAAGGAAAACAAGTAAAAACTTGAAAACAAAACCCCTACCTAAGGAAGTCTTTGAAGAAATGAAAGAAAGCTTGAGTTCTTGAAGAGTTGAGAAGACAAAATCTTCTCTTGAGTGTGGTGATGTGTTCGGCCAAGAAGGGAACTCAAAGGAGATGATTTTTCCTTGAGTTTCTAAGCTTGGAAATGGAAGGTTTGAGTGTTTAAGAGATGGTTTAAGGTGAGGTAGTGGTGGTTTATGGTTGTTAGTGGTGGTTTGTAGTGGTGGCAAGGTTCTTTGAGAGGAAGAAGAAGATGAAGAAGATGAAGAGAAATTTGAGAAAAAGCAAGAAAATGCAAGACAACTAAACTTAGCAAATGATCTAAAGTGTATCAAGGTTCTTCCAAGCTTGGTATTTATAGAAAATTGGCAACATGGAGGCTGCCAAAGGGAAGGATGGCCGACGGCCAAAGGGGAGAGAAAAGAGAGGAAAATATCTCTTACAAGGTATGGCTTTGAGTATGGGTTCAAGCATGGTGAAGTATGGGCAAAAGTATGGGCAAGGCATGGCTCTTTGAGTGAAGAAAAATTCAACATGTGACACTCCTTGGAGGCCATGCATTCGGCCAGATTTAGGACAGCCAAAGGGAGGATTTGTTTGTTCATGTAATTGTGGTTTAGTGATATGTTTAGGTGTTTCTTTTATTAAGGTTCTTTTATTAAGGTTTTGGTTAGGAGTTGTAAGAAAGTGTTTAGGTGAAGTAATTGGTTAATTAGGAGTGTCAAGACTTGATTAGAGAGTGGTCATACTAGATTAACAAATTAAATTCATTTTCTTAGTCAAATGAGGTATGGCACAATTCCTTAATTTAAGGAATTGGAGAGAGAAAATACTATTCAAGATTCCATGACTAGGAATCTTGAATTAAAGAATGCAATTAGAGTTTAACTAAGCAATCTTAGGTTCTAATTAACCTTAATAAATTATTTTGACTCTAGATTAATTATCAAAATAAATTAATCTTCGATTAGAGCCTAATATTGCTTAGGTTTGCTTAATTGCGTCATTAGGCTCACTTACACTGTTTAAGGACAAAATGGTAATTTTGCACTAAAAATGCCTGGGACCTTCCGGGCTGACTAAACATCAAATATCACTCATAAACATCATTCCAAACTTCCTGGAAAAGTTTCGGGCTCAAACGGCACCTTTTACCCGTGTAGAATACAGGAGGGTATTTTGGTCATTTTGAGCCGAAAGTTAAGAAAACGAGATTTTCACCTCGGATATCAAACATAACGTTATAACCCCTTCAAACATTGAGTTGACCCATTCGAGGATTGCGAGTCGACTGCCTTGAATCCTGGGTAAAAATGACTTCAAGGGCATTTTGGTCATTTGTACTCAAACGCAAAATTCGGGCATTACACGTTACAATTATGCTACAAAATTTACTCAAGTAACAAGAGTTTTAGGTCTAATAAATTCATAAATTCATGAAAGAGGTTAGATGGACAACTCAATTGCATGTTACTTGCATGCTCATGGGAGGAAGTCGTGCATCAAAAACTAACTAATTTGTTCATATATTTCAAGTTTATTACAACCAATGAAAAATTTAGTCTTTTTGTTATCATTATTTATCACTTCACACTACACTCTTATCTATTGATTCATCATTATCACCAACTAATGTATTCTTTTGAAATAAATCATTGCCACTAATGATGCCTTTGTGCACAACTATCCTATCATGTTCAAATCTCTACTTGCCTTCTTGGGGTTCTGTCTTCTTTTCCATTTGTTTTTTATTCTTTGCTTTTGAATGCGTTATTTGATTATGTGTCTAGTACCCAAAAAAAGTATACCAATGAGTTCATGTATCATCTACACCAAATAATATTAGTAATTTACCTAGTAACTAATTTTAAGCAACCAAAATCAAAGTAGTCTCCTGTCAAACCCGTGCTAAATCAAAATATAATTTGTAAACACGAGGAAAAACTTGTAAACTAATGGACAAAACCTGTAAACCCGTGGTAAAAACTTGAAAACTAAGTGCAAATAACATTAAACCCATTCTGAAAACTTGTAAACCAAGTGCAAAAAACTTGTAAACTAGTGCTGAAAACTTGAAAATTAGCAAAAAACTTGTAAACTCATGCTAAAAACTTGTAAACCAATAATAGAAAACTTGAAGTGCTTAAAACTTATAAACCAGGTGCAAAAAACTTATAAACTATAGCTTAAAGTTTATTGTAAACCCATGTTTAAAACTTGCAAACATAATGCAAAAAACTTGCAAACTAAGCGCATAAAACTTGTTAACCAATGACAAAAATCAATGGAAATTTTTTTTGCCTAATATTGTAAACCATTTTCACAATATTTAGAATTGGATTTTAAACATTTACAACAACTTCAGAACTTTGTAACATCACTTTGTATAAAAAATACTTGGTTTACAAAACTTGTTGCACTTGGTTTGTAAATATTAAGTACAGGTTGACAAGTTTTTTGCATCTGTTTATAAGTTATTTGCACTTAGTTTATAAGTTTTAAGCAATACTTAGTTTTACAAGTTTTTGCATTTGGTTTACAAGACTTGTAAACTTGTACTTAAAACTTGTAAATATAGTGTAAAAAACTTATAAATCAAGGGCAAAAAACTTGTAACTTAACACTTGAAATTTATTTAAAAATTAATTTAAGCTTTAATAGTTATAATTTTAAAAATCTAACAGTTTAGCAATGATGAGGATGCCCAACGGACCTACAAAAAAAAAAGGTCAGGATGAATAGTAACTTTAGTGCTCCCGGCCTACCAGGCTAAACCCTAATTCGGGCTAGAGGTGCCCAAAATTAGGAAAACATGGGAATAAGATTAGAAATAGGTGGGAATGATAATTTTATACTTCAAATTAATTTTCGGCAATATTGGTTCAATTGGGTACGGTGTTTACCCGTTTGGTGAGATTTCATGTGAGTTTCTTACACCAAATGAAACTTGCAAGTGAAAGTTTGCCACCTAACTAGACAAGTGTGTGGCTTAGAAGAAGCCACACCATTGCCACTTTATTAGGACCAATAGGATGTTTACAAAATTTCCATATTTATCTTTAAGAAAAGAAAACATTTTGTACTTGAAATTATTATGCATTTTGTCATAAACTCATAAAATCAATATCTTACCATTTCCTTTCTTGAAAATTCGGCCAGCACACTCCAAGAACCTCTCCTCCATTTTTCTTCCTCTCAAACTCCATTGACAAACTTGAAGCTTCATAAACCCTAGCCTAAACTTGATAAAACCTCAAGATCTCTTCACAAAACATGTTCTACACCTCAAGACCTACAAATCTAACCAATTGGAATTTCATTTCCTCACCAATCCTTACCTTTCTATCTTCACCCTCACTGAATTAAGAAGGAGTTTGGATTGATTTGGGGAGCTTTGAGGAGCAAGAAGGCAATCTTAGAGCACCTTGGGGCCAAGGAGTCATTAGCTCACTAAAAGTAGGGTTTTTGCTGCCTTTTCTTGTCAAATTTTTCTGATCTGTTTTGGCATAACCTAGGTCCGAAATTTCTAGTTGTATTGATGGATAATATGTTGATATTGATGTGTGAATTTTGATGGTGTGTTTAGATGATGTTAAAATCATTTTTTTGCCAAAAGGAAATTTGGTCTATGCTGCTGGATTTTCAGATTTTACATAGGCAACTATTGAACTTGAATTTTCTGGTATATTTGTGGATTTTTTTATGAGTTAGAAAAATATATGTTGAATTCAACATTCTAGACTAGTTCCAAAATTTTCTTGGGCTCTGATTGTGACTCCTAATACTCTAAAAAAATCAAGAACCGAAGTGGTTTCTATGCCTGCCTGGATTAGTGGACCTGAAGCTGTAAATTTGTATAATTTTATTAACATAGCAAATGATTGAATTATCCTTTGAAATTTTTGCAGGATATTTTCAACATCTCTAAGTATACCCATGATTTTTATTTTGAACTGATTCAATCATTTGCTAGGGTTAAAAATTGTGAGAATCTAGTTCTCTAACTTGAGTATGAGGGGTCTCTGACCACTAAAATTGTTGAATTTTATTATCATACTTAGAGAACTTTTTTACCCAGAAATTTTTATGGAGCCTTTTGGACATATTTAAGTATCTCAGGGAATTTTCATAGCCTTTAAATTGATTGTTTAATTTTTGAAATAAATCATGCTCCGTAAGTCTAAATTCTGCCAAATGCTGTCTTTGTATTGGAAATGAATTAAAGTCTTGATTTAGAAGTCAAATGACCTTTGGTTCAAGTATGATGTACATGAATGCATGCTAGTGACATTAAAGACTTGGCTTATGAGAAATGAATGAGAATTACTGGTGATTGATTGTATATATGAGCTTTAAGTTTGCATTGGTAAAAAGAAACGTGATAAATGAATGATATGTATATTGGGAACATTATGACATTCAGAAACTATGCTAACGCATATAGTAATGTGAGCTTGAGGATGATGTATGTACTAAGTAAAGAATGAAGTCCCCTTTAGTTAAAAAGGGCATGCAAAGGTCCCCTTTAGTTTATAAAGGGCACGGGAAGGTCCCCTTGAATGTGTAAAGGGTAAGAAGAGGTCCTCTTTAGTCTAAAAAGAGCAAGAAATGGTCCTTCAATGTACGAGGCACGTAAAGTTGAAAATGAATTATTATGATGTTGAGTAGTATGACGTATGTATGCTGAGTGATGAAGTAATTAAAATAAATCCACTTCGGAAGAATGACTTTTGAACTTTAAAATGAACCTTTGATATATGTTGCATGCTTGCAATTTTACTAATAAACCGAAGTGGGTGGGACGATAACGATGGCATGAGTTTCATTATATGATTTGGGACCCCTACCTAGAATTTTAGAATTCTCACCCCTATGTGTTTGTTTCCGTGTTGTCTCCAGGTTATTTCTAGAGAATAGTGAAGCCTACAAGAAAGACTGAATTGGAATATCTGTAGCTTAGTAGTGGAGACTTATCTGTTGTATTTAGATATGTACATGTATCTGTAAATATAGTAAAGAACAGATGTGTACTAAAGCTCATAGAAGAGCTTCCTTTTGTACTTGACTTGTACTAAATAAATATTTTGTTTCCTTGCTATATATTTTGATAGAACCACGAGTTAGTTACTACACAATTCGATTGATGCTTGCTATAGATAATTAAGAAAGGTCCGCTAATTAATGAGTAACAACTCTCGAGTACGACGTCATGACTTAAGGATGGGGTTGTACTTAGGAGGATGTTACATAAACTGATGGCAAAACCCTCTCCCAATGACATTATATTGTATATCATGTTTACATTATTTAACCTTAGATTCCAACTATTTACAACCACTTTAGAACTTTGAGGAACTACTTTGTGCAAGAAACTTGGTTTACAAGTTTACAAGTTTGTGTAAGAACCACTTTGTAAGTTTTAAGAAATGGTTTACAAGTTTAATTTCCTTAGTTTACAAGTATTTTACACCTTGTTTATAGGCTTTAAGCAACAATAAGTTTTACAAATTATTTGCACTTTATTTACAAGACTTGTAAATCTATCCTTAAAACTTGTAAACATAGTGCAAAAAACTTATAAACCATTTTTGAAAACATGTAAACCAATTACAACAAGCTTATAAACTATTTTTTAGCATTACTTTATGAATTTTAGAGTCATTCCAGGTTTATTAAAAAATAAATCATTCATTCTTTATTCAACAATCATACTTAGCTCAAACTGTAAATAAATAAGGAACTCATGAACACAAACAGCATAGACACATCAAAAGAGAGCCAAGAAGTGAAAATGAGAAAGCCACATCTCTTATAAACAAGATTGTTACAGAAAAATTAAAACAGATGTATGTTTAGTGTTGTTAATATTCTTTGTGCGAGGAGGAGGAACCTGAAGAGAGTGAAAGAGAGAGAAAAGTGACATTTTTATATTGGTATCACTTTTTTGTCTTTTTCTTCTTTTTTATATGGTGTAACCATAGGTGTAAGCCGGGACGGCAGGGAGTAATAAGGTGTGAGAAGGCACGGACAAGGAGCGGCCGCCTCCAAGAGAGGGGTACATGAATGAACCAATTACACACCCGAATGAGAGGATCTGAGTCTCTATAGGTCAGGACTAGACAGGCGAGGAGGGCTTATATGAATTGATTGGTACTACTTATGCCACAAAGATGCATCTTTCTTTCGGAGCCTATCACGAAAGAACTCCATAGTTAAGTGTGCTTGACTTGGGGTAATTTTGGATGGGTGACCTCTTGGAAGTTTTCCTAGGAAGCGTGTGAATGAGGACAAGCACGGAAAGACCCGTGTTGGTTTGTGGGGACAGCGGATCCATAAAGCAGGAGGGGATGTTATAATGGTTCAGAGCTTGCACCCAGGACGGTGTGGTTCGGGGACAAACCAAGCGGAAGCTGGTGGGCATGTAACGCCCGAGGACGAGGCAGTGATTGACGCCCAGAAGGCACGGACAAGGAGCGGCTCCGCCTCCAAGCGGAAGGGTACATGAATGAACCGATTACACACTCGAATGAGAGGATCCTGAGTCTCTATAGGTATGGGACTATACAGGTTAAGGAGGGCTTATATGAATTGATTGGTACTACCTATGCCACAAAGATGCATTTTTCTTTCGGTAGCCTATCAGAAAGAACTCCATAGTTAAGCGTGCTTGACTTGGGGTAATTTTGGGATGGGTGACCTCTGGGAAGTTTTCCTAGGAAGCGTGTGAGTGAGGACAAAGCACTGAAAAGACCCGTGTTGGTTTGTGGGAAAGTCGGCAATCCATAAAGCGGGATGTTACAATAGGTGTAGCACTGTTTTGGTGTTCAGCTATCATTATCTTGGAACCCCTAGGTTCTACAAATTGGATTTTTTGTTCAATAGGCTCATAGCAGTGGCTTAGTTAAGGGAAACCACCGAAGCTAGTGAAAGCGAGTCTTCATAGGCAAACAGTGATCATTCTTCAATAGGCACGCAGTTAAGCCCAGCTGGGCTCCTCCCTAACACCCTAACTCTTAACCTCATACACTCAAGTTACATTCTGGTTATTTATTAGTTGTTACATCTTTGTTTCAGATCTTGACTTACTTTTAAAATACGAGTAATAAAATACGACTAAATTCTTCTTTTTAAAACTTAAAATGCGAGTCATGCATGCGCATAAATACCGACTATTAAACATAAAACATAACAACCAGATATACGTCGTCATAACAACCATGAATAGACTATAGAACAATCACAAAATAAATTATAGTAGTATATCATAATCATAACATAATAACGATGTCCTTATAAATATAAGGACACCTAGGGGTATCAATTACATCAAGCAACTTTAACTAATGCAAAACAGAATGTTAACAAGACTAGACTAGTCTTCATGCTTCCACTGCGCCCTCTTGATCTAACTAGATAACGTGATTCCTACGCCCGTGCCTCAAGGAAGATCACGAACATCCGCATCATCCCGTCTGGAGACGACAAAGGGAAAACAAATGGGGTGAGAATACTTATACAAGATTTCAGAAGGTTCCCGACTTTAACACAAGTGTCATCATCGTTGCCCCAGCCACTTCGGGTTTCATTATGAAAGAGGTGTACATGCATAGGTTCAATTTTAATTTCTCAAATCGTATTATCCGAAGTGGGTTTCTTTTAGCATGAGTCTTGATGGTATGAATGCAGCAGATATTTTATGTATGCATGGCAATGCTTGAGCATGACAGTTCACGTACTCAACATATATCACTTAATCATAAGCACCAATGGAACAACTACGAAACATATGCATGTGCGTCTTTTACTTTATCATAATTGAACTCTTCGAGTTCCTTTCTTAACTTTTCCACCGTCATTGTAGCCACCAAAATCCATCCAACATGCCGCCTCGCGATTTTCACATAGCCACCAAAACTCCAAATACACCCATTGCCTAGGAATGAGCTCATCCTAACTAGCCGTCGCTAGATTCATATGGGGAAAGAAAGAGAGGGAATCATATCTCTTTCTTGGATCACCCATACAACCCTTAACTGGGAAGTCATAATGGGATCATTTCCTCATTATCATATCTTGTATGGATGCAACATGAGCATAACACCATAGAACATCATATAACGTATCCTCTAATCATATCTCATATTCTCATGCATTGTAAACATAGCATACCACATCATCATAGCAACATGCCACACATCCATACATTTTCATACTCACGATATTTACAACATTCACATACATCAAAGCAATCACTCACTTGATCTCATTCTCACATCACACCTCCTATCTCATGGTGTTTTATGCTTTGGCCCTTACGGGTCTTAAACTTGTATTCTAATTATCCTAACTTTCATTATGGATCTTTATTTCACCAAAGGGATCATTACCTATAATTTCCTCTAATGTTTATGCTTACTAACATAACCAAACAGCATAGCATAATCTTGGGCAGAAAATTATCATTCGATTACGGGGTTCTAGAATCTCTCTTTGACCCTTTTTAAGTTCCGTCTTCGCCTAAGGCTCCATATTCAACTCCTAAACCAATTATGAGGGATTCCTACACATATCCACTAATTATAAACCATTTTTCTTAAGTCCATTATGCTGCTGAACAGAATTTATAATTTGTGCATCTAAGTGTTCTAGAATTCTCATTTTAAATCCTTTCTAGTTACTTATTCTTTCCTAACTTCCCTAAATCGTTCCTTGCTTCACTCCAACATAACACCATAAAACAGAATTTATATAGTGCCCAAGTACACAAGCCAGAATCTGAAAACATAGCACATATAATCACATAATTTCATGATTTAAATGCACATAAGTTGCTAGCTTTCTCTTGGAATCATTTTAGGAACTCAAAACTCTTTTAGAAACCAATTAATCTCATTGAAATCACATAAATGTGGGTGAGGTCAGTAGCTAAAACAATTTGTTCATGAGTTAGATTTTAAACATAAAATCTTGTTCATGAAATTCTTTAAGTTTACCTAAGCTTGGAAAAATTCCAAGACATAGACTATTGGCACTTATGATTAGATGAACTCACATCAAGTCCTTCATCATCATCATAAGGCCGAAATGGCATTCATAGAATGCTTCCATTTTCTAAAACTTTACTTGTAATACTTGGGCAAGTCTTTGAGCTCTAAGATATTTAAGTGATGGCATAAACTTAAACATGTTATGCACTTATTTTATTCTTCATTAGAAAATAAAGTGAGAGCATAAAATAAATATGAGATGCAACTTCATTATTATCTTTAAAGATTAAGTGATGACTTGAAATATAAACATGAAATGCAAGCTTGGAAATTTAAACATGATAATGCAAGTTCATTTAGTTATTCTTGAGAGCTTAGTGATGGCATCAAAATAAACATGCTATGCAAGGCATAAATTTAAACATGAGTGCAAGTTCTTTTTATCTTAACTAGAGCTCTTACAAGACTTTAAAGGAACATCACAACCTTAACCCAATATGTATCTTAACAACATAAAGTGAGCTTTAGAGTTCTTAGCACCAAGTCTTCAAAGAAGTCTTTGGTTTTGAACTTCATCATCAAGCTCAAGAAAATGGACTAAGACATAAACTTTAACACTTTATCAAAACAAACATAAAAGAACTACTCATATTCTTTATTTTTATTGCTCATGGGCTTCAATCTAGAGTAAACTCTTAAATGGCCGACCAACTTTAAGGTTGGCAAGGGTAAGCTTAGAGCTCTTTGAAAACATGTGATTAATTTTCTTAACAAAACTTTTAGTGATCTACTTAACATTTTTATCAAACTTTGTTCAAATAAAGGAAGAGGAAACCGAAACCATTAAGGAAAAAGGAAAAGAGAACCGAAAACTTTGAGCAAAGAAAAAGGAAAGAAACCAAAAGCATATATGGTCCAAGACCAAGTTTTTCAAGCTTTAGAGGTTTCTCACATGGCATCACAAGACCATTATCTTGAAACCTCATCATCAAGCTAAAGTTTTCTCAAAGAAAGGCTCCAAGGCTGAAAAGGAAAAAGAGAAGGAAAAAGCTTTGAAAACCAAGAGAAATCTAGAACTTTTCTCAAAGAAAGTAAGGAAAACTTGAAATAAAACCCTACCTAAAGAAGTCTTGAAAGGAATGAGAAGAAAATTGTGTTCTTGAAGGAATGAGAAGACAAAATCTTCTCTTGGAGAGCAATGAAGGTTCGGCCAGCAATGAACTCAAGGAAGATGAATTTTCCTTGAAAAAGTGAGCTTGGAAATGGAAAGGTTAAGTGTTTGAGAGGTGGTTTGAGGTGAGGGAGTGGTGGTTTAAGGTTGTTTGTGGTGGATTGTGGTGGTGGAAATCCTTCTTTGAGGGTGGAAGGAAAAAGAACAAGATGAAGAGAAAGTTAGAAGAAAAGAGAGAAAATGCAAGAAAGCTTAAACTTGGCAAAACTTCTAAAGTGTAACCAAGTTCTTCAAAGCTTGGTATTTATAGAAAATTGAAACATTGTGGCTGATTTGGGAAGGAGGATGGCCAAAAGTTTCTTGGCCTTTGGAGGGAGGAAAATATCTTCAAAGCTTGTCATTCAAAGACATGGTTGAAATCATGGCTAGTATGGTCAAGGTATGGCTTAAGGCATGGTCTTTGGAGTGAAATAAAATCAACATGTGACTTAAAACCAAGGGTATGTATTCGGCCAAATTTTCCAGCCAAGGGAGGAAAGAAATTGTCCATGTAATTGTGGTTTAATGATGTGTTTAGGTGTTTTTTGATTAAGGTTTTGATTAGGAGTTTGTAAGAAAGTGTTTAGGTGAGGTAATGGTTAATTAAGGTTGTCAAGACTTGATTAGGGAGTGGTCTTGCTAGATTAACAATTTAAAACCATTCTTTTAGTCAAATGAAGGTATGGGAAAAATTCCTTAATTTAAGGAATTGGAGAGAGAAAAACACTATTCAAGATTCCATGACTAGGAATCTTGAATCAAAGATGTAATTAGAGTTTAACCAAGCAATCTTAGGTTCTAATTAACCTTAATAAATTATTTTGACTCTAGATTAATTATCAAAATAAATTAATCTTCTATTAGAGCCTAATATTGCTTAGGTTTGCTTAATTACGTCATTAGGCTCACTGTACATTATTCTAGGGGCAAAATGGTAATTTTGTACTAAACTGCTTGGGACCTCCAGAGCCCAACTGAATATCAAAAATCACTCATAAAAATCATTCCAAACTTCCTGAAAGTTCTAGCTCAAACGACACCTTTACACGCGTTGCGAGGGTATTTTGGTCATTTTGAGCCGAAAGTTTGGAAAACGAGATTTTCACCTCGGATATCAAACATGACAAATATAATCCCCTTCAAATATTGCGTTGACCCATTCAAGGAGTGCCGTCGGCTATCTTTGAATTTGTAAAAATGACCTTAGGGCATTTGGTCATTTGCACTCAAACAGAAAAATTCTGGCATTACACCTCCCACTGCTTGGGAGCTTACGGTTTCATGTTCTATTTCACTCCCAATGGGTTCTTTTCACCTACCCTCATAGTACTACTTCACTATTGGTCACCCAGGAGTATTTAGCCTTGCAAGGTGGTCCTTGCAATTCACGGGATTCCACGTGCCCATGCTACTTGGGTCAAAGCATAAGCTAGTGATGCTTTTGGCTACTGGACTTTTGCCATCTAAGGTGCAGCACTCCACCGCTCTCTAATTGATAAATTTTTTAAAACAAATTATCTAAGGTTGCCAAAGTGCCTACGTTTTTTGGAGCAAGCTACTCCCTTCGAAGCTCTTAGGGAATAGCCTAGATGACTTCCACATGTTGTGAGTGGCTATTGTCACAACCCAACTTGGAAACGTGACCGACACATGAGAAATTCTATCCCCACGTAAGCCTTCTAGATAACGTGTCTCTTTAAATGCAAAATTTTAGTTCTGAAAATATAATTTCATCTATATATTTATTCAAAATCTGATATCGGAAATCATAAGACTGAAATATATTAATATACAAAGCTCTAAAAACATTTTTTTCATACTCTAAAATCTGTTTAACACTTGAAAACCTAATCATAATTCTTTTCTAGTTGTTACATAAATTTCTAGTCACAATGCATATTCTCAAATCCATACTTGAAGTTGAAACATATACATGGATGTTCATAACTCTAAAATTAGATACATAATCTCAAAATAAATGCATGGCTAGGATCATGTGTGCAAGATTACTAGAGCACTCTAACTCTAACATAAGCCTAAGCTAAGCCTTACAACAATGTAAAGCTTGCCAAAGGAGTGCGGCTAGAGCGGTGACTGTGAACAACTGGACTTGCAACTATAAGGAGGAAGGAAGAGGGGTGAGTCAACGGACTCAAGTGAATGAATTCTCACCCATCGCCCATATGGGAGCACAAAAACCATACATAAAATATACATGAAACTAGTGAAAACATTTTTAATATTTACATAACATAGCTATTCTGGAAAAACACTTTTCATTCCATAAATTCACAAGGGCATTGCTCATTTTATTTTTTTTCTTTTTTTCTGAAATCAAATAAGATTGTGGTGCAATAACTCCTAAAAACAGTAATCTCTAGCTATATATATATATATATATATATATATATATATATATATAGAGAGAGAGAGAGAGAGAAAGAGAGTAATAATAGTCTTGACATTTCTTGGTTACGCATTACATAATAATATATTCTCTGGTTATGTATGTCAACCATAGCATAACAAATTCTCTTATCTCTCTGATCCCTCAAGGATCTAAATTGGACATCTAATTAGGTTCCATCTGATTCATGAGATTACCCTAAGGACAACTTCGTACCAAGGTTAATGATCGTTCTCAGTCATTACTGTCTATTTTCTATAGCTACCATCTAAACTAGTTTGTACTTTATTCAAATAAATCTAAAAACACTTAAAACTCTTAGTACTCTAAGAGCTCTTGTAATACCCAATGTACACGTGTCAGTACACAAGTTTCATACGGCCTTAAGGTCCCTCTAACTGTGTAGCTAGGAAGGCCTGGATGCGTAAAGGGCCAGTGGGTGAAAAGCTAAAGTTGCTGCTATAGAATCCTATAAGTAGGCTCACTACAGTGAGCTTTATTCACTCCAGCTAGCGCCTTATGTCAGCATAGTGCGAAATGATGCAATTTCGAGTAAGTGACCCCTTACCCTATAAAACACCCCAAGCTCGGCTCTCCCTCCATAAACCCAAACCCTAACCCCCAAGGAGCTCTCTAACCCTTCTTCTCTTAATCCTACATCATTCCTTCTTCCTCCAAGATTCAAGGTGAGTTTGGTTGTTGATTATGCTCCTTTCTCTCCTTCCTTCCATGTTCTAGAGTATGGGTTGTCTTTATTCTCCATTGTTGTCAAGTGGGGGTGCTCCCAATGTTGTTAAAGTTGATGTAGAGTTGTCTAGATGTGATTAGAGTTTGATCATGCATTCTTTTTTTACTCTATGGCAATTATTAATGTCATTCCTGGTTTTTTAGGTCACATTGGTGGTACCCACACTCTTGGATCCAAATAGTAAGTGGGTTTGATCTCATAGCCTTAGTGTCATCATTATGCGTACATTTCTTACATTATGATTGTGAAATATGAAATTGGAGATGAGAAAAAGTATAGAATATGATTTTATATGATTATGTCAAGTTAGAAAATTTATGACTTATGATGATAGCATGAAAGAATGAGTTTTACAAAATCATGGGACCATGATTGTTATGTTGTGTGTTATGGAAAATGTTTTATATGTTTAAGAAGGGATGTATTAAGGAAATATGTATTGTAACATGATTGCTATGTTGTTATTTTACCGAATATGTTTTTATGGGTTTCTTGATATCACTACATATTCAAGTTTTAAGATTTCAAGTTATGTTTTAGAATAGAGTTAAGATATTTATACATGTTTGAGAAATGTGAAACAAGAGTATGACCTAGCTTTACGAATAAATATGTTATATGATTTCCAAGTTTTATAATCGTGAATCCTAGTGTTTTAAGCTATGATTTTAGATTTATCAAGTATACGAAAAAATATGTTAGCCTAACATATAGATTTAGAACTTCAACTATATGGTACTAAGAGATATGGAATTTAGTATGATTCATAGCAACTTCCAAATACATATTCTATGGGCTTGAAATGGAATGCCTACAAAGGTGATCCCTTAGGCATGATTCCATAGCAAGGTATACTAAAGTCAGATTGTTAGAGTTGTATGAGTTAGAACTCTCAAAGTACTAAGAATTTTGTAACACCCTAAAATTTAATTAAAAATTAATTTGAGCTTTATTAATATTAATTTCAAAAATCTAATAGTTTAGCAATGATGAGGGCGGCCCAACGGACCTCAAAAAAAAATTTCGGCCATGAATAGTAACCTTGCGAGCCCCACGACCACAGGGCTGAAACCCTAGATTCGGGCCTCGAGTGCCCAAAATTAGGAAAACATGGGAATAAGGTTAGAAATAGATGGGAATGGTAATTTTATACTTAAAATTTATTTTCGGGCAATATCGGTTAATCGGGTATGTTGTTTACCCGTTCGGTAAAATTTCGTGTGCGATTTTAAACAGAAAGATATTTTTAGTCACCACAAATGGTCAAAGCTTATACTTTTAGGACATGTGGAAGGCCAAGATTTAATCGTGGAATCCAAGATTAAATCTTAGCCATCCATTTTGCTTTATTACATAATATCTTCATGCAATTGTTATAAGATCAACACATGTCCAAAGCTTGTTCAAGAAGCCAAATCCTTCTTCTTTAAGCATCAATTTCATGCAGCCTTCAAGGAAAAAGAACCAGCCACCATTTTCATCTTCAAGAGCTTGATCTTGAGTTCTAAGCCCAAAAACCTTAGCCTAGAGTTGTTGAAACATCAAAAGTTCTTCATTAAACTTGTTATACACCTAATTCTCTACCAATCTAACCAAAAAAATTTTCATTCCTTATCAAAACTTTGTCTTGTACCTCATACCTCACTGATATCAGAGGGGTTTGAAGTTGGATTGGGAGCTTTGGAGGAGAAGGAAGCAAGCTTGGTTAATCTTGAAGCCAAGGAGCTAATAGGTTACTCAAAGTAGGGTTTTGCTGCCTTTTCTTGTCCAATTTTTATGATCTGTTTTGGCATGACCTAGATTCAAAATTTCTATTGTATTGATGGATGATATGTTGATATGGATGTGTGAATTTTGTTGGTGTGTTTGGATGGTGTTAAAAAAGGGTTTTTATCAAAGGAAATTGGGACTAGGCTGCTGGATTTCTAGTTTTCCTGAAGTCATTAATCACGAATTTTCTGGTATATTTTTGGGTAATTAAATGATCTACAAAAATTATATTTGTAGAGGACATCTTAAACTGACTACATGAATTTTCTTGGGTGTTAATTTTAAAGTTTCCTCCAAAAAATCAAGAACCGAAATGTGACTGATGATGTCTTGGTTGTTGAAACTAAAGCAATAATCTTGTCCGATTTTATTACCATAGAAAATGATTGAACTAGCCCTTGAAATATTTTCTCGAAGTTAGAAACATATTGAAGTGTCATTGTAAATTTTCTTGTGCATTGGTTCCATCAATTTCTAGGGTTAAAAATTAAGGGAACCCAGATCTGGCTGTGAATTGGTGGCCCCTGACCACTAGATTTGTATATTTTACTAAAGTAGCTATAGAGCTTTGTTCGTCCTAAAATTTTTACAGGTTATCCTAGACACATTAAAGTGTCATACAGAATTTTCTGGGCTCTTGGAATAGTTGTTTGATATGGCAATTAAATGTTGCACCCAGAACAATAACTCTGCCAAAGTGCTGGAATGTGAGAATGACTAGAAATTTATGATAGTTTGATATCTATTCCAAGTCTATGGTATATGAATGCATGATAGTGACTTTAAGGTTTGGTTTATGAGAAATGAATGAGAGTCGCTTGTGATTGATTGTTTATATGTGAACTTGATGATGGTACATGTTCTAAGTAGAGAAATGAAAGTCCCTATATTATGTGAAGGGCACGAAAGGTCCCCTAAATGTGTAAAGGGCAGAAAAGTCCCCTTTTTGGCACGAAAATGTCCTCTTTAATGGGCACGGAAAGTCCCTTTTTATAGGCATGAAAAGAAAAAGTCCTCGATCCTGAGGGCACGTATATTTCAAAATGTAATGCTATGCTATTGAGTAGTATTATGTGTGTATATTAAGTGATTGAATAATAAAAGCTACCCACTTCGGAAAGATGATTTTAAAACTTTAAAATGAATCTTTAGTTTACATTATATGATCATATTTTTCTAATAAAGTGACTGAGGCGATGACGATGACATTTATGATTGTGTATTTGGGGAGTTGTCCTCCTAGAATTGTGTAATTCTCACCCCTACATTTTTGTGTTTCTGTGTCGCCTCCAGGTTGATCAGAGGACTACGAGGTTGCTACACTAAAGGAATCGGATCAAGTAGTTTAGTAGTTAGTGTTTTTATTATATTGTACTTAGTGGTGTGTATATGTTTGTAAACGAAGTAGAGAACATGTATGTATTCAAGCTCATAGAAGAGCCTCCTTTTGTATTTACTTATGAAAAAAATAAATGTTTTGTGCATTTGTTGTATGTATTTAGTAGAACCACGAATTAGTTACTACTCGACTCGATCAATCTTGCTATAGATAAATAAGAAAGGTCCGCTAATTTATAAGTAACAACTCCTAAGCATAATGTCATGACTTAAGGATGACGTTGTATTTGGGAGGATGTTACAAATTTAGGGCTCTTGTTCGTGAAGGATTAGCATTCAGCCCTTTCAGTTATGGTTTTTGACAAACTAGTTTAGCTGGTAGAGATAAGGAAACAGAGGTTAGTTAATGGCTATGAAGAGATCATTAACCTTGGTACCAAGTTGTTCGTTAAAGGAAGTTTTTCCCTAGCATATATAGAAAATGGGACCTAGTTAGGTGCCAACAACTTGTCCTACAAGGACTGTTATGATTTCGAGGTGCTCTTGTTCGCTAAGGACTAAGTACAATCCTTCATTTTACGATTTTACAGCTTTTGTTATTATATATATGTATTTCTAATGTTCACAAATGCTATTTCCTTATGCTCTTCCGCACCCTTAGTTAAAATGATTTTATGTTTGATTACAAACTTATAAATGCTTGTTTATAAATCTATGGAATGAAAAGTGTTTTCCTAGCTAGCTATGTATGTAAATATCAAAAGATTTATGATTGTTGCATGTATAATGTATCATATATATCCTTGGTTGTCCCATGTGGGTGATAGGTAAGAATCCACTTCCTGAGTTTGTCGACTACCCCTCTCCTTCCCTCTCATAGTTGTAGGTAAGATCCGTTTCATCAGGTCCAGGAGCCACAGCGATCCCTTGGTGAGCTTTACATTGCTGTAAGGCTTAGTTTAGGTTTTTGTTAGTTTTAGAGGGCTTTAGTAGATGTAAGGCAGGATTCGAGCCATGCATTTATTTTGAGATATTGTATTTATTTTCAGAGATTATGTATTTCCTTATATGTTTTCAAGGTTTAAGTATATATTTTGAAATGTAGCCTATAGTTAAATATTTATGTAGTCAACCATGCATTTGTGATTCAGTCTTTAAGTGTTAAGTTGATTTTCATATTTAAAATTTAGATTATGTGATGAGGCAGTCATGATTTCATGATTAGCAAATTTTGTTAAAGGGGGTTTCAAAGCTTGAATGTTGGATACCTCAATTTTCATGAAATTGAATAGTATGTTTGAACAGAGAAGTTGATATTGATTTAGAAGAAATCATGTTTTAAATATAATATACTATTATATGCATTTAGAGAAGACGTGTCACCAGAAGGCTTACGTGGGATGAAATTCCTCAAATGCTGATCACGATCCAAGTCAAGTCATGACAACTCTAAATTTATGTAACTCTAAAAGTCTGACCTTAGCATAATTGTGGCTATGGAATCATGTCCAAGGGATCACCCGTTTGTAGACATTGTGATTTCAAAGCCCAATAAGTATGTAGCTCCAGCTGCTATGAATCATTAAGAATTCCATTCTTCTAGTATCATGAAAACTAAATTTCTAAGCTATATCTCAAACTAATATCTTTACATAAACTGGTTAACTCTAATATCATACTTCAAACATCATGTTTCATATCTTAAAAACTCTGAAATCATAATAACATATGTATTCAAAAGCTAGATCATACTCTACGCTATTTCTATCCATAATAACTTAATTTGATACTCTAACTTTCTAAAAATCTCTTGAAAACATGGCAATATCATAAAACCAAAAAGCATTGACAACTTTAGTAAACTTTGCTAAATTACATAATTTCCAATAAATCTTCTTGAGTACATAAAACATTTTCATCACATACAATATATCAATCATGGTCCCATGTTTTTTCTTAAACACATTTTTCATGCTCTAGTGAAAATCAAAATCTTTGCTAGCTTGCCATAACTTACAAAACCATATTTATTCATACTTTCATCTCAAATTTCATATTTGATAATCATCATGCATCAAACATTATCATAATTGCTAAAATAAGGTCATGGGTTTGAACCCACTCACCATTTGGAGCCAAGAGTGTATGGATGCTACCAACTTGATCTTGAGAGTTTGGAGTAACACCAACAATGACATAGAGCAACAAAACCCATGATTAATCTCTATTATTCTCTAGACAACTCCAAAACAACTCTATGAACATTAGGAGAGCATCCCCACTTGGCAATGAAGAATATGGACACTCTAACTAACACCCTAATAATTAACCGAATACACCTAGGTTGTATCTGATTAATTACTAGACTTTACTCTTTGCTTCAGTTCTTTCATCATACTTTGAAAATACTTAGTGAAATTACGAGCCATTTTTTTTTAAACATAATTGAAAACGTGAGCCGCGCATAATGTGAACGATAATCGAGATAAAGCGAAAACAAATAGACATATCATGAAGAAACACATCATATTGGCTCCATCATATGACATCCATAATTACATATCACATAGATATTTTGCCTACCAACAAAATAAGACTAGGTGTAAGCAATCTAACAAAACATAAATAATATATGGATGGAAGGACATCCATTAATGGCACCTAGTAATAACACTCCAGGGATAGGGATAGATATCTGAAATATACGAGTGAAACTAGCAGGATCAAGTTCAGTACCCTAAAAGCCTCAATGTGATTCACGAATGCCTCCTTCTGAAGACGAGATGGAAAGAAAAATAGAGGGAGTGAGAAACTTATAAAAAGAATCTCAGTAGGATACTCACCTCATGATGCATTGTGTCATCATCATCGTCCCCAGGAACCTCGGGTTATTATGAAATAATGAGCATGCTAAGATTGATTTATTAAGTTTGAAAATATACTTTACCGAGGTTTGTCGGTTTTAATCATGCGTCTTATAATGCATCATAAACTTAGCATGTCATGTATATAATGAACTTTTCCTTTCATATATAATAACATAGTTATGCATAAAATCACATCATATTCCTCATCATCATTTCATAATACTATGCATAGCAGAACATCATATTTCTCATCATCATCTCATAAATACTATGCATAGTAGAACATCATATTCACATAATGCATTTACTTAGTTTCTTAGGTGACTTAAAGTTACTTTCATCATCATTTTCCTGGGCCACCCTATACTCCACCCTTTTGGGAGTAATCTAGGTTATGAGCTCATACCTTACTAGTCGTCACTAGCATATACTTATCCCTTTTGATAAGTTAAAATCCCAACTCTACCCTTTTGAGAGAACGGGCTAGGGGACAAGAATCACCTTTTCACCATCTATAGTCTGATGGGTCTAAAGGATCATTTTCTCAAGATCACCTTTTCACCACCTATAGTCTGATGGGTCCAAAGGATCATTTCCTCATAAGTTTAAGTCACCATTAAGTCTTAGCATGTTATATCATAATCATCAAGATGCATGAACATTCTCATTGTTTGCAATAGCAACTATAACATGCAAGCCATGAAATCATTCAATAATATCAAATTCTCAGTAGGCATTACTTCATCATATAAACTGACATTCCAAAGCATCAAAAGATGTCATCTAAAATTCTCAGTAAAGCTCCTTAAATAACCGAACTCTAAATTGGGTAACCTTAAACTAATTACTTATGCATCTAAGGGATTTATTACCATCAATTATAAGCCTTAAGAACATTATTAGACTATATGGGGTAGCATAGACAGTAAGTTGTTCTTAAGGTTTTACGGATGCTAGAAGTTACGTTTTTAACCCTTTCTCGTTCCGGCTTTCCCTATGATGCTAAAATTAATTCCTAAACCAATTATGAATCATTGTCCCTTATCTAAACATAATAAAATCTGGTTCTTAAGGTCACTAAAGGCTCTGAACAAAATGCATAAATTTCATTCTCTAAAGTTCTAGAAATCTTGCTTTTACGATTTTCTAGGAAGCTAGTTTTATCTCTAACATGCATAGAATAAACCATAATTATCACAACTTCAAACATATTAAATCATCATCATTTATTGGTACTAATCTCATATTAGAAGCCGAATCATGAACCTCATATAATTGTATAAAATCACATTTTAAGTGAACATAAAATATTAGTTTCCCGTAGAATCCTTGCAAAGCTTTAAAACTCTTTTAGAAACTAATTCTTTTTGCTAAACTTGAAAGAATCTTCATAATTAAAATTCTCACTTAAGATAAAAGGAGCAAGTCTTGAGCTTAAGAGATTTATGTGATATCTTAGAATCATAAACATGCTATGCAACCTCATTCTAATCTTGTCATTATAAGGTGATAACTTGGAATTATAAACATGATATGCAAATCCATTTCTTTATCTTTAAGATTTAAGGTGATGACTTGAAAATTAAACATGATGCAAGAGCTTGAAATATAAACATGATGCAAGAAACTGGCGGTAGTCGCACAAGACCAGTGGAGGGAGAGAGAATCTTAAGAAAGGAGCGGCGTAATCCGCACTGGACCTGAAGAAGAGAATTATTATTACATCTTTTTAAGCTCCAATCTCAAGACTTCTTAAAGAATCAATTCTTTAACTCCAATAATCTTATTTCTTTGCTTGTGATACTTGGGCAAGTCTTTGAGCTCTAGGATCTTTAGGTGATGACATAAAAATAAACATGTCATGCGTTGATTCTTTTAGCCATTATAAAATAAAGTGAGAGCATAAAATAAATATGAGATGCATCCTCTTTATTATCTTTGAAGATTAAGTGACAACTTGAAATATAAACATGAAATGCAAGCTTGGAAATTTAAACATGAGATATGCAAGTTCATTTATTTATTCTTGAGAATTTAGTGATGACATTAAAAGTAAACATGGTTATGCAAGGCATAAACTTAGACATGGATGCAAGTTCTTTTATTTCTTTACTAGAGCTCTTCCAAGACTTTAAAGAAATATAAATTCAACCCAATATATATATCTTAGCAAGACAAAGTGAAAAATACATCTTTCAAGTTCTAAACTCAAGATCTTTATTTTTACATCATAAAAACATCGTTCTTTAAAGTTTTGCATCAAGTGGAATTTTCAAGCTTTAAAGGCCTAACTTGTGATGGATTTACAACCAACACTCAAGGTCCTCATCATCAAGCTATCATCATATTCCTTCTTAGGCCATTTGGCCAAAATCATTAAAGAAAAATAAGGATAGAAAAACGAAATTGTAAAGCTCTAAAACTAGTGAAACCTTCAAGTTTTAGAGGTCTAACTTGTGAAGGCTTTGCAACCAACACTCAAGAACCTCATCATCAAACCATGGTCTCATCATAATCTAGGCCATCAGCCGAAATGTTTTTAAAAGAAAAGGGAAAACAAACCGAAATTGAAAGCTAGAAGAAAGTCCATGAAATCATCATTTTTGAGCTAGAAATCATCATTTTTGAGCTAGAAACATAACTTGTCATAGCATAAAATGAACTTAGAAACAACTCCCTGCCTAATCTAATTTGAAGGAAAGGAAGAGAACTTGGTTTCTTGGAGTGAAATGAAGAAAATATTCTTGAAAACTTGAAGAAAGAATTCAGCCAAGGAGGAGGAAATGAGAGCTTTTGGTGCTTCTAAGAACTAGAATTGTGTAAGTTATGATCAAAGGCTTCTAACGCTCTTCAAGCATGCCTATTTATAGAGATTTTGAAGCTCATAAATGGACAAATGAAGGAGGAAGGCTGATGGATTTTCATGGGGAACAAAGGGAGGAAAATCATTCCTTGTTTAAGGCATGTTTTATGCTATGTTTTGGGGAATTTTTGGCATTTTGTTTTAGTGTATCTTTGGGCAATTATTCTGATGCATAATGGTATCAATAATTTCCGTCCATTACAGCCCAAGGAGGAGAAATTTGTGTGTTCCATGCATTATTTAGGTGTAGGTAAGGTATTCATGCAATTTAGAGAATTTACGGTTAAGGGCTTAGGTGAATTAGTAAGCAATTTGAGTGTTTTAAAGCAATTTTAGGTTCTAATCAATTTAAATAAATAATTTTGACTCTAGATTAATAATTAGAATTTAATAAGCTTTAATTTGAGCCTAATATTGCTTAGGTTTCGTTAGAAATCAAAAATCTCAAAATTTGTAAAACTACACAAAAGAGGGGCAAAACGTCATTACTTAAAAATTGCCCGAGACCACCCGAGCTTAACCAATGGTTAATCATGGCTTAAAAACACCTTTTAAAACATTTTAGTGAGGTTCGAGCTCAGTCGGCATGCAATCGGGTTAAACGCCGCAAGAGCGTTTTGTCATTTCGTAAAGCTCAAAATTAGGATTCTTCTCCTCTATTAACACTCATAACACAAACAATCCCTTATTAACATCAAAACATCCCCTTGAGGATGGGTGGGGCCCACGATCCTCATTTTTGAGTAAAATAACCTCAGGGGCATTTTGGTCATTTTACACTTCAGAAAATTGGGGTTTGCAATACTTGCACGAATTGCTCCTAATTTCTCTTCTAACGTTACATTCCTTTATTAAGGATTGTTTGGTCTCAAATTTTATATAATATTTACTTACGGTAATTCGGTAATTCCTAATGACAGTAAAAATTAATAAAAATTGGGGCGTACACTAACTCAAGAACATGGAAGAACAAAGAGAAAGAAAGCATAAACCATAAAAAATATCTTACCTTGAAGCTTGGGCAGGTAAGATTGAGTGGGGTTGAGAGTTGGAGGGAGGAAGAGAGATTTGGGGGTTAGGGATTTGGAAATGGGGGGTGTGTCCAATTGGGGGTTTATATGAGGTTGGGAGCTCATTTAATCAAAACGGTGTCGTTTTGTACTATTTTGACGTTGAGGGGCACCACTATAGCGGTCGATTGTAATGCCTCGATTTTCCTGTTAGAGTACAAATGATTGAAATGCCCTAAGATCATTTTTATCTTGAATTTGAGGGTCGACCCAATCCTCGAATGGGTCAACTCAATGTTTAAAGGGGATTATATTTGCTATGTATGATATTCAGAGGTGAAAATCTTGTTTTCAAACTTTCGGCTAAAATGACCAAAATACCTCTCCTGTGTTCTACATGGGTAAAAAGTGCCGTTTGAGCCCGAACTTTCCAGAAAGTTTGGAATGATGTTTTTGAGTGGTATTTGATATCTAGTTAGACCCGGAAGGTCCGAGCGGTTTTAGTGCAAAATTACCATTTTGCCCCTAGAAGTGTATAGGAGCCTAATGACGCAATTAAGCAAACCTAAGCAATATTAGGCTCTAATCGAAGATTAATTTATTTTGATAATTAATCTAGAGTCAAAATAATTTATTAAGGTTAATTAGAACCTAAGATTGCTTAGTTAAACTATAATTGCATTCTTTAATTCAAGATTCCTAGTCATGGAATCTTGAATAGTATTTCTCTCCAATTCCTTAAATTAAGGAATTGTGCCATACCTCATTTGACTAAGAAAATGAATTTAATTTGTTAATCTAGTATGACCACTCCTAATCAAGTCTTGACATCCTTAATTAGGCCATTACCTCACCTAAACATTTCTTACAACTCCTAACCAAAACCTTAATCAAAGAAACACCTAAACACATTCTTAAACTAAAATTACATGAACAAACTTCTCTTCCCCTTGGTTGCATAAGCTGGCCGAATTCTCACCTAAGAGAAGTGCCACATGTTGAATTTTCCTCACTCCAAAGACCATGCCTTGCCTATACTTATGCCCATACTCAACCATGCTCTAACCCATACTCTAAGCCATGCCTTGTAAGAGATATTTCTTCTCTCTTTCTTCCTCAAAGTGACTGGCCACTCTTCCTCCTTCAAGGCCATTCATGAGCTCTCAATCTTTTATAAATACACTAGCTTGAAAGCCCTTAGCATCTTTC
The DNA here is from genome assembly GCA_030441495.1 of Dalbergia oliveri. Taxonomy (NCBI): domain Eukaryota; kingdom Viridiplantae; phylum Streptophyta; class Magnoliopsida; order Fabales; family Fabaceae; genus Dalbergia; species Dalbergia oliveri. Next base: position 5,015,124 of record JAMLFY010000019.1, on the reverse strand, counting down.
ACACACTAGAGCAAACTTCAAGCTTTCTTCCCAAACTCAAAGAACCTTTTTTTCCTCCTCCCTTGGCCGAGTTCTTCATCAAGTTTCCAAGAAGGATTTCCTTCTTTTCCTCTCAAGAAACAAAGCTTTCTTTCCTCTCTTCAAGACTTCTTTAGGTAGGGGTTTATTTTCCGAGTTTGTGTGCTTCCTTTAAGGAAGAGTTCTAGTTTTCTCTTGGTTCAAAACTATTTTCCTCTTCCTTTTTCTTTTCGGCCAAGAGGCCTTTTTATGAGAAAATCTTGAGCTTGATGATGAGGTTTCAAGATAATGACTTGTTGTTGTCATGTGAGAAACCTCTAAAGCTTGAAACAACTTGGTCTTGGACCATACATGCTTGTGTTTCTTTCTTTCCTTGCATACATTTTGGTTCCTTTTTCCTTTGTTTCTTGAATGGTTTCGGTTTCCTTTCCTTTTCCTTTGAAAGATTTCGGTTTTCTTTGTTTTCACTTGAACAAAGTTTGCTAAAAATGTTATGTAGATCACAAAATTTTGGTTAAGAAAATTAATCACATGTTTTCAAAGAGCTCTAAGCTTACCCTTGCCAACCTTAAAGTTGGTGGCCGTTCTAAGAGTTTACTCTAGATTGAAGCCCATGAGCAATAAAATAAAGAATATGAGTAGTTCTATTTGTGTTTGTTTTGTTAAAATGTTGGTATTCTTGTTTTAATCTACTTTCTTGAGCTTGATGATGAAGTTCAAAACCAAAGTCTTCTTTGAAGACTTGGTGTTAAGAACTCTAAAGCTCATCTTCCATTGTTAAGATACATGTTGGTTTAAGGCTATTGATGTTCCTATAAAGTCTTGTAAGAGCTCTAGTTAAGATAAAACAAGTTGCATTCATGTTTAAGTTTATGTCTTGCATCTCATGTTTATTTTGATGTCATCATTAATCTCATAATAAATGAATGAACTTGCATTATCATGTTTAAATTCTCAAGCTTGCATTTCATGTTTAAATTCTCAAGCTTGCATTTCATGTTTACATTTCAAGTCATCACTTAATCTTTAAAGATAATAAGGAGGTTGCATCTCATATTTATTTTATGCTCTCACTTTACTTTGTAATGAAGAGTAAAATGAAGTGCATAGCATGTTTAAGATTATGTTATCATCTAAATACTCTAGAGCTCAAAGACTTGCCCTAAGTATCTTCAAATGGAAATTTTAACCATGATAAGTGAATGTGTTTTAGTTATGATACAATGATTATTTTGATTTTGTAAAATGTGAGGATGATTTCAAGAGAATGTTGGAAAATTGTTGTATGAAGTCTCAAGGTGTTTAAATAGCTTGAAATGTGTCAAAAATTATATTTTCTCAAATTATGAGGTTCTGGTAATCGATTACCAGCTTATGTAATCGATTACCAAGTATCTTTGAAGGGTTTTCGTTGTGGTAATCGATTACCAATACAATGTAATCGATTACCAAGGCTGTTCTTCATGCCCAAAGGATCTTAAAACTCTGTAATCAATTACCCTGTTCGTATAATCGATTCTCTGATGTTTTCCATTTTAGGAAAAAGTTTTAGCCCTAAGTAATCGATTACCATCTTATGTAATCGATTACTCGATTGTCATTGAAACCCAGAACAAAATTTAGTCTCTAGTAATCGATTACCAAGCACACGTAATCAATTACCAGAACACCATTTTGCTCCTGAAATTGTTCCAAGAGAAACTAGTAACTCATATGCACTTATAACATGATTGTATGCGATTATGTGTGATATACACTCTTGGTTTCTATTTTGTTGCTTGGCCACTGTATGAATTCTATTTTGAGGAGTTAAGATGCGTAAGATTGTGTTTGAGCGAAGTGAGGAATGATTTTGGAGGTTGGGAAGGACTAAGTAAATAGAAAGGTTTGAGAACTAAAATCTTAACACCCTTAGACACGAGAATAATAACTTTTGTTCTAGCATAATTGAGCTTAAGGAAGATGGCTCATAATTAGTGTTTATGCCTAGGAATCGAACCTAGGATCTTAGGCAAAGATAGAACTTAGAAAAGAGTCTAAGGTGTAGATCCTAGAATTCCCATAGTCGAGTAATGATCGTAATGTTTAATCTATACAATGCTGATTGGATGAGTTAGTGAACATAAATGTTAGCAAGAATTATAGGTAATGATCCCTTAGGTGATATAGGATCCATAATAAAGGGTAGGATAATTGGAACACAAGTTTAAGACCCGTAAGGGCCAAAGCATAAGACAATATGAGATAGGAGGTGTGATGTGAGCATGAGGACGTGTGTGTGCATATTCCTGATGATGTGATTATGTTAATGTCTCAAGCATGAAACTTCATGTGTATAATTGGCATATTGATATGATGAAGTGTTGTGCCATGTTTTTGAGATGCATGAGGTTTCAAAATATGAATGAGTTAGAAGATTATACTCACATGAACTAGAAAGTTATTGATTGAAAAACTTCCATGAGAATTATATGTGTGATTGAATTATGTGGCATGACTTAAATTTGAGGAAATTGGAGCGTAGTCGTTATGCCTCGAATTTCCGTCAAATTTGAGAGACTTAAGAAAGTTTTGAAAAATAAGATGTTTAATGTGAAACACCGAGACGTACTTCTCCGCTAGGAGAAAAGGTAAACCGTGAGGGCATCAACATTAGCCTGCCAAAGCGGACAAAGTCGCTGGTCTTAAGTCGATGTGTTTCGAAGAAGGAAAAAGTCCCATGATGAGTGATCCTTAGCCCCCTACCCGTACTCCGGAAGTCGGGATTATGATGATGTTTATGATTATGTTTATGATTCGCTTATCAAGAGGATAAGTAAGAACTAGTGACGACTAGTTAAGGTATGAGCTCATAGCCTAGTTTAAGGGGTGCGGTTACTATTATGATGTTTGGTGTCACAAGATTAAGAAGAAAGAATGATGTTCAAGAGAAGTTACATGCCACTTATATGTTGACTGATTATTGTTTAGTTTGCCTAAAATGTTGCCATGCATTCATGTTTCGCTATCCTGCATACATGCATTAAGATTCATGATAAAAGACACGGACCTTGGATAATTGACTCTCCGAAAACTCCATAATTAACCTATGCATGTTTAACCTTTTCATAATAAACCCAAGGTTCCTGGGGACATAAACGATGACACTAGGATAAAGGATTTCCCCGAGATTCTTTAGCAAGATTCTCACCCTCTCTCTGTTTCTTCCCGTTACGTCTTCAAACATCGATGGCATCGTTCGTGATCTTCATTGACCCGTCCACTTGGGAGGTGCACTATGACCCCAAGTATCAGTCCTACCACTTCAGGGTCATTGTGAGGTGCGCGTTTTTGTGTATGTGAGACGCCGATTGCTTTCCCCATCTCCAAGCTATCGCTTCAATCTAACTTCACCTTTGATGACGATCTGATCTTCGAGCAGACCAACCCGAGATGAGGCCCGCCATGCCCGTCCTTCTTCATCGGTGGTACACGGATATCCGAGTATGTTTCCCGTTCTGACGGAGGCCAATCCTTCGGAGGGCTCTTCCCCTTCATTCCCTATGGATCTCGGTGGAGGTGGCGGGACACTGTGTAACATCCTCCCAAGTACAACCCCATCCTTAAGTCATGGTATCATACTCAAGAGTTGTTACTTATATTTTGCGGACCTTTCTTAATTATCTATAATAAGGGTCGATCGAATTGCGTGTTAACTAACTCGTGGTTCTATAGAGATATATAGCAGAAACAACTTATTTATTTAATACAAATCAAGTACAAAAGGAAGCTCTTCTAAGAGCTTTCCAGTACATCCGTTATCTCTTATGTTTCCAGACATATACATACACTTAAGTACAAAAAAACACAAGTTCTTCTACTAACTACTGCAAATCCACTTGATCTTCTCCTGCAACAGCCTCACGTCTTCTAGATCAACCTGGGGACGACATGGAAAAACAAATACATAGGGTGAGAATTCTAACATTCTCATAGGCATTCCGAAACATATACTGAAGTTCATGTCATCGTTACCGCCCCAGCCACTTCGATTTATTTAACAAAAGGTGATCATGCATTACATAATGACTATTCATTTTTAAAGTTCAAAATCTATCTTTTCGAAGTGGGTTACTTTTAAGAAAAACCAATCACTTAATACACCTCTACCGTCAGCTCATACTCATAGTAAGTTATGGCAACCAAGAAGAACCAATATACACAAATATGTACATGCCCAATGTAATGAAATTCATCTTTGATTTCTCTTGATGAATCAAAAGTATCACATCCCTCTATTTGCCTTCGACAAGCCAAAAGGATCTCAATCCACTCCATTTGCTTTTGACAAGTCAAAAGGATCTCACTCACTCTATTTGCCTTTGACAAGTCAAAAGGATCTCGTATGTCATTATTTGCCCTTGACAAGTCAAAGAGGATCTCATGTTTCATTAGTTGCCCTTAACAAGTCAAGAGGATCTCAAGTTTCTTGTGATCATAGAATTTAATTCATACATCATTCACTGCATGCATAAAACACATACAGGCATCCATTCACAACGAAATTCTCATTTGTATCTTATAAATCAATCTTTTAAACTATCTAGTATGCATTCATATGTCACAAGACATACAGCCAAAAAGGTAACATCAAGTACTCATGTCATTCTAGAACCAAAAATTCCATTACTTCATCAATTCAAATCATTGTTGCATTTCCAGCATAATGGTAGATTTTACACCATTGTAACACGAATTATGTTGCCCCTCAAACAATCAATTCAGAGGCTATAAAAATTTCACATGACACTTCAATGTGTCTAAAACAACCTGTAAAAATTTCAGGGCAATCAGAATTATATAACCACTTCAATAAAATAGGTAAATCTGGTGGTCAGAAGCCACAAATTTATAGTCCAGACTTGTGTTCTCAAAATATTTAGCCCTAGAATTCGATGGAATCATGGTACAAGAAAATTCACAGAGGTATTTCAACATGTTATTAGTCTTGTGTAAAAATTTCAGGAGCTATCTCAATCAATTGCTATGATTAAAAATTCGGACAAGTTTGTCACTTTCAGTCTCAAACAATTCAGGAGCAGTTACAATTCGGTTTCTAATTTTTTTGAGGCATCAAACCTTAGAATTAACCCCTAGAAAATTCGTATGTTTACTATAAGAGGTAGCTACAACATATAATTTTCATGGCTCATGCAACCACCCACAAAATTTCTAGAAAATTCATGAAAAGTTCTGATTACAGAAATATAAGTCCAAGCAACCTAGTTCCAATTTCACTTGAGAGAAAACCCATTTTAAAACCATCCAAACACAACACAAAAATTCATACATCAATATCAATATGTTAACCATTAGAATCATCAAAATTTTCAGAATTAGGGCAAGCCAAAACAGAATTGAAAAATTCCACAAGAAGGCGGGAAAACCCTACTTTGAGAGCTCTTGAGCTCTATGCTCCAAAGGATGCTCTAGAATGCTTTTGCTTCACTTCAAAGCTTCCCCACCAACATCAAACCCTTCCTTTAACCTCTGATTGTGTTCCCTCAAAGTTGGAAAAAGTGATGGATTCAAATTATAATCGGTTAGATTTGTAGGTTATGATGAATAGAATAAGTTTAGTGAAGAGAGTTTGTGGTTTTAGTGACTTTGAGCTAGGGTTTTGCAAGCTTGAAGCTTGTTAATGGAGTTTGAGAGGAAGAACAATGGAGGAAGGGTGCTTAGAGAGGTCTGGCCGAAATTGTGATGAAGGGAATGATAAGATGTTGATATTTTGAGTTTAGGGCAAAATACATAGAATTTTCAAGTCCAAAATGTTTTCTTTTTAAAGATAAATGTAGTAATTTTTTGTAAGCATCCTATTGGTCCTAATAAAGTGGCAATGGTGTGGCTTCTTCTAAGCCACACACTTGTCTAGAGGTGGCAAACTTTCATTGGAAGTTTCATTCGTGTAAGAAGCTAACAGAAATCTCACCAAACGGGTAAACACCATACCGATTAAAACGATATTGCCCGAAAATTAATTTTAAGTATAAAATTATCAATCCCATCCATTTCTAACCTTATTCCCATGTTTTCCTAATTTCGGGCACCTCCTGCCGAATTTAGGTTTTAGCGTCCCTGGCTGGTGGGCGCAAGGTTACTATTCACCGGCCGAAATTATTTTTTTTTACAGGTCCATTGGGCCACCGTCATCATCGTTGTCTGTTACAATTTCTGAAATTATGAATAACAAAGCTCAAATTAATTTTTAAATGATTTCGGGGTGTTACACACTCACCCAGGAGGCATGCGAGGCGTGTCGACAAGCCAAGAGGCCACGTCGTGGAGGCCACGCCGTTCCCTCGATTCCATGCCTGGTCTCGCTTCGTTGGCTAATGAGGAAACTCGTCAGTCGTGAATCTCCCCATAGGAGGACAGCCACCAGGAAGTGGAAGGTGAGGGTAGTGATAGTTGGCTTATCTTTTGGGGATTTACCATGTACTTGCTTTTATTTTCCTTTCCGTTTATGTATTTCCAGTCTCTTACCTGCAAGCTCTCCATGTATATGGGTAAGACTTTTATGCATTTCTTTTACATTCCAGCAATTATGTATTAAACTATGTAAATTAATGTACGATAAATTTTTTCATGATTGAGGTATTGATTTTGTCTTGTATGATTTATTTGCTCTTCCGCTTTACGTTTCATTTATGTCATATGTAACACCCTAATAATCAACCCAATACACCTAGGTCGTATTCTGATTAATTACTAGACTTTACTCTTTGCTTCGTTCCTTAATCATGCTTTGAAAATACTTAGTGAAATTACGAGCCATTTTTTTTTTTAAAACATAATTGAAAACGTGACCGCGCATAACGTGGACGAATCGGATAAAGCATAAAATAACATATCACGAAGAACACATCATTTTGGCTCTATCATATGATATCCATAATTACATTTCACATAGATATTTTGCCTACCAACAGAATAAGACTAAGTGTAGGCAATCTAATAAAACATAAATAATATATGGATGGAAGGACATCCATTAATGGCACCTAGTAATAACACTCAGGGATAGGGATAGATATCTGAAATATACGAGTGAAACTGCAGGATTCAAGTTCATTACCGAAAGCCTCAATGTGATTCATGAACGCTTCCTAGTTTCTGAAGACGAGATGGAAAGAAAAATAGAGGGAGTGAGAAACTTATAAAAGAATCTAGTAGGGTACTCACCTCATGATGCATTGTGTCATCATCATCGTCCCAGGAACCTCGGGTTATTATGAAATAGTGAGCATGCTAAGATTGATTTATTAAGTTTCGAAAATATACATTAAGGTTCGTCGATTTTAATCATGCGTCTTATAATGCATCATAAACTTAGCATGTCATGTTTATAATGAACTTTTCCTTTCATATATAATAACATAGTTATGCATAAAATCACATCATATTCCTCATCATCATTTCATAATACTATGCATAGCAGAATATCATATTTCTCATCATCATCATAAATACTATGCATAGCAGAACATCATATTCACATAATGCATTTACTTAGTTTCTTAGGTGACTTAAAGTTACTTTCATCATCATTTTCCTGGGCCACCCTATACTCCACCCTTTTGGGAGTAATCTAGGTTATGAGCTCATACCTTGCTAGTCGTTCACCAGCACATACTTATCCCTTTTGATAAGTAAAAATTCGCCTCTACCCTTTTGAGAGACTTGGGGCAAAGGATCATTTTCTCATATATTTTGAGTCACCTTTAAGTCTTTGCATGTTATATCATAATACAATTCTTCATTCATAATCATCATAACATTTTCTCATTTATAGTCTTATGCCGAAATAATATATACCAACTGTAATCATGCATCTGGAGATTCCAGGAAAGAGAGGTGGGTCACAATGGACACGCTTAAATACCAAATCTTTCCTTAGCCAGAATCTTCCAAATTGCACTCTTACAGTAATACACTTTCTTCCAGGATAGAATATGTCTTTATTTCATGCATAAGTTTTCATTGTTTGCAACAACAACTATAACATACAAACCAGGGAATCAATCAATGACACCAAATTCTTAATAAGCATCAAATCACATTTTAAGTACACATAAATTACTAGCTTCCCATAAAATTCTTACAAAGTTTTAAAACTCTTTTAGAACTAATTCCTTTTGTTAAACTTGAAAGAAGTCATAGGACTTTAGGCCTAACTAAACCATAGGACCGAATTATAACTTGAAAGAATGTTCATAATTAAATCTTTCACTTAAGATAAAAGGAGCAAGTCTTGAGCTTAGAGATTTATGTGACATCTTAGAATCATAACATGCTATGCAACCTCATTTTAATCTTGTCATTATAAGGTGATAACTTGAAATTATAAACATGATATGCAAATCCATTTCTTTATCTTTAAGATTTAAGGTGATAACTTGAAAATTAAACATGATGCAAGAGCTTGAAATATAAACATGATGCAAGAAGCTGGAGGCGTAGTCCGCAGGACCAAGTGGAGGGAGAAGAGAATCTTAGAAGGGAGCGGCGGTAGTCCGCACAGGACCGGTGAGGGAGATGAGAATTACATTTTTTAAGCTCCAATTCTCAAGACTTCTTAAAGAATAAATTCTTTAACTCCAATTATCTCATTTCTTCGCTTATGATTCATAAGCAAGTCTTTGAGCTCTAGGATTTTTAGGTGATGACATAAAATAAACATGCATGCATTGACTCTTTTAGCCATTATAAAATAAAGTGAGAGCATAAAATAAACATGAGATGCAACTTCTTTATTATCTTTAGAGATTAAGTGACAACTTGAAATTTAAACATGAAATGCAAGCTTGAAATTTAAACATGAGATATGCAAGTTCATTTATTTATTCTTGAGAATTTAGTTATGACATAAAATAAATATGGCTTGCAAGGCATAAACTTAAACGTGGATGCAAGTTCACTTGATCTCTTTACTAGAGCTCCTTCAAGACTTTAAGAGAATTATGTTTTCAACCCAATATATGTATCTTAGCAAGACAAAGTAAAAATACATATTTCATATTCAAACCTCAAGATAAAAACATTATTCTTTAAAGTTTTGCATTAAATGGAATGTTCAAGCTTTAGAGGCCTAACTTGTGATGGATTTACAACCCATATTCAAGGTCCTCATCATCAAGCCATCATTTCATTCCTTCCTAGGCCATTGGCCGAAACCATGAAAGGAAAATAAGGAAAGAAAAACTGAAATTTTAAAAGCTTTGGAAACTAGTGAAACCTTCAAGTTTTAGAGATCTAACTTGTCAAAGCTTTGCAACCAACACTCAAAATCTCATCATCAAACCATGGTCTCATCATAAGCTAGGCCATATGGCCAAAATACTTTAAAGAAAGGAAGAAGAAACTGAAAATGAAAACTTAAAAGAAAGCTCATGAAAACATCATTTTTGAGCTAGAAACATAACTTGTCTTAGCATAAAATGAACTTAGAAACACCTCCCTACCTAATTTGATTTGAAAGAAAGGAAGAGAACTTGGTTTCCTTGAGTGAAATGAAGCAAAATATCCTTGAAAAGCTGAAGGGAGAATTCAACCAAGAGAAAGAAAGAAAGAAAGCTTTTGGTGCTTCTAAGACTAGAATTTGTGTAAGTTATGAACTAAGCATCTAAACTATCTTCAAGCATGCCTATTTATAGAGATTTTGCAGCTCATAAATGGACAAAGGAAGGAAAGAAATCTGACCAAAAATTAGAGGAAAAAAAATAAGGAAGAAAAATCATTTTGTTTGGTGGCTTAAACATGGAATCATGTTTCCATGTTTTCATGATTCTTTGTTTTCATTCTTTGGATTTTTGTGTAATAATTTTCTGACTTATTACTCAATAATTTCGTGCATTACAGCCTTGTGGAAGAGGATTTTGTGTGTTCCATGTATTTTTTAGGTGTAGGCAAGGTATTCATGCAATTTAGAGAATTTACGGTTAAGGGTTTAAGTGAATTACTAAGCAATTTGGGTGTTTTAAGCAATTTTAGGTTCTAATCAATCTAAATAAATAATTTTGACTCTAGATTAGTAATTAGAATTTAATAAGCTTTAATTTGAGCCTAATATTGCTTAGGTTTCGTTAGCGAATCAAAAATCTCAAAATTTGTAAAACTACACAAGACAGGGGCAAAACGGTCATTTTACTTAAAAATTGCCCGAGACCACCCAAGCTTAACCAATGGTTAATCATGGCTTAAAAACACCTTTTAACACATTTTAGTGAGGTTCGGGCTCAGTCGGCACGCAATTGGAGTTAAAAGTAAGGGCGTTTTGGTCATTTTGCGCGTAGAGCTCAAAATTAGGATTCTTCTCCTCTATTAACACACATAACACAAACAATCCCTTATTAACATCAAAACATCCCCTTGAGGATGGGTGGGGCCCACGATCCTCATTTTCTGAGTAAAATAACCTCAGGGGCATTTTGGTCATTTTACACGTACAGAAAATTGGGGTTTGCAATACTTGCACGAATTGCTCCTAACTTCTCTTCTAACGTTATATTCCTTTATTAAGGATTGTTTGGTCTCAAATTTTATATAATATTTACCTACGGTAATTCGGTAATTCCTAATGATAGTAAAAATTCCAGTAAAAATTGGGCGTACATCATATGCGAAGGCTCGCACTTTGTTTTACATATTCCATTTCAAAAAAAAATTTTATCCTATTTTTCGCTATGTTATTTTACAAATAATGTTCAAAAGAAAGTAATAACTAATAGTTAATCTTAATACGTCCTAAACATGTTGGGTTAAATATTAGGGTGTTACATGATTTACCAATCATCATGAAAACCATGCTTCTAAGTCCTATGGCGATCACCCACTTGGCAAGAACGGCGTCCTGCCCTTTTTCACTCTAGAGCGATCCTGGACCACTATAGCAGTGTTCAACACCTCTCTCCCTCTAAACTAACTTTCATGCACGGGGTCTTCAATAAGATGGGTCAGGAGAACCTAAGGCCATACTAGGCTCATCTAGGGACACATGTACCCAAGGTATTATAGCTATTTACTTAGTGGCAGCCCATTTAATATATTTTATGGTAGAAACTATTATATTAAAGTTAATGGATTTTCATTTTGTTCAATTTGAGCTATTTTGATTAGTTGATTCTCTTATATATGAAAATGACTAATTATGACTTGATGCTTAGTTTGAAATTGTCACACGCTTTTTTTTACTCATTTTTATAATCTCTGATTTTGCTATATCATGCTCTAAGTTACGTTGAAATGATTTGGGAGAAATGTCATTTTCAAAATTGGGAGTATATGGAGATTTATTTATGAATTTATAAATTTGTAGTTAATATAATTTGTTTGAGAAAACTATGATGGGTTATAAGTTAGAATAGCCACTCACCACAATGAAATGATATAACTCCAACCTGCTCACCATATGGAAGAGATATGACGACCTATGTGTACATAGTATTTTTCATTTAGATGAAAGGGTGATAGGACCATATTTGAGACATCATAAACCTTAAGATTAAATGAGTTGAGATTACTCCCAATATAAATTTAGTTCTTCTTATGTATACCTTATGATTTATATAAGTATTTCACGATGAAATTGATTTTTTTATTTAAGCATGAGTATTTGTAAAAATAATGAGAAAGTATATCAAGTAACTGTTTAGTTTCTACTATGAAATGAAGTTTCAATAAGTGTTCTTTTTAAATTGAAAGGTACAAGAAGACATGGAAATTGTAAACAATTACTTGTATTAATTACTTTTAGTAATTGCATGATTTACAAGCTATTTCGTTTTAAATATTCACATGTTTATTAGTTTCTCCTTTTTGCCCATTTTGTTTATAGTCCTAACTGAGTTTGTTTGACTTCCCCCCTCTCCTTTTTGTTCAAATTTGCAAGTTGCTAAGTAGCGGGTTCTTGGGGTATCCTGTTTTGCCCAAGAAATTCCATTTTGTAGGCATCCATTGTACATGAACAAAGTTTAAGTATGATCTTTTTTGTAACTGGTCTTACTATATCCATAACCGAAACTCTGGAATGTACTGGCTATTGAATCTGGATTGTGATATTGTGATATGTAATAGGCTAAATATGATATGTGGATTATTTCAGTTTTGGAGCTTCCCGGATTTTTGGTAGTCAAAGTAATTCAGTTAGTAAATTCTAGTAGTAGATCTATATTCTTAGGCTTACTAGGTTAAATGAGTTCGTTTAGCCTGCATTGGTCATGACCTTAGCTTAGGTCAGGACATCTCAAAAGCTCTATTTTTAACAAGAAAAACATGGGCATCAAACAAAATTATGAATTCATAAAAACATGATAAGGCCAAAAATTCTCCGAGAAACAAAAAGGAAAAACTTAGCATGTTCACATAAAAATTTTGCAAACCATTGAATAGAGAGATTGGTCATGTGACCTAGATAACTAGAGTTGGAACAACCTAGCCATGGGAAAGGCTTAGCTAGGAGTTCTAATCCTAAAAATCAAGAGAAGAAGGTTAGAGTCACCACCTAAGTGCTTTCAAAGTCTTGTTGAAGAAAGTTAAGAAAATGGTTGCTTTCCACCTTAATGCCAAAAATCATGACCTCCACAAAGAGTGGGCAAAAGGATTTTGTTGTTGTTTTTTATAGGAGGCTTATTGTGTACGGTATATGTTACAAGGATCAAAGATTATGATGTTTACAAGTTAGAATTTTTTTTGAGAAGGGTTAGAATGGAGAGAGTGAATGGGGTTTCTTGAGAGATTTTGTGTGAATGAAAGAAAAAGAAATTGATTATCTAGGGAGGTAGGCAGGCCAAAACTATTATAGAATAAAAGACAAGAATTTTGTTCTTAAAGTGCCACCAAGGTTGTTAATGACTAATTTGTGTTTCTTCTTAATTGGTTAATGACCTTAGCCATGCCATTAGAAGGTTGATTACCTCTCTCTACATCCTTTATTGCCTCTAACGTGATGGGATGATTTACCTTTGTAAGTCTATTTTCTTTTCCATTGTACTACAAAAGGGGGAAAAAGTACAGGTGCTTTTCCAATGAGAACAAGAGTGTAGGACCCATACCTCCTTATTGATAAAACTTGTAGTATCTTATATGCATGAATTTCATTCTTGAATTAATTCTAAATTGGTTATTCATATAATAGATTTGCTAATTCCATCCCTAAGAAGTGAAGAATCCCCTATTCTTGGGATGGATGAACATCTTAGTCTTTGTCTCTATGTTTGTCTAGGAGCCATGGGGAAGTAAAATATGCAATGGTTGTATCGGCGTCTTGGCCTGGGTTAAACTCATAAGAAAATAAGTGGCGAGTGATTCTCCAATTGTAGGGAGGAAACGAAGAAGAGGCCATGAGGTGAAAACAAATGTAAAATGGTGTTAAACATTAAAATTATGATGGGTTAAATTTTGCTTATGAGTTAATTGTAACTGGAGATAATGGATAGGTGAGAGGCAATTGAATAGAAAATTTTATTCCCTTTTTCCCAATCGAATAATGCTTATGTCCACATGAGAACGACGTGAGTTGTACTTTTATACTACAATTTTTTACTCGCTCTATTTTATTTTTAGTCTGACACTTGCCAATTGTCTACATTAAATACTGAAAAGGTTAAAAAGGTCACCTCATTTAATCCTATATGACATCCATCAATTATATATGATAAGGACCAAATCCAAGCAACTTTAGAAATGTTTGGACTAAATAAAAATTTTCTTATAGACCAAAACCAAAATTAATTTATTCCAAGAGATCAAGATGACAATTAAGCAAAATCACTTTTTCATTTTAAGAAAATCTATTAGAATTATTCTCTTTGGAAAGGGACAACCACCATTTAGCCCCCAAAAAATATATCGCTGACAAAATAGCTCTCAAAATAATCTATATTTACTCGTAGCCCCAAAAGATTTACCTTGTTTCATAAATTCACCCAAAAGTTAATTGACCTCCATTTTTTTTAGTAGAAGTGATTACATTTTATGTTTTATACAAAGTTTACATTATAGAACCACTACCTTAGTTCTAAAAGATTATATCTTTGAAAAAATAGCTCATCTTACATAAGTTGATATTGAAACGACCGCTTTTGCACTCAATAAGTCATATCTTTAACAAAATAGCCCTAAAAGAATTACTTTTATTAACGAAAATAGAGACTAATTAATGTTTGGGTGAATTTGTCAAACAAGATAGATCTTTGAAGGGCCATGGATGAATATAGTTTCTTTTGGGGCTATTTTGTTAGTGATATGATCTATCCAGGGCTAAAAGATGGTTCTTATAACACCCTAATATTTAACTTAACACCTAGGATGCGTTAAGTTAATTATTAGTTATTATTCTTTTGTTTCAGTTCTTATCTTTTGATTTGGACATACTTTAGCAAAAATACGAGTAATTTTTTTTTTTTTGAACTTTTTAAACACAATGTGTCAGCTTTAAGTATAAGTAAGACCGTCATTCATCTATCATGACATAAAGGGAAGATAAAACTTTTCTGGGCATATACATAAACACGAAGGTGTAACACTCTAGTAATTAACCAAATAAACCTAGGTTGAATTGGATTAATGACTAGACTTTACTCTTTGCTTTGGTTCTTTCATCATATTTTGAAAATACTTAGTGAAATTACGAGCCATTTTTTTAACATAATTGAAATCGTGAGCCGCGCATAACATAAACGATTAAGCGGTAGTAAAATAAGACATTTAAGAATCTAAATATATCATATTGGCTCCATCACATAACATCCATAATGCACATCACAACATATATACAATAACCTCACTCAAAAGGTGAGTTAAGTTCATACATCATATCTTACACCTTCACACCATAGGAAACTATTTATAAGGAAATTCATGCCCTAAACTAGATAACCTTAAAAGCTGAGGAAGGCTACTCTAAAACTGGGATGTATAACACTCTTAAGACTACTTAAGAACTCTCTAGGGCCACTGTCTTGGAAACGGGAAGAAACCCGATCACTGACGAGCTTCCTCGGAAAAGGGCACACGAGATGCACCAGGCTGGGTCGCATGGACGATCTTCTTGCTAACCTTGGCTGAACAACTGTTTCCTCACTGCCCTCTTACACGTGGGAGAGTAGGAGAGCTCTAAGAATAAGCATGAGTAGGAGGGTCCTTTGAAGGATCAGTTTTAGAATATCTCGTTCGTGGATTATACTGGAAAACCATGGACGGAGATGAGGCGGGATAAGAACGTAACATTCTTTCATCAAGTGGACGTGCATGTTCGAAACCATTTCATCGCCATAGGGAGAAGTAGGAGAAAAACGATAACTAGGGATAGGATGTGCAAATGGACGACCTACGTAAATAAAAACACGAACCGAGCACCTTCCTTCAAAGTGATACGAATGATGCAGGATCATAGTGGAATTCCCAAGTAGGGGTGTCAACGACGGGACGAATGTCGCCATCTAAATCTGAAGACAATGACGGAAATAAAGGAAAGGGAGTGAGAATCTTACTAAGAATTCTCAGTAGGTATCTCCTTCTACGGTGTCATCATCAAAGTCTCCAAAATCTGGGTTATTATAGAATAGTGAACATACGAAGATTAAATTTTAAGTTAGAAAATACTTTTACCAAGATTCGGCCAATTTTAATTATGCGTCTTATAATGCATCATAATCTTAACATGTCATATTCATAATGAACTTTTCTTTTATCATTACATCATATTCCTCATCATCATCATTAATATAACATGCATAGAAGAACATCATATTTCTCATCATCAACTCATGTATGTTATCAGAAGAATATCATAATAGCTACACATGGACATGGTGCACATAATTTATTTCTTTAGTACCTTAGGTGACTTTAAAATCTTATCATCCTCATTATTTTCCTTGGGCCACCCTATACTCCACCCTTTTGGGAGTAATCTAGGTTATGAGCTCATACCTTACTAGTCGTCACTAGCATATACTTATCCTTTTGATAAGTTAAAGTCCTGACTCTACCTTTTGAGAGAAGGGTTAGGGGCTAGAATCACCTTTTCACCACCTATAGTTTGATGGGTCCAGGATCATTTTCTTATAAATTTTAAGTCACCAATAAGTCATTGCATGTTACAACTCGCAATTCATAATAATTCTAACATTTTCTTATTTACGTCTTATTCTGGAATAATATATATCAACTATAATCATGCATCTGAGATTCCAGGAAAAGAGGTGGGTCACAATGGACACGCTTAAATACCAAATATTTCCTTAGCCAGAATCTTTCCAAATTGCACTCTTAGGAATACACTTTCTTCTAGTAACAAAATATGTCCTTATTTCATGCATAAGTTCCATTGTTTGCAACAGCAACTATAACATACAAACCAGGGAATCAATCAATGACACCAAATTCTTGATAAGCATCAAATCACATTTTAAGTACACATAAAATTACTAGCTTCCCATAAAATTCTTACAAAGTTTTAAAACTCTTTTAGAACTAATTCTTTTTGTTAGACTTGAAAGAAGTCATAGGACTTTAGGCCTAACTTAACCATGGGACCGATTTATAACTCGAAAGAATGTTCATGGTTAAATCTTTCACTTAAGATAAAAGGAGCAAGTCTTGAGCTTTAGAGATTTAGGTGACATCTTAGAATTATTACCATGCTATGCAACCTTATTTTAATCTTATCTTTATAAGGTGATAGCTTGGAATTATAAACATGATATGCAATTCCATTTCTTTATCTTTAAGATTTAAGGTGATGACTTGAAAATTAAACATGATGCAAGAACTTGTAATATAAACATGATGCAAGAAACTGGGCGGTCGCATAGGACTGAGGGAGGAAGAAGAGAATCTTAAGCAACGGAGCGGCGGTAGTCCGCATAGGACCTGAGGGAGAAGAGAATTACATTTTTTTTAAGCTCCAATTCTCAAGACTTCTTAAAAAATAAATTATTTAACTCCAATTATCTCATTTCTTCACTTATGATTCATAGGCAAGTCTTTGAGCTCTAGGATTTTTAGGTGATGACATAAAATAAACATGTCATGCATTGATTCTTTTAGCCATTATAAAATAAAGTGAGAGCATAAAATAAACATGAGATGCAACTTCTTTATTATCTTTAGAGATTAAGTGACAACTTGAAATTTAAACATGAGATATGCAAATTCATTTATTTATTCTTGAGAATTTAGTTATGACATAAAATAAATATGGCTGTGCAAGACATAAACTTAAACATGGATGCAAGTTCACTTGATCTCTTTACTAGAGCTCCTTCAAGACTTTAAGCAAATTATGATTTCAACCCAATATATGTATCTTAGCAAGACAAAGTAAAAAAAAAACATATTTCATATTCAAACCTCAAGATAAAAACATTATTCTTTAAAGTTTTGCATTAAATGGAATGTTCAAGCTTTAGAGGCCTAACTTGTGATGGATTTACAACCCATATTCAAGGTCCTCATCATCAAGTCATCATTTCATTCCTTCCTAGGCCATTTGGCCGAAACCATGAAAGGAAAATGAGGAAAGAAAAACTGAAATTTTAGAAGCTTTGGAAACTAGTGAAACCTTCAAGTTTTAGATATCTAACTTGTGAAGCTTTGCAACCAACACTCAAGAATCTCATCATCAAACCATGGTCTCATCATAAGCTAGGCCATATGGCCGAATACTTTAAAAAGAAAGGAAGAAGAAACTGAAAATGAAAACTTAAAAGAAAGCTCATGAAAACATCATTTTTGAGCTAGAAACATAACTTGTCTTAGCATAAAATGAACTTAGAAACACCTCCCTACCTAATTTGATTTGAAAGAAAGGAAGAGAACTTGGTTTCCTTGAGTGAAATGAAGCAAAATATCCTTGAAAAGCTGAAGGGAGAATTCAGCCAAGAGAAAGAAAGAAAGAAAGCTTTTGGTGCTCCTAAGACTAGAATTTGTGTAAGTTATGAACTAAGCATCTAAACTATCTTCAAGCATGCCTATTTATATAGATTTTGCAGCTCATAAATGGACAAAGGAAGGAAGGAAATCTGACCAAAAATTAGAGAAAAAAATAAGGAAGAAAAATCATTTTGTTTGGTGGCTTAAAACATGGAATCATGTTTCCATGTTTTCATGATTCTTTGTTTTCATTCTTTGGATTTTTGTGTAATAATTTTCTGACTTATTACTCAATAATTTCAGCCATTACAGCCTTGTGGAAGAGGATTTTGTGTGTTCCATGTATTATTTAGGTGTAGGCAAGGTATTCATGCAATTTAGAGAATTTACGGTTAAGGGCTTAAGTGAATTACTAAGCAATTTGGGTGTTTTAAGCAATTTTAGGTTCTAATCAATCTAAATAAATAATTTTGACTCTAGATTAGTAATTAGAATTTAATAAGCTTTAATTTGAGCCTAATATTGTTTAGTTTCGTAGACAAATCGAAAATCTCAAAATTTGCAAAACTGCACGAGAAGGGGCAAAAACGTAATTTAACCCAAAATTCCTTGACCATCGGACTTAACCAAGGGTCATTCATAACTTAAAAACACCTTTTAAAATATTTTAGTGAGGTTCGGACCAAGTCGGCACGCAAAGTTAAAACGCGCAATGGGCGTTTTGGTCATTTCACGTTTGAACTCAAAATGAATTCTTCCTTATTAACACACATAGCACAAACAATCCTTTATTATCCTCAAAACATCCCCTTGAGGACGGGTGGGGCCCACAATCCTCATTTTCTAGTAAAATAACCTCAGGGCATTTTGGTCATTTTACACATACAGTAAATTTGGTTTGCAATGCTTGTACGAATTGCTCCTAACTTCTCTTCTAACGTTATATTCCTTTATTGAGAATTGTTTGGTCTCAAATTTTATATAATATTTACCTACGGTAATTTGGTAATTTCTAATGACAGGAAAGATTCCAGTAAAAATTGTTACAGAAGGCCTTATGAACGTGATCACACCATCATATATATACATATAGGTAGCACATGTAACACCCTAAAAATTATTTAAAAATTAATTTGAACTTTATTAGTCCTAATTTTGAAAATCCAACAAATTTAGCAATGATGAGGATGGCCTAACAAACCTAACAAAAAATAATTCAGGCCGAAGTGAATAGTAACCTTGCGGGCCCCACTGCCCTGCCATAACATTCAAATTTCGTCTAGGCTATTGACTTTATGAACCCAAACAATTGATTTACTGACTAACGGCTGATCTTGGCCCCATAGTAGGAAGGATTAACATTGGTGATTTATTGTTGATTAATAACAAATAATGTTAGAATAATCAAGTGTGTCTAAAAAAAGATGCAAAGAATTATAAAAATGTCATTATTTAGTGAAATTATGAAAATACCCTTATGTAAAGGAAATTACTACAATGCCACTACTTTAATAATTACTAAAATGTCATTTGCACAAATCCCTAGATTGCTCTTTAAACAAGAATGAATCTAAGCCATTGGATTAAGATGACAATACAATAATTCAATCACATACATCATGCACATTCTTAACCACATACATGCACATAGACAATTCCATGCTAAAAATTAAAAACACCTATTAAAGCATAAGGTCACATGATGTAAATCTATGATGCATACATGCATTAAATGTTAGAAAATTTCCACTAACCATGCATGCCCAACAAAAACATTTTTGCATAAAACATGGAGTATTTTCATCCTAAAATTTGGCCAACATGTTTGCATAAAACATGAAGCATTTTCATCCCAAAATTAAGTCAACATGCTTGCATAAATCATGCAAGCATTCTTCTTCTTTTCTTAATCCTTTTACTTTAAATACTCTTCAAACTCTCATTCTTACCATTCATTTTTTTGGCCAAAACTTGCCAACTAAGTTGTGTAAAAAAAAAGTATTGTTCTCTCCAACCTCAAGCTCTCTTCTTCCTCTTCTCCTCATCTTCAAGAACCTTCATTCCCAACCTCCACCTAAGTCTCAACCTCAAACCACCACCCCTCCACCATAGATCATCTCTAAGACACAACTTTTCCACCCCCAAGCTCAAAATCACAAGAAAAATCCTTCCAGTTTCTTCCTTTGGCCAAAAATACATCTCTATTTCAAGGGAAGATTTGTTATTCTCATTTCCTTCACAAAGACCAAGAAAAGCACAACCTTGGTAGGGATTTTATTTTTATGTTCTTTCTCTTTTCTTTTTTTTTGATTTTGTTGTTGGTGACGTTAAGACCATAGCTTGATGATGAGGGTTCTTGATGTTGGTTGTGGTACCATCATATATTAGACCTCTAAAGCTTGAGGCTTGATTTTTGGTTTCAAAAGAATATAAGAAATGGAATGTTTGTTGGCTTTCTTTGGTTGTTTCTTTTTTAGTTTGATAGTGAGTCCAAGAATGAGGTTCTTTAAACCATGGTATTGAAGGACTCTAAAGCTCACTTCCATTTTGTTAAGATTGATTAGGGTTAAGAGTTTCATTCTTTAAAAGTCTTGAGTTTGGAGCTTAATAAGATATAAAAGTAGATTTGCATTCATGTTTATATTTCAAGCTCTTGCATTTCATGTTTAAATTCCAAACCTTGCATATCGTATTTAAATTTCAAGTTATCACCTTAAATCTTGAAGATAAGGAAATGGATTTGCATTTCATGTTTGAATTCCAAGCCTTGCATGTCATATTTAAATTTCAAGTTATCACCTTAAATCTTGAAGATAAGAAAATGGATTTACATTTTCATATTAAATTCCAAGTTTTGCATATCATGTTTAAATTTAAGTAATCACCTAACCCTTGAAGATCAAAAGTGAACTTACATTCTATATTTATATTTCAAGCCTTGCATATCATATTTATATTTCTAAGCCATCACCTTATAATGATAAAGATTAAAGATGAGATTGCATAGCATGTTTATGTTTAGCTATCAACTAAATCTTTAAAGCTCAAGACTTGCCTCTTTTATCTTAAATGGAAATTCATGGCTCCTGATTTGGTAATGTTTGATTTTGAAAGGAGCTATTTGGCACTCATAATGTGTAAAAATCATTAATAACTATTGCAAAAATTATTTTTGGTGTCTTTGGTGCTTAAAAGATAATTGAAAATGTTATTTTGGACCATTTTGGAAAATATGGCAAGTTGTGTTTTAAAACTATCATTATGGAACTTTTGGCCAAAAGGATTTAATTAGAGTTAGTAATGATGTTGAATGTGTCCATGTAACATCCTTCCAGGTACAACCTCATTCTTAAGCTATGATATCATACTAGAATTGTTACTTGTTAATTATCTTCTTTAATTATCTAAAGCAAGCTCAATCTACAAGATAACTAAGCATAATTCTATTAAAATATATTGCGAGTAAACATCAAGTTTATTAAACATACAGCTAAAATACATAAGGAAGCTCCTCTATGAGCTTTAGTACATATCTCTTTTAATACATACTCATTTCACTAAGTACAACAAGAATAAAACAATAACTACTACACTACAACAATCCTACACTCCTTTGCATAGCAAGGCATCATCATCCTTAGCTTAACCTGGAGGCGACAGAGAAAACAAACACATAGGGGTGAGAATTTTTAAAATTCTAGGGCAACTCCCAATTTCACAATCATAATGTCATCATCATCGCCCCAGCCATTTGGGTTTAAAAAAATGTGAGCATGCGACATATATCAAAGATTCATTTTTAATGTTCAAAAACCATTCCTCCAAGTGGATTTCTTTTAGCATTTTGTCACTTCAAGCATATATCTCATCACATTTCAACAATTACTAAGTTACACAAGGTAGACAATTCAAAATAAGATAAGTAGCATATAATACATGCAATGAATTATCTCAAGGTGACATGGTATTAGTGATCGCCACAAACATCAAATCAGTGCATTTTTTCTTTTCATTGACATAGGAAAGACTTATTACTAAATGTAATTTCAGTGGAATTCACAATAGATCCGTTTATACTAACGGGTATTTTATGGTGGATCTCACATACAAGGAAATAGACTACTATTATGACTGAATATTCCTATACATGGTCATCGAACTTCATTTTTTCATTTTAATCCACATAGACCTATTCCTAGCCGATATGTACTGTAACCCCAATTTTTATTGTAATTTTTACTGTCATTAGGAATTACCGAATTACCGTAGGTAAATATTATATAAAATTGAGACCAAACAATCCTTAATAAAGGAATATAACGTTAGAAGAAAAGTTAGGAGCAATTCGTGAATATTGCAAACCCAATTTTTTGGACGTGTAAAATGACCAAAATGCCCCTGAGGTTATTTTACTCAGAAAATGAGGATCGTGGGCCCCACCGTCCTCAAGGGGATGTTTTGATGATAATAAGGGATTGTTTGTGTTATGTGTGTTAATAGAGAGAAGAATCTCAATTTTGAGTTTCGACGCAAAATGACAAAACGCCCCGCGGTTTTAACTTCAATTGCGTGCCGACTGAGCCCGAACCTCACTAAAATGTTTTAAAAGGTGTTTTTAAGCTATGATTAACCATTGGTTAAGTTCAATGGTCCAATTTTTGAAATGACCATTTTGCCCCTCTTTGTAGTTTTGCAAATTTTGAGATTTTTGATTTGTCTAACGAAACCTAAACAATATTAGGCTCAAATTAAAGCTTATTAAATTCTAATTACTAATCTAGAGTCAAAATTATTTATTTAGATTGATTAGAACCTAAAATTGCTTAAAACACCCAAATTGCTTAGTAATTCACTTAAACCCTTAACCGTAAATTCTCTAAATTGCATGAATACCTTGCCTACACCTAAAAAATACATGGAACACACAAAATCCTCTTCCACAAGGCTGTAATGCACGAAATTATTGAGTAATAAGTCAGAAAATTATTACACAAAAATCCAAAGAATGAAAACAAAGAATCATGAAAACATGGAAACATGATTCCATGTTTTAAGCCACCAAACAAAATGATTTTTCTTCCTTATTTTTTTTCTCTAATTTTTGGTCAGATTTCCTTCCTTCCTTTGTCCATTTATGAGCTGCAAAATCTCTATAAATAGGCATGCTTGAAGATAGTTTAGATGCTTAGTTCATAACTTACACAAATTCTAGTTTTAGGAGCACCAAAAGCTCTCATTCCTCCTCCTCTTGGCTGAATTCTTTCTTCAAGTTTTCAAGAATATTTTCTTTCATTTCACTCAAGGAAACCAAGTTCTCTTCCTTTCCTTCAAATCAGATTAGGTAGGGAGTTGTTTTTAAGTTTATTTCTATGCTTTGCTAAGTGTTGTTCTTGGTTCAAAATGATGATTTCATGGATTTTCTCTAGTTTTTCCATTTGGTTTTCTTCTTCCTTTTCTTTGACAATTCAGCCATATGGCCTAGGTGGGACTAAGATGATGGCTTGATGATGAGGACCTTGAGGGTGGGTTGTGAATCCATCACAAGTTAGGCCTCTAAAGCTTGAAAGTTCCACTTGATGCAAAACTTTAAAGAATAATATTTTTATGATGTTTTTATGATCTTGAGTTTAGAACTTGAAAGATGTATTTTTCACTTTGTCTTGCTAAGATATATTGGGTTGAATTTATATTTCTCTAAAGTCTTGGAAGAGCTCTAGTAAAGAAATAAAATGAACTTGCATCCATGTTTAAGTTTATGCCTTGCATAACCATGTTTACTTTCTATGTCATCACTAAATTCTCAAGAATGAATAAATGAACTTGCATATTCATGTTTAAATTTCCAAGCTTGCATTTCATGTTTAAATTTCAAGTTGTCACTTAATCTCTAAAGATAATAAAGAAGTTGCATCTCATGTTTATTTTATGCTCTCACTTTATTTTATAATGGCTAAAAGAATCAATGCATGGCATGTTTATTTTATGTCATCACCTAAAAATCCTAGAGCTCAAAGACTTGCTTATGAATCATAAGCGAAGAAATGAGATAATTGGAGTTAAAGAATTTATTCTTTAAGAAGTCTTGAGAATTGGAGCTTAAAAAAAATGTAATTCTCATCTCCCTCACCGGTCCTATGCGGACTACCGCTTCCTTGCTTAAGATCTTCTCCCTCTACTTGTCCTTGGAATTACGCGCTCCAGTTTCTTGCATCATGTTTATATTACAAGTTCTTGCATCATGTTTAATTTTCAAGTTATCACCTTAAATCTTAAAGATAAAGAAATGGAATTGCATATCATGTTTATAATTCCAAGCTATCACCTTATAAAGATAAGATTAAAATAAGGTTGCATAGCATGGTAATAATTCAAAGATGTCACCTAAATCTCTAAAGCTCAAGACTTGCTCCTTTTATCTTAAGTGAAAGATTTAATTATGAACATTCTTTCAAGTTATAAATCGGTCCCATGGTTAATTTAGGCCTAAAGTCCTATGACTTCTTTCAAGTTTAACAAAAAGAATTAGTTTTAAAAGAGTTTTAAAACTTTGTAAGAATTTTATGGGAAGCTAGTAATTTATGTGTACTTAAAATGTGATTTGATGCTTATTAAGAATTTGGTGTCATTGATTGATTCCCTGGTTTGTATGTTATAGTTGTTGTTGCAAACAATGAAAACTTATGCATGAAATAAAGACATATTCTGTTACCTAAGAAAGTGTATTATGTAAGAGTGCAATTTGGAAAGATTTGGTAAGGAAAGATTTGGTATTTAAGCGTGTCCATTGTGACCCACTCTTTCCTGGAATCTCCCAGATGCATGATTAAAGTTGGTATATATTATTTCTGCATAAGACTATAAATGAGAAAATGTTATGATGATTATGAATGAAGAATTGTATTATGATATAACATGCAAAGACTTAAAGGTGACTCAAAATATATGAGAAAATGATCCTTTGGAATTGTCAAACTATAGGCGGTGAAAGGTGATTCTTGCCCCTAGTCCGTTCTCTCAAAAGGGTAGAGAATTTTTACTTATCAAAAGGGATAAGTATGTGCTGTGACGACTAGCAAGGTATGAGCTCATAACCTAGATTACTCCCAAAAGGGTGGAGTATAGGGTGGCCCAGGAAAATGATGATGAAAGTAACTTTAAGTCACCTAAGAAACTAAGTAAATGCATTATGTGAATATGATGTTCTGCTATGCATAGTATTTATGAGATGATGATGAGAAATATGATATTCTGCTATGCATAGTATTATGAAATGATGATGAGGAATATGATGTGATTTTATGCATAACTATGTTATTATATATGAAAGGAAAAGTTCATTATAAACATGACATGCTAAGTTTATGATGCATTATAAGACGCATGATTAAAACCACGAACCTCGGTAAGTATATTTTCGAACTTAATAAATCAATCTTAGCATGCTCACTATTTCATAATAACCCAGGTTCCTGGGGACGATGATGATGACACAATGCATCATGAGGTGAGTACCTACTGAGATTCTTTTATAAGTTTCTCACTCCCTCTATTTTTCTTTCCATCTCGTCTTCAAGAAATAGGAAAGCGTTCGTGAATCACATTGAGGCTTCTACTGAACTTAATCCTAGTTTCACTCGTATATTTCAGATATCTATCCCTATCCCTGAGTGTTATTACTAGGTGCCATTAATGGATGTCCTTCCATCCATATATTATTTATGTTTTATTAGATTGCCTACACTTAGTCTTATTCTGTTGGTAGGCAAAATATCTATATGATATGTAATTATGGATGCTGTATGATGGAGCCAATATATTATGATGTGATGTTTGTAAATTCCTATGTGTCTTTTAAATTTTGCTAAATCATTCACGTTAGCGGGCTCACGTTTTCAATTATGTTTAAAAAAATGGCTCGTAATTTCACTAAGTATTTTCAAAGCATGATTAAGGAACTGAAGCAAAGAGTAAAGTCTAGTAATTACGTATACCTAGGTGTATTGGGTTAATTATTAGGGTGTTACATCTACCGACTCAAAATAAATTTTGGGAAGTTACTAGTTTCGCCTTCCCTCATTCAATCTAAGTCTTGTTTTTATTTTGTCCATATGTCAAACATGCACAATTTAAAGTCATACATCCTTATAATGGCATATCTCTTTTTCTGAAACGCATACATAGGCCACATATAGGCAATCACTCACAATGAAATTCTCATTCTTCTTCATACTTCAATCTTTAAAATCCATAGCATGCATTTACATATCATAAGTCACATGGCCAAACACTTAATATCAAATACTCATGTCATACTAGAAGCCAAAGTGCCAGGACATTCTCAATTCAAAGCATTGTTCCATTCCCAGGACAATGGGTAGAATTACTGCCCAAGGCACAACATTTCATTATCATATCAAACAGCCATTTCAAGAGTCACAAAAATTCTTTATGACACTTCAATGTTCAGAATAATTTGTAAAAATTTCAGGACAAACAGAGTTCTATAGCTACCTCAGATAAAATGTACAAATTTAGTGGTCAGGGCCACCAATTCCCAAACCAGAACCGAGTTCCCTAATTTTTAACCCCAGCAAATGATTGAATTAATTCACAATAAAATTCACATGATATTCAATATATTAGTAACTTCATGTAAAATTTCAAGAGCTAGTTCAATCATTTACTATGGTAATAAATTTGGACAAGTTCCTTACCTGTCCTCAACAATTATATCAGCATCTCCTTATTTTGGTTTCTATTTCTAGGCATCAAACCTTAAAACTAACACCCAAGAAAATTCAGGTAATTATTTTAAGATGTTTACTCCAACATATAAGTTTTATAGCTCATAAAAACACCTACAAATATTCCAGAAAATTTGTGAACCACTGCTGCCTATAGGACAACAGAAATTCCAACAACCTAGTCCAAATTTATTTGATGAAAACCATTTTCTAACACCATCCAAACACACAACCAAAATTCATACATCAATTTCAACATAATATCAATCAATTTCATTAAAAATTTTGGACATATTCAACCCAAACAGAATAGAAAAATTGGCAAGAAAAGACAACAAAAAACCTACTAAGATTTGTGGCTCTTAACTCCAAAGGATGCTTAGAATGTTTTTGCTTCACTTCAAAGCTTCCCAACAACCCCAAATCCTTCCTTTAACCTCAAATTGTGTGCCCTCAAAGTTGGAAAAGTGATGGATTGAAATTATAATCGTTAGTAT
The DNA here is from genome assembly GCA_030441495.1 of Dalbergia oliveri. Classification (NCBI taxonomy): domain Eukaryota; kingdom Viridiplantae; phylum Streptophyta; class Magnoliopsida; order Fabales; family Fabaceae; genus Dalbergia; species Dalbergia oliveri. The sequence continues at coordinate 4,987,949 of JAMLFY010000019.1, read as the reverse complement.
TTGTAGGTTATGATGAGTATAATAAGTTAAAGGGAGTTTGTGGTTTCATCAAGTCTAGGCTAGGAAAATGGAGGTTTGAAACAAGTTTTGAGCTTGTGAAAAGTGAAAAATGGAGGCTGGTTATGTGGGCTGGAAAATGGCCGAGAATGAAAGCTTGATGAAGAAGTTGAGTTGTGTTTTATCTTTTATTGAATGCATGGATGACATATATTATATAGTTAGGAAATTCTTAATTCAAAGAAAGTAAAATGGATGGCTAGGATTCAATCTTGTAATTTAAGATTGAATCTTGGCCTTCCACTTGTTTAAGTGGATATACATTATCCATTTGTAATGATTAAAATATCTTTCTGGTTAAAATGCACACCAAAATTTTACTGAACGAGTAAATGCCGTACCATTAACTGATATTACTGAAAATTAATTCAAAATATAAAATTATCATTTCCACCTAATTTCTAACCTTATTCCCATGTTTTCCCAATTTTGGGTTTTAAGGTCCCGAATCTAAGGTTTCAGCTATTGCCGGCTTGTGGGAACCATAGGTTACTATTCACCCTTGCGGAAATTTTTTTTTTTTATAATAACGCGGGCCATCTCTATCGATGCAATTGTTAGATTTTTGAAATTATGACTAATAAGCTCAAATTAATTTTTAATTAAATTTTAGGGTGTTATCCATGTATTCAAAATACCATTTATGATATTTAGAAAGAAGTTTTAGAAGCATTGGCATTTGTTTGGTGAAAAAAATGAGATACTTTGCACCTTGACCCCTAAAGTCTAACAAAATTTGGTGTATGGCCTAAAACTGTTTTTATGATGAGTTTAAATGATTTTCAAATGTTATCTTCCTTAGCATAGATTAATTTTAAGAATCATTAGTTTGAGAAAATATGCTAAAAGGGCAATTTACACTTGACCCGTAATCCTTGGGAAATTGATGTTAAGCATGTTTGATTCTTGAATTATGCAAATGATGATCCTTAGTATGTTATATATGTATATATCTTGTTAAGCATAGCATGTGCATTAGCTGAGTCTGTCCTTGACTTCAGGCATACCTGGGAGGGTATGTTTACTATTGTAAGATATTAATTTACACTATGTGTACGGATTTATGCAAAGATATATGATGCATGGTTATGTGATCAATGACATGATGATTTTCTGACATGATAAGAATTATGAACATGATATGTTAGATGATAAGTTATGATTATATGTTCATGTATCATTCTAAATAACATGCTAAGATTAAAGTTGACATAAAACATATGGAAGTGATCTCTAGACTCCCCAAATTAAAGGTTATGAAAGGTGATCCAGGAAAGTTGCATGCTTATGATAAGAAAGCTAAGTCAAAGAAAGGATGTGTCCCTTCTACCCATATTAATCTAGTGAACGGCTAGTTAGGTTGAAATCTTAGCGATTGGTGAGGTGAAGTTTTGGTGGTTATTGTAAATTCGGGGGAAGGTGAGATAATTGGTTGAGAATGGTTATATAAGAGGGTGGTCATTAAGAAAAGAACTTGAGAGTGGAATCATGATAAAGAAAGTACCATAGGTTCCCTTGCTCTCCCATGCATGTTAAATGTCATATGATTCATCATACTTGTACTATTATGCATTCACTCACTTATCACTAAGTCATGAAATTTGAATGTCAAGTCACCCAAGAAAGTAAAGATGTACACCCATATGTTACATTGTTGCTCTATTAGATTTGAATGCTACCAACTCATGTTGTGAGTATGCTTGTGTTATTTACATGTTACTTATGCTCTTGAGGTATTACCATGCATACATGAGATATCCGTTGCATTCATGACATTAAGACCCATGCTAAAAGACACCCATTTTGGATAAAAGCCCTTTTCAGAAGTTTAAAATTGAACCTTATACTTGTACATCTCTTTCATAATAAAAACCGAGTGGCTTGGGGACGATGACGATGACACTTGTGGGGAGCCCTAGAATCTTGAATAAGTTTCTATTCCTTTTCTTTTTCACGTGTCGTCTCTAAGCGTGGATGATGGTGTTGTTCGTGATCTCTCTTGAGGTGCGGGCATAGGAGTCGCGTTACCTACCAGTACTCAAGAGGGTCGGAGCGAAGCACAAAGATAGCTTTTCTTTAGGCATTAGCTGGAGGGTTGTCATGCCCTTTATACCCATTCGTAGCCTAGTTTTTTGATTGGACATGTACCGTAGACTAGTTTAGTTTTGTTATAGATATGTTTGGCACAAACTATTATATGTTCAACCTTTATTGTTAAGTTTAATATCTTAAGATGTCCTTCATGTTTATAGGACATCTCTGATGCTATGGTTATAACATGTTAATCATGTTTGCCGTGCTATGCTATAGTTTACACATATATTATGATGAGGTTTATATGATTATTATTATTCTGTGTATTGATGGGTATCTATGTACATCCACGGCTCCTATTTTAGTTTTGAAAGTTCAAAAAAAAATTAGTCATATTTTTATTACTCATATTTTAAAGAAGAATAAGTTAAGTTCTAAGACGAAGGCGTAACAACTAATAATTAACGAACGTACTCGAGCATATTAGGTTAAAAGTTAGGGTGTTAGCTTCAGGACAATTGAAACCATATAATTGGGACCTCAGATGCCCAACAATTGAGAAGAGATAGGGTTGAGGTTATAAATAGTTAGGAATGAGAATTATACCTAGATTAATTTTCGGGTAATGTTTGATTACCGGGTACGGTATTTACCCTTCGGAGAGTTTTGATATGTTTTTAACACGTACAAGTTACTTGGTGGTCAAGTAACTTTTACCAACCACTTTATGCCAAGTGGAAGGCAAGGATTAAAACTTGAAAAGTAAGTTTCAATCATAGCCTTTCATTTATTATATTTTACTCTGAAGCTAATACTCATCCGTTCGGTAAAATTTAAGTGTGTCGATTTTAACATCAAAAAAGCTACTTGCTCCCCAAATAAAGTGAACCACTTATCTTGAGCCAAGTGGATGGCCAAGATTCATTCTTTTACTATCCAATCAAATCCTATCCATTCATATAATTTCTTTTCCAAAAGAAAGAAATTTAGACTTTACCTACGTAATTACTACACCTATATCAAGATAAACATAAAGTTACCTAACCTTATCACTCCAAGTCCTCTAATTTCGGCTAAGACCTCTAAAATATAGCCTCCATGTTTATATCTTCCAAACCTCCATTGACAAGCTTCAAAGGTTGCAAAACCTAGCTCAAAGTCACTAAAACACCAAGATCCTTTCACAAAACTTGTTCACTCCTCATAATCTATCAAACTAACTAATTGGAATTTCATTTCCTCACCATCTCTCACCTTGATATCTCACTTCCTCATTGCCTAAGGAAAGGTTTTGTGTGGGTTTGAAGGCTTTGAAGTGAAGGAAACCATCTGGATCATCCTTGGAGCCAGGATTTAAAAGCCACCAAAGTAAGGCATTTTAAATCTCTTTTACTTCAACTTTGTTTTTGGGATTTTCTTACTGATTTCACTGAATATTTTTAGTTGAATTGGTTGATAATATACTAATAGTGATGTGTTAATTTTGGTTGGGTAGTTCTATGCTGAAAAATCATTTTTGTGGAAAGATTTTGAACCATGCCCTTGGATTTTCAATTTCTACATGGACAGCCACCGATCACCAATTTTCTGAGTGAATTGTAGGTATTTTTATGAGCTAATAAAAATCATATGTCAAAGCTGACATCCTAAGGCAACTTTATGAATTTTTGTGGTTCATGACAAGGACTCTAACTTCTTTAAAATCAAGAACCGAGATAGTAACTATGCTGCCTAGATTATTAGAATTGAAGCTACGAATTTGTATAATTTTTCTACCATAGCAGATGATTGAATTTTCCTTTAAATTTTCAGGATGTTGTCAACATCTTGAAGTGTAAGTGATTTTTATTTTGAATTGATTCAATCATTTACTAGGGCTAAAAATTATGCATTTTGGGTTCTAAGTTGAGGTTAAGTGGTTTATGAGATACCAAATTTGTCTAATTTTCTTAACATAGTCAGAGAACTATTTTGCCTGAAATTTTTATGGAACCTTGTGGACACATTGAAGTGTCTTGGGTAATTTTTATAGCCTCTAAATTGATTGTTTGATGGGCAACTTAATTTGTGCTACAAGGTGCGAAATCTGCCATTGTGCTGAAATGCAACAATGCTTTGAATTGATAAAATAATGACATTTTTGGTTCTAGTATGACATGAATACTTGATGTTAACTATTTGGCCACATGACTTGTGACATATAAATGCATGCTAGAAGGAATAAAGAGTGGTTTATGAGGCATGATTGAAATTTCATTGTGAAGGAAATGCCTATATGTGCTTTTATGCATGCATTTGGAAAAAGAAAGAGAATATATAAACTTCAATTGTGCATGTTTGACATAAGGACAAAACAGAAGACAAGACTTAGGTTGAATGAAGGGAAGGAAAATAAAGGAACTTTTGAAAGAGACTATAGGGGAAGGCAAAAAGAGGAACTTCCCCAAGACATATACTTAGTCGGTACACGTATTCCTAGAATAGATCTGTTATTTCAGAAATTGAAAATGGAAACTTTAATGATCATGTATAGGATGAGCTCAATCCTAAAGGCTCTATTTCCCTTGTGTTATCCACTATAAATACCATTTGGTATAAACTATCTATTGAGTTGTTGATAACAGATACCCATTGGTATAAACTAAGTCTTTCATATGTCGATGAAGAGAAAAATATAGATTTTTGATTTCTATGGCCATTAGTGAAACCATGTCACTTTGAGATAATTTCACTGCATGTATTATATGCATACTCATCTTATTATGAATTGTCTGCCTAGGATTATTTACTATTTGTTGAAACATTTTGATGTATGTGCACTAAGCAATTGATTGTTAAAAGCTACCCACTTCAATGGATGATTTTATAACTTTAAAATGAATCTTTAATATGTATTGCATGATCATATTTTCTTAATAAACCAAAGTGGCTGGGCGATGACGATGACATTATGATTGTGTAACTGGGAGTTGCCCTATCAGAATTGTATAATCTCACCCTATATATTTGTGTTTAGTGTCATCTCCAGATTGATCCAAAGAACTAGGCTACACAAAGGAATCCGTTTAAGTAGTTTAGTAGTTAGTGTTTTTATTATGTTGTACTTAGTTGTATGTATATGTCTACAAACGTAATAGAGAACATATATGTATTAAAGCTCATAGAAGAGCTTCCTTTTGTACTTAACTATGTATCCAATAAATATCGTGTGTTATATGTTAAGATAATTATTATTATCATACACATTAATTGAGCTTGCTATAGATATTTAAGAAAAGTCCTCTAATTAATAAGTAACAACTCTAGATACGATGTCATGACTTAGGATTAGGTTTGTAACAACCTAACTTTTGACCCAATACTACTAGTAAGTACTTAGGCCAAATATCAGTCATTACTTACTATCATGGTTCTTTTATTGGAAAAAGAAATAACTTAAAGAAAATACGAGCCATTTTTTTTTTTTTGACATAACTTAAAAGCCGCGCGTATCTTATCGGTCGGCATCATAAAGTGCAGAAATATAAACATAGAAGTGGCTCCAGATCAAATATAACAACATCACATTGAAATACTTCATACATAATAATATGCCTACCCTACGGCAGGACTTTGAGTACATGAGATGATGCAAATACAACTGAAACAAGAAATACATGTAAATAGAAACCACAGAACCAGAAATCATAAAAGGAACACCCCCTCCAAGAACATCTAAAGTGGATAACCTCAATACAAAAGAAAGTTTATCCGTTCTATGTGTAGTGCGTGCACTAAGGACTACCCTCTATCCTAAAGCTAATGCCATGGGTAAGGCGGACGTAACCAATCCATGGACGAAGTGCGTCTGGAGTAGGCACTCGAGGTCCTCCATGATGAAGCTCGGCTGGAACGGGCATGGTGGATGGCTGGACATTTCCCCTACGTCGAGGCCGTGGACCGAGTACCCGGGCTCTCGAGGCTAAGTCACCGTCTCCTCACTACCCATGGGCATATGCGGAGAGTGGGGGCAGAGTCCTCTGAGGGATCCTCCTCCAGTAGTGAGGGGCACGTACTCGGTACCCTTCCAGAACTGGGAGTGAGTCCGTAGAATCCTCTCATCAAGCGGTACGGCGTGCTCAAAAATCATCGCATCATCATAAGGAGACGTCGGGGTAAAGAGGTAGCTATCTCCTGGATGGGGGAAGGGTCGTCCAAGAAATGCGAACACACGAACGGTGCAAGAGCCCTCAAAATGAAATGACCCAAGCTCTGGGTCATGGTGGATCTCCCATGTCGGCGTGTCAATGAATAGGATGAAGGTCGCCATCTCGATCTGAAGACGTAATGGAAAGAGAGATAGAGGGAGTGAGTTTTCTTGCTAAAGAAACTCAGGAGGGTTTCCTCCTATTCTATGTGTCATCATCTACGTCTCCAGGGTTCTCGATTTATTTATAAAACCATGGACATATATTGGTTCAATTATGAGTTTTCTAAAATCTCAATTTCCGAGAATCCGTTCTTTTAACATGGCACTTGTGTTTACATAAGCTATATACTTGAATTATAGAACGTAAATCATGCAACTTGGTACATAGGACATAAAGCATATAACTGGGTACATGGAACATAAGTCATATAACTTGGTTACTTAGGTGACATAAGAACCTTTACTTAACTGGGCCGCCCTAATCTTTCTCCCTTTTGAGAAATCTCTAGGTTATGAGCTCATACCACACTAGTCGTCACTAGCATCTAGACTTCATCCCTTGGGATAAGTCAACTTCCCGACCTTAAGTACGGTTTAGGGGCTAGAATCACATCGTCCCCACCCTTCGTTTGGTGGTTTCAAAGGATTACATTCTCATATTTTAAGTCACCCTAAGTTTAACATGTTACTTTGAGATGCCGCATAATTAATGCGTAACACAAAATTACTACTTCGGCATCTCTAAGGTCTTTTAAAGAAGCAATAACGTAAGAGTACAAAACTATTATTTAAGGATAATAGTTTACATGGCACCATATATGTCATGAGCTAACACATCAAATCATCATTAAATGCGAGACACATAATCATCCCTTAAGGTAGAAATCTCTGAATCGGTAACCTCAAACTATCCCATTGTTTTCTTGCATGCTGATGGATTGATTAACCTCATTACCATAATCCATTAAGTTCTAATTCCTAATTAATTATGGTTGGACAGCTTTATGTAGTTGTTCACATTTGATGAATTATGTGTTCTAGAAAAATGCGTTTTAAGCCCTTTCTCGCTTCCGACTTTGTCTATGGTGCAGTAATTAATACCTAAGCCAATTATGAGTCACTCCCACACATCTAGGCATATTATAATGTGATTCTAACTATTTTATCAAGGCTGGGCAGAAACTAACTTTGCCATTCTTTAGTAGTTCTAGAATTCACATATTAGGCAAACAAAGTCACTAATGATGCTTTTAAATGTCTAGAACAAATGTCACATACTCGGCAAGGTAAATCAACATATTTAGACCACCCAAAATAGAATTTAAGGTGCTGAAACTGTTAAGGCAGAAACTAAACCCTTAAGGCATAAAATCATGAGAAAAACCTTACTTTCAAACATATAACTTGCTAGTTTCTCTTAGAACCTTTTTGGGACTTCAAAACTCCATAAGATCAAAGTTTATTTTGCCAAAACTCAACATAAAACGCCAAGGCAGTAGCCATTTAATCTTACCCTTGATCAAGATGCAAAACTTGAAAACTTGTTTAAAACCTTAGTTGGGTGCATCTAAGCTTAGAAAAATTCTAAGTCATGCATTATAGGCCCTTGTAGTTAAATGAAACTCATCCTAGAGCCATTTACACCACATGGCCGAATGATATTCAAGGAAGTACCTCCTTGATTTAATTCTTTTCTCAAAATGAAAGGGGCAAGTCTTTGAGCTCTAAAGTTTTAAGTGACGACTTCAAAATAAACGTGTTATGCATTTCATTTTATAGCCTTTTTGAAAGTAAAGTGATAACACAAAGTAAATATGAAATACATCTCCATTCTTATTCTTAGCGCTTAGTGATGACTTGAAATATAAAATGAGATGCAAAGCTTGAAACATAAACGTGCTAGGCAAAAGATAAACATGAGGTGCAAGGTTCAATTCTTTATTTTAGTGCTCTAGGCCTCTTGAAGTTTTCACTCCAAATCAACAATCAACTTTAAGGTTGAAATAGGTAGGCTTTGAGATTAATTAAGTGATGATGCACATTCTCATTTTAATCCTTAAGTTGCTTAGTGATGGCTTGAAATTAAACATGCTATGCAAAGCATAAAAGTAAACATGGATGCAACTTCTTTTATATCTTGTTTAGAGCTCTTGCAAGACTTTAAAGGAAACAAAGTTTCATCCCATAACTCATCCTCACAAGAAAAGAAACACTAGTGTTGCTAAGTTGTGTAAAAAGAGCCAATACCTCCACCAAGAACCATAAGGTGGCCGAAACCTCATCATGAGGAAACAACCAAATTTTTTTTTTTGAACTCTAGGGACCAAGATCTTGGTGATTCAAACACCAACATCTCAAGTCCTCATCATTGAGTATTTTTACAATGCTCTACATTTCTTAACAAAACAAAACTCATGACCAACATAAAGGAAAGAAACCGAAACATACTTGGCCTAGAAACCAAGTTTAGGCTCTAGAGTTTTGTTCATGTGACCTACATCAACATGAAGCCCTCATCATCAAGCTACCATTTTTCCAAGTCCCAAAGGCCTTCATGGCTGAAAACTCAAGGAAAAGAAATGGGGTTTTCAAAGGTTCAAGAGAAACATAACTATGTCTTGAGCAAAACTTGGAAATAATAAACTTATCTTAAGAAAACTCAAGCTTTAGAGGTTGTTCATGTGACAAACATCAACATACAACTCTCATCATCAAGCCCTCCTTACCTTGGCCCTAAGGCCGAAAATGAAAAGGAAAAGAAAAAGGAGAAACCGAAATGAACTTGTGAGAGAAACTCACTACAACACAACTTTCAAGCAAGATCAAACATTGAGCATTAAGATAAAAGAAAGCATTCTTGAAAAGCTCCCTACCTAGAGTTTGAGATTGAGAGGAAGTGAAGAAGATGAAGAAGTTGGAGAAGATGGACTCTTAAACTTGAGAGGAAAGAAGACCCCAAAGTGCTCTAAACTCTAAGCTTTAGTGAAATGAACAAAGGTGCTTCAAGTTCCCTAAGCTACCTATTTATAGAGAAGTAAAATGAATTGAATAATGGTGGCCTTTTGGGGAAAGAAATATCTTTGTTCAAAGCATGGTGTTAGTCATTCAAAGCATGGTGAAAAGTCTAGCTATGCATGTCCTAAAGCATGGCTAGAATTGTAGCTTATTTTCAAACCTTTTTAAATGCATAAAATCACAAAATTTTGGGCTGCCAAGGGCTGAAGGAACCGTGCACCCCATGCCCAAAAAGAGGAGAAAATTTTCTAGACTTAAATTCCCAAAGCATAGGTAAGGTGTTGTAAGACATGGTGTCTTGAAAAAGTTTGATAGAAAGCTTGAATGACCACAAAAACAAATCATTCTTTTTGAATTTGAAAGACATATTTCTTTTTATTTTAGAAGTGAATTTAAAACCTTGATTGACCATATAAATTATTCTTTGAATCTTGAAAGACATTTTTCTTGGAAGTTGAACATTGATTGAAAGTGTTCAAGACATGTGTCATAAGATAGCTTGACCACTTAGACTAATTTTATGTGATTTCTAGGGGAGGGTGGCGCCACTTTTGGCAGCCTTGGGAGGAGAAATATCTCCTCAAATCATGGTCTAGAAGTGTGCTTTGGTGTGACATAGATTAGGCTTAGGATTAATGGTTGCCAAGTAGGTACTTTAGGTACACTAATTGGTTAATTAAAACTATAGACCCCTAGGTTAGAGGTGGTTTAGAAGGTTTAATGGAGTCAAAACCTCCAAGACTAGTGATGTGAGTGTGACAACTTCTCCTTGAAAGAAGATGATGTGAATAGTGGAAACACTATTCAACACTATTCACAGATTCTTTTTCTCTTTAAAGAAATTGACTAGAATGAAGTTTGAATTTCCCTAAGCAATTTTAGGTTCCAATTAATTTTAAATGATGGTTTTGGCCCTAGGTTAATTATGGAAATTAATTAACCTTTAATTAGAGCCTAATATTGCTTAGGTTTAGAGTTGAAACAGCTCATTAAGCTGAAAATGCGATATGCAAGGGCAAAATCATAATTTTTACCAAAACTTGCCGGACCTCCGGGACTTAAACAAACATAGTTCACACCTTAAAATCATTGTTTTAAACCTCTGGACGAAGTCAAGGTTAAACGGAAACTTAAAACTGCCTTAATCGTTACAGGGTATTTTGGTCATTTACGCGTAGAGATCTCATAAATGAGGTTTTCCCTTCGTTAGGCATTCGCACTCAAACAATCCCCTTCATATAACATATGAACCCTATGAGGATGGCCCAAAGCCCGCCCCTCATGTTTGGTGAAAATGACCTCAGGGAATTTTGGTCATTTTGAAAGTTTAGCGAAAATCGAGGCGTTACAAGGTTGTACTTAGGAAGATGTTACAGCACAAGCATTAATCATTCCATGACTTGGCACAAAACCACTAAGATAGTATTATGCTCATCATCAGGGGTTAGGCCAGTTAATCATCACAAGAAACGTAATCAATATACATAGAAGCTAAGATCATCCTACGCGACGCTCTCAAAAGGAAGAGGCACTAGGCGTGCTAGGGGTTTAAGGGTAGCGAGTCAACCGATAGGTTGAACATGAGCTCCCTGACGTGGGTGGCTGCCTCTAACAGCGTGCTAGACTTCCTCATAGCCTCTGTACCGTGGCCTCTCTCATCTCTGCCACTTCCCACATCTCAGAACGGTGAGTAGAACCACCTGAAGAGTGCTAGGAAGGAGTTTCCTCCGCAGATCGAACCATAGCTCGGAGGTCAAGGGGTGATCGGGTGTGTAACTGGAAGTCACAGAATGACAGATGCGCAACTGTGGCCAGAGGAGGCTGCTCCAGACGCTTGAGCCCGCGAAACAAAATCATCAATGAAAAGGGTACAGGAGAGAACAGGAAAGCTGGAATGGGTTGCGAAGGACGGAAAAGACGAACAAGTGGATAGCACATCGATCCACAAATGATAAGACTGTTGTAGGATCAAAATTCATTCTTAGGTGGGAGCCTCAACTTATATCACGAACGACCATTGCCCTCTGAAGACGAGATGGATAGAAGAGAGGAAATGAGAAACCTGAACAAAATCACAGGAGGACTCTTACCTCCAAACATGTGTCATCATCTTTGTCTTCAGGAACTCTTAGGTTTCATTATGAAAACAATAGACATAATAAGGTTCATTTATTAAGTTTAAAAGGGTTATTCGAGGTCTGTTCTAGCATGTTTCTAATGCTATGAGTGCATCATACCTCATCATAAATGCATGTCAATACCATATGAAACATATCACAAGAATCAAAATAAATTGATATGGCATAAAGAACACAAACTATCATGAATTGATCTTTCCTCCTTAATACTCTTAGGTGACTTAGCTTTCTTATCCTTTTCTAAGGGCCATCCTACTCTCTCCTCTTGAGAGTTCTAGGTTATGAGCTCATACCTAGCTAGTCGTCACTAGTCTAGTGCGGGATAGTGGGCATAGAATCACCTTTCATAACCATTAATTCCTGAGTCTAAACGATCACCTCTTTGGGTCACTTCCTATAACCATTTTTTCTTGGAGTTTGAAGGATCTCCTTGCTGGATCACCTCTCATAGCCATTAATTCCTAGTCTAGAGGATCATTTCCATGCATTTTATGTCACCTTTAGTATTAGCACGTTATTTAGAGATACAAATATAAGCATATGGTCATAGCCATCATCCTAACTCATGGTTCAACATTTTATGTACAAGAATAAAATTGAAACGAGAAAAGATAATAAAACTTTAGGAAAAACTAATTTAGTTATGCCGACGTATCCTTCCTGCAATGAGAAACTCAAAGCCACGTGGTTCTGAACAAATATTTATTGGTTGATTTATTTATTTCCTTTGAAAGGAATTTAGAATATGAAACCTGTCCAAAAAACATTAAGTATCAATAAAAAATATAATTTGTATCAGCATTGTAGAGTACGTGTAGATCTACAAGAATACTATAATTATAGATAAAAATAGCATATATAATATTGACCATGTAGCCTCTAATTATAATAAACAATCCGCATCACAAAATTATCATATATAATACTTAGCACAAAATATATATATATATATATATATATATATATATATATATATATATATATATGTTAAAATAAAAATAATAAAACAATTAATACTTGACAATATACCCCTCAAGAATGCTACAATTAAAATATGCCAACATAGCACAACAACACTATTACCACAAATAAATACACAACAATGCAAGATTAAAGGGTCAAATAAGCATAGCAAATTGAGAAACAATGAAAATTGTTAAAAGTCGAATTGAGCCTAAAAATTAAACAAACATTCAGTTATCTTTATCTTTATCTTTATTTTTATTTATTTATTGATTCATTTATTTATTTATTTATTATTATTATTATTATTATTCTCTAAAAAAATTTTAAAGCTAACCCTGCAAAAACTATATGCAAAAATTAAAATCTAACTTAGCCCAAAAACTACACCAAAAATTGGACTAGCCCTTTTCTCCTAAAAGGCCGCCTGCCCTCACCCATACAACACAACCCAAAAAAAAGAGAGCAACCTAAACTTTTTTCAATCAGCGAATTACATACACACACACACACACACACACTTAAAATCTCTCTCTCTCTCTCTCTCTCTCTCTCTCTCTCTCTCTCTCTCTCTCATACACACACACACAACACACTCACTCACTCTCACTTAACACAAAGATAGAGAGAGAGATATGGAGCACAAGAAATAAAAGGCCGAGGGGAGAGTGAGATGAGAAGGGAAAAGGATTAGCGAGATCACGGATCGCCTGAGGCCTGTGTTTCATTCGCATGCATAAGGACCTCAAAGAGGGGGACGGCCTCTCGATGGTGGTTAGGTGGTTGGCCAGTGAGGGTGCACACGGCTGGCTTCCTCACAATCTATGCGCCGATGATACCGAGAAGGTGGCCTTGGAGAGAGGCACTAGTGCGGAGGCGTGCGGGGTGGAATGGTGTGTGAGGGGAAACCCAGTTATCCTAAGTTGAGCCCTGAGTGGGGGTTGCCCCTAGGGTGTTCGCCAAGTGCATGCAAAAGGGAAAGGTGGTTCACAGCGTTTTGGTTTTAGGTGATGATCATGGCACCTGGCCGAGAAAGAAGGCCGCCGAGGCGAGGGCAGGGCAGGAGGCATGTAGCAGGAGAATGCCTGGTGGAGGTGTGGAGTTCTTCTACGTGGTGGTGGGAGGGAAGAGAGGGCGATGAGGAGACGTGACCGTGAGGTGCATGCAGCGGTGAGGGTGGCTTCGGTGGAAGGCCGAGGGGTTGAGTCACCGACGTGGAGTGCCGTGGCTGTGCTGGAGGGATGTTGGTCGTGACTAGGGAAGGGCCGTGGTCGGCTACCCGCCTCTTTCTCCTTCTCCTTTAGTTTTTCAATTTGGTTTAGGGTTGTTTTGTATTATTGCTATATGGATTGTTTGGACTGAAAATGATTGAGAACAATTATTTTTGGATTCTTCTTTCTAGCATGTTTTGGTTGTTTGAACTAAAATGATGTATGCTTGGTTTATGCTTTGTTGGGTTTGTTGGCTAATGGTTCACTAGTGATAATCTTTTGGCTATGGCTTGAGTTTTTTTATTGTGAAATAGAAATAGTGCATGGATGTTTACTAGCTGCTATTGATGTTTGTATGGAATGCATGATTTGTGATATGTGAATGGATGAAGGATATAAAATTCAAATAATGAGAGTTAAGGAAATACCACACAATGTTGTTCTCCCCTTTTCTTTGTTTTGATTTCTCAAATCTCTATGCTTATGATTTTTACTTTAACTTCCCTTAGAGTCTCTACAAATATCCCGTCCTTTTTCTTTTCAAGGTGAAGTTAGTGAGAGGACAAGAACAATTGCCATCCTTCCATCCTGCCCATCATCCTCATTTCATGGTCTTGGCAGGTGGAATCTTGCCCATCCTTCAGGGAGTGGGAAGTGCATGAGATAGCAAGAAATGTGGCATCATGGCCATATGTTCTTTGGGAAACAAACACATGGATATCAATAAAAGGAAGAAATGTTGCACTCATAGGAACTAGGATGTTTTCTTTCTTTGAAAAAAAATCACACACAAAGGAATCGACATTTCTTGTAACTTGCAAAGTGGGATTTGGCTTTAACATTGTCTCTCTCTTCCAAGGACATTACACGTAGAGAGAATGGGTCACATAAAAGTTTGAATGAACATTTGTCGTCCACAAAGCATAGTAGAATTTTTCATATAATATCAAAAACAAAACAAAACAAAATTTCCATTCAATGAACAAAACAACAGGAAGAATAGCAACCAAACCAATGCACATGAAATAATTTATGATAATGTCCATTTCCTCCATAAATGATTTTTTAGTAACAATGGTGCTATGGAATAGAACTATGGAATTGGATGTTAAATTGTTTCACTATGAATAATAGATAATTAGTAAGCCCCTATAGAGACATCCAGGAATCTTTACAATCAACATTCCTAACTTTCTGGGTGATGACGTACGTCTTTATTTTTTGTATTGAGTACAAATGATCCAAATGCCAGTGTCATTTTTACCTAATTCAGGAGTGACCCCCATTGTCAAATGGGTCAACTCAATGTTTGAAGGGGATTATATCTGTTATGTTTGATATCCGAGGTGAAAATCTCGTTTTCCAAACTTTCGGCTCAAAATGACCAAAATACCTTATCGTGTTTCACACGGGAAAGGTGCCGTTTGAGCCCTGAACTTTTCCAGGAAGTTTGGAATGATGTTTTTAGTGGGTTTTGATTTTAGTCTGGCTGGAGGTCGAGCAGTTTAGTGCAAAATTACCATTTTGCCCCTAGAACAATGTACAGTGAGCCTAATGATATAATTAAGCAAACCTAAGCAATATTAGGCTCTAATTGAAGATTAATTTATTTTGATAATTAATCTAGAGTCAAAATAATTTATTAAGGTTAATTAGAACCTAAGATTGCTTAGTTAAACTCTAATTGCATTCTTTAATTCAAGATTCCTAGTCATGGAATCTTGAATAGTATTCTTCCAATTCCTTAAATTAAGGAATTGTGCCATACCTTCATTTGACTAAAAGAATGATTTTAAATTGTTAATCTAGCAAGATCACTTCCTTAATCAAGTCTTGACAACCTTAATTAGCCATTACCTCACCTAAACACTTCTTACAAACTCCTAATCAAAACCTTAATCAAAGAAACACCTAAACACATCACTAAACCACAATTACATGAACAAATCATCCTCCTCCCTTGGCTGAAAATCTGGCCGAATACATACCCTTGAAGAGTGTCACATGTTGATTTTGTTTCACTCAAGACCATACCTCAAGCCATGCTTTCAACCATACCTAGCCATGCTTTCAACCATGCCTTTGAATGACAAGTTTTGAAGATATTTTTTCCTCCCTTTGGCCAAGAACGTCGGCTTCTTCCTCTTCAAATCAGCCACAAAGTTTCAATTTTCTATAAATACCAAGCCTTGAAGAACTTGGTTACACTTTAGAGCTTTGCCAAGTTTAGTTTTCTTGCATTTTCTTTCATTGCTCTCAAATTTCTCTTCATCTTACTCTTCTTCTTCCACCCTCAAAGAAACTTTTCCACCACCACAAACCACCACAAACAACCTTAAACCACCACTCCCTCACCTCAAACCACCTCTCAAACACTTAATCTTTCCATTTCCAAGCTTGCTTTCTCAAGGAAAAATCATCTTCCTTGAGAAACCTTGTTGGCCGATCCTCTTCCTCCTCCAAGAGAAGATTTTGTCTTCTCAATCCTTCAAGAACTCAAGCTTTCCTTCATTTCTTTCAAAACTTCCTTAGGTAGAGGTTTTATTTCAAAGTTTTTCTTACTTTCTTTAAGAAAAGTTCTAGTTTTTCTCTGTTTTCAAAGCTTTCCTTTTCCTTTCTTCATTTCGGCTTAGGGCCTTTGGTTGAGAAACTTTGGCTTGATGATGAGGTTTCAAGATAATGGTCTTGTGATGCCATGTGAGAAACCTCTAAAGCTTGAAAAACTTGGTCTTGGACCATATATGCTTTTGGTTTCTTTTCCTTTTTCCTTTTTATTTCGATTTTCCTTTCCTTTTCCTTACCAAAGTTTCTTTTTCTTTTCCTTTCCCCTTTAATGATTTCAGTTTCCTCTTCCTTTGTTTGAACAAAGTTTGTTAAAAATGTTAAGTAGATCACTAAAAGTTTTCTTAAGAAAATTAATCATATGTTTTCAAAAAGCTCTAAGCTTACCCTTGCCAACCTTAAAGTTGGTCGGCCGTTCTAAGAGTTTACTCTAGATTGAAGCCCATGAGCAATAAAATAAAGAATATGACTTAGTTTCTTTTATGTTGTTTAATAAATGTTGAAGTTATGTCTTAGTCCATTTCTTGAGCTTGATGATGAAGTTCAAAACCAAAGACTTCTTTGAAGACTTGGTGCTAAGAACTCTAAAGCTCACTTTATGTTGTTAAGATAAATTGGGTTAAGGTTATAATGTTCCTCTAAAGTCTTGTAAGAGCTCTAGTTAAGATAAAATGAGTTGCATACATGTTTATGTTTATGCCTTGCATAGCATGTTTATTTTGATGCCATCACTAAGCTCTCAAGAATAACTAAATGAACTTGCATTATCATGTTTAAATTTCCAAGCTTGCATTTCATGTTTATATTTCAAGTCATCACTTAATCTTTAAAGATAATAATGAGGTTGCATCATATTTATTTTATGCTCTCACTTTATTTTATAATGAAGAGTAAAATAAGTGCATAGCATGTTTAAGTTTATGCCATCACTTAAATATCCTAGAGCTCAAAGACTTGCCCAAGTATCTTACATAAAGTTTTAGAAAATGGAGGCATTTCAAGAATGCCATTTCAGCCTTGTGATGATGATGATGGACTTGATGAGTTCATCTAATCATAAGTGCCCATAGTCTAAGTCTTGGAATTTTTCTAAGCTTAGGTGTACTTAAAGAACATTATGAACAAAGTTTTATGTTTTAAATCTATTCCTTGAGTTAAATAATTTAGCTACTGACCTAGCACACATTTATATGATTTTAATGAGATAAATTGGTTTCTAAAAGAGTTTTGAGTTTCTAAAATGATTCCAAGAGAAACTAGCAACTTATATGCATTTAAATCATGAGATTATGTGATTATATGATGCTTGCATTTTGGTTCTCCCTTGTGCACTTGGCCACTGTATAAATTCTGTTTTATGGTGTTAAAATGTGTAAAATTATGTTTGAGTGAAGCAAGGAACCGATTTAGGGAAGTTAGGAAAGAACAAGTAACTAGAAAGGACTTAAAATGAGAATTCTAGAACACTTAGATGCACAAATTGTAAATTCTGTTCCAGCATAATTGGACTTAAGAAAATGGTTCATAATTAGTGGATATGTGTAGGAATCCCTCATAATTGGTTTAGGAATTGATTATAGAGCCTTAGGCGAAGACGAACTTAGAAAGGGTCAAAGATGGAGATTCTAGGACCCCGTAATCACATGATAATTTTCTGCCAAAAGATGTAGTGCTGTTTGGTTATGTTAGTAAGCATAAACATTAGAGGAAATTATAGGTAATGATCCCTTAGGTGAAATAAAGACCATAATGAAAGTTAGGATAATTAGAACATAAGTTTAAGACCCGTAAGGGCCAAAGCATAAGACACCATGAGATAGAAGGTGTGATGTGAGAATGAGACCAAGTGGGTATACTTATGATGAATGTGAATATGTTAATATCATGAATATGAGACTATATGTGTATTTATGACATGTTGTTGTGATGATGTGGTATGCTATGTTTGAGATGCATGAGAATGTGAAATATGAATGAGTTAGGAGGGTATGCTCCTGATTAAGAGATTTATTTGATTGAGAAATTTCATGAGAACAACATGTGTGATTTGAGTTATGTGCATGACTCAAATTTGAGGAAATTCAGAAGTGTAGTCGTCATGCTACCGAATTTTCATCAAATTTGAGGGACTTAAAGAAAGTTTGAAAAGAAAGATTTTTATATGTGACATGCCGAGACGCATTTCTCTTGCTGAGTGAGGAGAAAGGAAACCCATGGGAGGTATGGTCGTGGAGCCATATCGAAGCAGACAATGTCACTGCTCTTAACCAGATGATGCGTTTTGCAACCAGACGTACTTCTCCCTTACGTGAGGAGAAGGTAAAACCATGAGGGCATCGACATCAGCCTTCCGACAAAGTCACTTGGCTTAAAGTTGATGCGTTTCTGAGAAGGAAGAAAGTCCCATGATGGGTGATTTCTTAGGTCCCTACCCGTACTCTGGGAGTCGGGTTATTATTTTTATGATTATGATACGCTTATCAAGAGGATAAGTAAGAACTGTGACGACTAGTTAAGGTATGAGCTCATAGCCTAGTATCAGGGGTCGGTTATCATACCATGATGTCACAAGTTTGAACGAGAAAAGATGTGAAGCATTTTGCTTATGAGAGAAGTTGATTATGAGAAAGTTACATGCCACTTATATGTGATAATTGATGATATGTTTTATTGGTTTACTTTAATAAAGTATTGCCATGCATTCATGTTTTGGTATGTTGCATACATGCATTAAGATTCATCATAAAAGACACGGACCTTGGATAATTATCTTTTATGAAAACTTCATAATGAACCTTTGCATGTTTAACCTTTTCATAATAAACCCAAGGTTCCTGGGACATGAACGATGACACTAGGATAGAGGATTTCCCTAGATTCTTTAGCAAGATTCTCACCCTCTCTTTGTTTTCTTTCCGTTATGTCTTCAGACCGCGGCGTCGTTCGTGATCTTTGTTGACATACTCGTGTGGGAGGTGCACTACGATCCATACCATCAATCTTACCATTTTGAGGGTCATTGTGCCATGTGCATTTTTGCATACATGGACGCCCGTTGATTCCCTCCAGCTTTTGTTTACCTCGACCTCTCCCTACGGCGATGATTTGATCTTTGAGAGGACGCTGCTTGTGACCAGAGACCTGCCATGCCCGACCTTTGTCTTCATCAATGCGTGATTTTCCAAGGTATGTGCCTCATACCTCGCGCTGGAAGGACCTGCCGAGGATTCCCCGACCGACCCTATTCGAAGGGTCTCCCCTTGTGCCTATGGTGTTGGTAGGAGTAGCGAGGACACGATCTTTAGGCCGAGGCTTGTGAGGCGTGGACGTGAGCCGAAGAAGCGCCATCGCCGAGGAGGCCACATCGCTCCGTTGATCACATGCCCACGCCCCCGCTTCGTTGGGCCACATCCGAGGAGCTCGACAGCGCCGGCTACATCTCCCCGTCCGAGGATTAGTGTCACCCGTAGGCTTTAGAAGGGAAGGTTTGCTTAGCCAGGTGATCTTTTGGGGTTTCCCTTATCCGTTGTTATGTTATTTTCCGCTTTATGAGTTATGTACTGCAAGCCCTTCCCATTTACATGGGTATGACTTATGCCTTTCTATATTTCAGATGATGTATGAAACTACAATATTTAATATTATGATGATTGTTCCTATGATTGAGGTGTTCTTTACTACTTTTGTATTGTATGATTTATTTTCTCTTTTGCTTCACGTTTCGCTCATGGTGCACGCAATGGCTCGCATGTTGGTTTATGTATTTCAAAAAAAAAATTTACCCATATTTTCCGCTAAGTAGTTTTGCAAATGAATTTAAAAGAAAGTAATAACTAATAATTAATCTTAATACGTCCTAGACGTGTTTGGGTTAAATATTAGGGTGTTACAAGACCGGTTCGCGTTGCTTAATTCTTACATTAAATCAACTCATTCAGGCGGCTTGGACGACGTCATTAATTCTCATGCAAAAATGACTTCAAGGGCATTTTAGTTATAAAGAAAAAATTGGGTATTATATTTCTTCCCTCCTAAAAAGAATTTCGTTCTCGAAATCGTTACCTTGAATAGCTTAGGATACTGCCACTTCATCTTTGACTTCAACTTCCATCTAAACTCTTCCACCTCTCCCTGTCCCCACATCACTTTGACCAAAGGTACAATCCTATTCCTCAATTGCTTGACTCCTTTGTCCACGATCCTCATGGGTGGCAAGTTAAAGGTCATGTCCTCCCTTAACTGGACTTGTTCTAGCTCTAGCACATGACTAGGGTTGGAATGGTATTCTATGAGAGACATGGAAGACGTCATGAAGGTTGGATAGATTTGGTGGCAAGGCTATTTGATATGCCATTGACCAAACTCTATCAAGAATTTCAAATGGACCAAGAAATCTAGGGCTCAATTTTTTACTCTCATGGTTCATCATATGCCTATGTGGGGTGATCCTAAGGAATACATGCTCCCCCTCTTGGAATGCCAATGGCTTTCGCCGTTTATACGCATAGTTTTTCTATCAACTTTCAGGAATAAGGATCCTATCCTAATCCTCTTGATTTTTCTATCGTTTCCTTTATAAGTTCGTGTCCAACATACTTTGTTCATCGGTTCATACCAACACAACGAGGATTGACACCTTCTTCCATATAAGGCCTCATACGTGCCATACCGATGTTTGCATGATAACTTTTGTTATATGCAAACTCGATCGATGGTAAGTATTTTTCCCAGCTTCCTCTATGGTCCAAAACACAAGCTCTCAACATATCTTCTAAGATTTGTATTGTCCTCTCCAATTGCCTATTCGTTTGAGGGTGGTAAGCCGTGCCCAGCACAACTTCAAACCAAATGCCTTCTGAAAGGCTCCCTAAAAACGTGACGTGAATCGTAGACCACAATCCGAGATTATCGTCGACGGCACTCCATACAACCTTACAATATCTTGGAATATAACTGAGCAGCTTGTCCAATGTGTAACATCCTCCCAAGTACGACCTCATCCTTAAATCATGGCATCGTAGTCAAGAGTTGTTACTTATAGATTTGTGGACCTTTCTTAATTATCTATAGCAAGAATCGGTCAAGAACACGTATTAACTAACTCGTGGTTTTCAAACTATATTGCAAGAAATAACGTATTTATTTAATACAAGTTAAGTACAATAGGAAGCTCTTCTATGAGCTTTAATCTACATAGGGTCTTTACTACATTTATAGACATACATATATGTATAACTATGTACAATAGATACGAGTTCCCACAACTAAACTATAGAAACTACAATTTAGTCTTTCTTGTAGCGCTTCACTATCTTTTGGAATCCACCTGGAGACGACACAGGAAAAACAAATAAGCAGGGGTGAGAATTATGAAATTCCCAATAGGGTATCCCTAAAATACATAATCATAATGTCATTGTCATCGTCATCGTCCAGCCACTTTCGTTATCAGGAAAATGTGATCATACAGTATATGTTAAGTATTCATTTTAAAGTTCTAAAATCATCCTTCCGAAGTGGATAGCTTTTATTATTCAATCACATATCATACTACTCGACATCATATAAACCCTATACTGCTAAATCACAATTTAACATATTGGCCTTAATATTGCTACTAAAATCCTTCACTTAGCACTTAAGATAAAGGACTACTTTAGGGTAATAGACCACATTTTTAGGATCTAAGCATTCCTATACATGATCATTGGATTTACTTTCTCCAATTCTCCAGACCTATTCCTAGTCAGGTTTACTTTCTCCGACTTAAGTCAAGGGTAGTCAGGTTTACTTTCTCCGACTAATCAGGTTTACTTTCCCTGACAAGGATTTACTTTCTCAAGCCCAAGAATTATAAACCTTATACTTTTCTTGGTAGTCAGGTTTACTTTCCCCAACTAGTCATGTTTACTTCCCCAACAACCAAATTTACTTCTAACTCAAGAAACATAATCTTATGTTTTCCTTTCGCATATGAGCAATTGTAATAAGCAATCATATCTATGTGTGCCTAACCTCATCAATAAGTTCACATGATCAATTATTTATTCATATCCTTGTGCTCATGCCATACTAGTAGGTTACCATTATTTCATCAATTCACAACATCAATTCATTTTCAGCATAATGGCAGATTTTACATATTCATAGAACAATTTAGTTGCATATCAAAAGGTCAATTCAAAGGCTATAAAAATTACTCAAGACACTTCAATGTGTCCACAAGGTTCCCTAAAAATTGCAGAGCAAAAAGAGTTCTCTAACTATGTTAAAAAACTTACACAAATTCGTGCTAGGAACCCCTTAACCTGAGCTAGAACCCAAAATGCATAATTTTTAACCCTAGCAAATGATTGAATTAACTCAAAAGAAAAATCACAGTTGAACTTCAACATGTTATCAACCACTTGTAAAAATTTCAGAGGAAAAATCAATCATTTGATATGTTAAAAAAATCAGAAAAATTCACAGCTCTAGTTCTAATAGTCAGATAGCATGGAAACCATTTCGATTTTTTATTTTTTAAGTCATTTAGAGTCAAATTCAGAGCTCAAGAAAATTTGTGGGACTAGCCCAAGATATTAGCTTGAACATATATTTTTCAGCTCACAAAAATGCCTACAACATGCCCAGAAAATCGTGATTATACACTGCCAAGAAATCCAAAAATCAGAAAGCATCACTCAAAATCTCTTTGACCAAACTAATTTTTCCCAACATCAAGCCACTCCACCAAAATTAACACATCAATATCAACATATTATCCATCAATAAAATTAAAAATTTCAGACCTATCTCAGTAGAAATCATTAGAATAAATTTGAAGAGAAAAGACAAAGAAAAGCCCTACTTGGTTCTTTGAAGTTCTTGTACTTGTTCTTGGTTCTTTTCAAGAACTCCTACATCCAATTATTGATCAAACCTTCTTAAATCCTCTTCTAACAAGGCAGGGATAGCAGCTATGATTGTTGTTTGATGAGGTGCGGGTTTGTTATAAGGAGTTGATTCAAGTTTTCAAGAGATAGTTTGTGTTCGTGATGAAACATGTGGATGCTTGATGTTGTATCTTAGAGTTTTCAAGCTAAACCTTGGTATGTAGATGAAGAAGAAAATGAAAAAATGCATCCAAGGAGGTCTGGCCAAACTTGAAGGGAGGAAATGGAGAGTTTTTTATTTTCTTTTATTTCTATTAAGATAATGTACACATTAATTATTATGAAATTGTTTTCTTTGAAGATAAATTTTGTAATTTTGTGCAATTTCTATTGGTTAGTCATAAAGGTGTAATTGTGTGGCACATCTCAAGCCACACACATGTTCTCCTTAGGTAGCAAACTTCCATTGCAAGTTTCACTCAATGTAAGAAACTACACACCGAAATCTCACTAAACGGGTAAACACCGTACTCGATTAACTATATTACCCGAAAATTAATTCTAAATATAAAATTATCATTCCCACCTATTTCTAACCTTATTCCCATGTTTTCCTAATTTCGGGCACCTCGGCTCGAATCTAGGTTTCTTTCCGACATTGGGCCGTAAGGTTACTATTCACCCGACGCAAAATTTTTTTTTAATACGTCCGTTGGGCCATCTTCATCATTGCTACACTGAGATTTTTGAAATTACGACTAACAAAGCTCAAATTAATTTTTAAATAATTTTTTTTAGGGTGTTACATAATGAATGCATTGTCTTAATGGATAGAAAGTGACCGACTTCATCAGTCGATCCACAATCACCTATATGGCATCATGGCTAGCTTGGGTGTTGGGTAGACCCGTCACGAAATCCATCGAGATACTATCCCACTTTCATTCGGGAATTGACAAGAGTTGTAACATTCAGAAGGTTTCTAGTGCTCAATCTTCACTTTTTGACAGACTAAGCACTTGCTCACCCATGTGGCCACATCTTGCTTCAATCTGGGCCACCAAAACATTTTTCTTCAAATCGTGATGCATCTTAGTGGTACCAGGGTGAATAGTGAAATGCCTCTTATGAGCTTTCTCCAAATCTCCTTCAGGAAGGTCATCCGTGGCCACACACAAATTCTGCCTTCAAACCTCCATAGTTTATCAATTCCAAGGGCAAATCCCTTCAACTTTCCTACTTCTTTGCCTCCAAGGTCTCCTTAAACGCTTATCTTCTTGTTGAGCTCAAGTGATTCTTTCCTTGAAGTCACTCATCACACTGAGATGACACATCCTTATACCTTCAGTGGTCAATGTCATCCAAGATCCAGGTCTCTAAACCTCTCAATCAACTCCATCTCTCTAATCATCATCTAAGACAGTGTAACGACTTCGATTCAAGGCATCAGCCACCATACTAGCCTTGCCGTGATGATAGTTTAATCAAAAATCATAATCCTTCAGGAATTCCATCCACTTCTCTCCTCATATTCAACTCCTTCTTATTAAAGAGGTACTTGAGACTCTTGTGATCAAAGAACACCTCAAACTTTACCCCATACAAATAGTGCCTCTACACCTTCAAGGTGAACACTCCAGCTATTAGCTCTAGGTCATGGGTGGGGTAATTTGCCTCATGGGCCTTGAGTTGTCTAGACGCATAGGCTACAACTTGCCTATTTTGCATCAACACACAGCCTAAACCTTTCCTTGAAGCGTCACAATACACCTTTAAGGGTGCATTAGGGTCAAGCAAAACTAACACTGGGGTTGTGGTTAACTTCATCTTTAGCTCCTGGAAGCTCTTTTCACATTTAGAGTCCATGTAAAAGGAGCGTTCTTCCTAGTAATCTTGGTCAAGGGTAAGAAATCTAGAAAATCCCTTAATGAACCTACCGTAATATCCTGCCAAACCTATAAAGCTTCGTATCTCCATCATTGTAGTCTCTCTCCAAGCTCATCAGCCTCTATCTTACCTGGGGTTTGTAACATCCTAATAATTAACCCAATACACCTAGGCTGTTATGATTTAACTAGATTTTACTTTTTGCTTTCATTCTTTGATCTAAACTCTTAAAAATACTTTAATGAAAATATGGATAAATTTTTTTTTTTAAAACTTTGAAAATAAAACATGAGCCACGTATACTAAGTAAACCCATCGTCCTTCTTGTGAGAAATAAAAACTAATCACCTATTTGCACAACAATAACATGAATAATCACATCATCACATATAATTATAACATAAACAGTATTTGTTCCATATCATATATCAAAATACACAATAAATAGATATTATGCCCACCAATAGAGTTGGGCTAGGTCTAGTTAATCGAACAATACATAAATAGTATATGGATGGAAAAACATCCATCAATGACACCTACTAATAACACTCCAGAGGGGGAATAGATATTTGAAATATGAGCGAAGTTAGAGGATCAAGTTTAGCTACCAGATAAAAGCCTCAACGTGATTCACGAACACTTCCTTCTTTCTTAAGACGAGATGGAAAGAAAAAAAATAGAGGGAGTGAGAAACTTATAAAAAGAATCTCAGTAGGGTACTCACCTCATGATGCATTGTGTCATCATCATCGTCCCCAGGAACCTGGGGTTATTATAAAATAGTGAGCATGCTAAGATTCATTTATTAAGTTCGGAAAAATACTTTACCGAGGTTCATTGATTTTAATCATGCGTCTTATAATGCATCATAAAATTAGCATGTCATGTTTATAATGAACTTTTCCTTTCATCAACACATCATATTCCTCATCATCATATCATAATAACATGCATAGAAGAACATCATATTTCTCATTATCATCTCATAAATGCTATGCAGGAAGAACATCATACCATAATAGCTATGCACAAAACATGGTGCACATATTTCATTTCTTTAGTGTCCTAGGTGACTTAAAATCTTGTCATCATCATTATTATTTTCCTTGGGGCCACCTATACTCCACCCTTTTGGGAGTAATCTAGGTTATGAGCTCATACCTTACTAGTCGTCACTAGCATATACTTATCCCTTTTGATAAGTTAAAATCCAAACTCTACCCTTTTGAGAGAACGGGCTAGGGGCAATAATCACCTTTCACCACCTATAGTCTGATGGGTCCAAAGGATCATTTTCTTATATAAATTTAAGTCACCATTAAATCTTTGCATGTTATATCATAATACAACTCTCAATTCAAAATCATCAGGATGCATAAACATTCTCATTGTTTGCAAGCAACTATAACATGCAAGTCAGGCAATCATTCAATGATATCAAATACTTAATAAGCATCAAATCACTACATAGACTTATCATTTCAAACTTCAAAGAACCATCATCATAAATTCTTACAGAAAAATTGTCTTAAACAATCGAAACTTTAGAATCGGGTAACCGCAATTATCAAACTAATTAATCATGCATCTAAAGGATTCATTATCATCATTACCATTAATTATAAGCCTTAAGAACATTATTAAACTATATGGGACAACATAGGCAGCAAGTTATATTTAAGGCTTCACGGTGTGCTAGAAGTTGCATTTTTAACTCTTCTTTACGGCTTTTCTTATGGTGCTAAAATTAATTACTAAACCAATTATGAATCATTCTCCCTTATCTAAACATAATAGAATCTGGTTCTTAGGCTGCTAAAGGTTCTGAGAACGCATAAATTTCATTCTCTAAAGTTCTAGAAATCTTGCTTTTGGATTTTCTGGGAAGCTAGTTTTATTTCTAACATGCATAGAATCGTTCCCTCGGCAATAAACCATGATTATCACAACTTCAAACATATTAAACCATCATCATACAGTAGTACTAAACTTAGATAATAGCTGAATCATGAACCTCACATAATTGCTTAAAATCACATTTTAAGTACATGTAAGATACTAGTTTCCCGTAAAATTTTTGCAAAGCCTTAAAACTCTTTTAGAAACTTGATTCTTTTTGTTAATCTTGAAAGAAATTATAGAACTAAATCAGTAGCTATTTAAAATCACTTTAGGCCTACTTGTAACACCCTAACTTTCACCTCACACGCTCGAGTCGCATTTGGCTAGTTATTAGACGTTACGCCTTTTGTTTCAGAACTTGACTTATCTTCATTTAAAATACGGGTAATAAAATATGGCTAAATTTTTCTTTTTGAATTTAAGATTTAAAATGCGAGCCGCGCGTGCGCATACATAACGATTAATACACACGTGATATAGCCAACGTATACACATTATCGTAGCATATAGAAACAAGTCATGGAATAGTCACAACATAATTTATATTAACACATCATAGTCACATCATAACGACGATGCCCTTCGAACATGAGGACATCTCAAGATACTAAACATAACAAAAGATGAACGTACACGAACCCAACGCTAGACATTACTATAACTTTTCTAGACTAATCTTCGCGCTTCCGCTGACCTCTGACCGGTGGGTAGCGTGGTTCCTAAACTTGCGCCTCACAAAGGATCACGAACATCCGCATCACTCGCCTCTGAGATGACACGGAAGAAAGGAAAAGGGATGAGAAATCTATATAAGATTCTCAGTAGGGCTTCCCGACTCTAACACAAGTGTCATCGTCGTCGCCCCCAGCCACTTCGGGTTTCGTTATAAGAAGGGGTGTTCATGCATAGGTTCAATTTTAATTTCTCAAAGCTTATTATCCGAAGTGGGTTTCTTTTAGCATGTGTCTTCATGTTATGAATGCAGCAGATATTGTATGTATGCATGGCAATATGACAGTACACGTAGATAACACATTTTACTTAATCAAAGCATCAATGAAACTTCAACGAAACATATGCATGTGCATATTTTAATTTATCATAATTGAACTTGTGAGTTCCTTTCATGACTTTTCACTTTTTCATTTTTCCCATTTTCCATTTTCCACCTCGTCATAGCCACCAAAATCCATCCAACATGCCGCCCGGCGATTTATCATAGCCACCAATCTCCTAATCACCTATCGCCTAGGAATGAGCTCATCCTAACTAGCCATCGCTAGATTTATACGGGAAAAAAATAGAGGGGGAAATCATATCTCTTTCTTGGATCACCCCGTACAACCCTTAACTCGGGAAGTCATAATGGGATCATTTCCTCATTAACATATCTCTTTTCTTTCTTCAAAACGCATCAACTGGTTAAGCCAATGACTTTATCCGCTTCGGTATGGCTCGACATCCCCCCACGGGTTTACTTTCTTTCAGGATAGCAGGAGAAATGCGTTTCGGCATATAACTTTTACATTAACATACCATTTATGCAACATGAGCATGGAATCATTTTAAAACATATCATATACTTTTCTCATATGCAACGTTATAACATTTCAAGTAACATTCATCACGTCATATACATTTCAAGTAAATAATCAAGTAAGACTTCAATACACATAGGCATTCTCATCATAATTTCATTTCATCATATCATGTACATTTCCATTAAGTAATCATGTGAAAAGGCAACATCACATAAGCATCCATATCATAGGTTCATCCCATTAAAATCAAAACATTCATTTTTGGCACATTTAGGTCCTGGTAATCGATTACAGGTGCTGGTAATCGATTACTAAAGACAAAACCCATTTATGGGAAAAGAAGAACATCATGGTAATCGATTACATGACTGGTAATCGATTACATGAGTCTCAAACTGGTTCTACGTACGGAGAACACTCTTGGTAATCGATTACACCTCTTGGTAATCAATTACTAGAACCCAGAATCTCATAAATTGCTTCCTGGTAATCGATTACATAGCCAAGTAATCGATTACCAGAATCCCTTTGAAAAACTAAACTTTCTAACACATTTTCAAGTATCATTCCTTTCCAAAAACACTTTATCACACCTTTCTAAAAACTCTTTGAAATCATTATCATATTTCCACAATTAAAACCAACATTGTAACATAACTAAGAAATAAATCCCAATACTCATAAAAACAAACATAAAGGAAACTACTTCATATTCTTTATTTTATTGCTCATAGGCTTCAATCTAGCGTGGATTCTAAACGGCCGACCAACTTTAAGGTTGGCAAGGGTAAGCTTAGAGCTTTTTGAAAATATGTGATTAAGTTCTTCAAACAACTTTTAGTGATCTACTTAACATTTATATCAAACTTTTTATAACAAAAGGAAATGGAAACCGAAACCATTAAGGGAAAAAGGAAACAAGAACTGAAAACTTTGAACAAGGAAAGGAAAGGAAACTGAAATCATTTATGGTCCAATACCAAGTTTTCAAGCTTTAGAGGTTTCATTGTGATGAACTCAAATTCATCATCTAGAACTCTCATCATCAAGCTATCATGAAACATCATCAATGGCCTTGAAGGCCGAACATGTAAGGAAAGAAAGAACTTGAAGGAAAACTCCCTACCTAGTGGTGAAGAGGAAAGCTTGGTTCTTAAAGCAAGTTGAGAAGAACAACTTCTTCCTTGATGCTTGGTGATTTTCGGCCAAGGCAAGGAGGCAAAGAAGATGTGTTTTCTTTGTGAGCTTGAAGAGGTGAAGAAAGGAAAAGGAACTCTTGAGTCTTGAGAGAAAAGAAAGAACTCAAGATTACTCTTTGAAGCTAATCTTGGCAAATGAACAAAATGCAACCAAGCTCATCCAAGCATGGTATTTATAGAGGGAATGAGACCTTGTGGCTGATTTGGGGAGGAAGGCTTGGCCTCATGTTCCATGAGGTGAGATTTGCTTCATGGAGGCATGGTGAGGTATGATGGAAAGTATGGGCAAGGCATGGGCAAAGCATGGGCATTTTTGTGTGTAAAAATAAATCAACATGTGAGGAATGGGGAGGGAATTTCGGTCAGATTATGCAGCCAAGGGGGAGGGAAAATCTCTCATTTAATTGTGGTTTAATGATGTGTTTAGGTGTGTCTTTGATTAGGCTTTTGATTAGGCATTTGTAAGCAAGTGTTTAGGTGATAAAATGACTAATTAAGGTGGTTCAAGACTTGATTAAGGAGTGGTCATACTAAATTAGAGAATTAAAACCATACTTTAGTCAAATCAAATCATAGACACAATTCCATGATTTAAGGAATTGAGAGAGAAAACACTATTCATGAAAATGTGACATAATATCTTAAATTCAAGAATAGGATTTTGAGCTTCTCTAAGCAATCTTAGGTTCTAATCAACCTTGATTAATTATTTTGACTCTAGATTAGTAATTAGAATTTACTAATCTTTAATTAGAGCCTAATATTGCTTAGGTTTTGCTAATTGTGTCATTAAAGGAATGCACTTTGCTAGGGTAAAACGGTAATTTTTCACTAAACTGCCGGGGCCACTCGGGCTTATCTTGATATAAAACATTACTTAAAAACATCATTTAAAACCTTTTGGTAAAGTCTGGTTCACAGGACCGTAAAACGAGGTTAAACGCCACAGGGGCATTTTGGTAATTTCGCACGTCGGAACTCAAAAATGAGATTCTTCTCTCTATTACCACACATAACATACACAATCACCTATCATCACAAAAACATCCCCTCGAGGATGGAACCGGAATCCTCATTTTCCGGGTAAAATGACCTAAGGGGCATTTCGGTCATTTGTACACGGGAAAATCGAGGCGTACACCTACCTTAATTATGAGGCTGATTTATATATTGAAAGAATCTTCACGATTAAAATTCTCACTTAAGATAAAAGGAGCAAGTCTTGAGCTTTAGAGATTTAGGTGATAACTAGAATCATAAACATGCTATGCAACCTCATTTTAATCTTGTCTTTATAAGGTGATAACTTGGAATTATAAACATGATATTCAAGAAACTGGAGCGGCGGTAGTCCACCTGGACCAGGTGGGAGAAGAGAATCTTAAGAAACCGGAATGACGTAGTCGCAACGGTGAAGGAGAAGAGAATTCTTATTACATCTTATTAAGCTCCAAACTCAAGACTTTTTAAAGAATAAATTCTTTGACTCCCATAATCTTAAGGAAGCTTTAGAGTTTTTATTACCATGGTTCCAACTTTGCTTGTGATACTTGGGCAAGTCTTTGAGCTCTAGGATCTTTAGGCGATGACATAAAATAAACATGCCACGCATTGATTCTTTTAGCCATTATAAAATAAAGTGAGAGCATAAAATAAATATGAGATGCATCCTCTTTATTATCTTTGAAGATTAAGTGACAACTTGAAACATAAACATGAAATGCAAGCTTGGAATTTAAACATGAGAAATGCAAGTTCATTTATTCATTCTTGAGAATTTAGTGATGACATTGAAAGTAAACATGATGTGCAAGGCATAACATTAATCATGGATGCAAGTTCATTTTTATTTCTTTACTAGAGCTCCTTCAAGACTTTAAAAGAATTATAATTTAAACCCAATATATATCTTAGCAAGACAAAGTGAACTTTAGAGATTTCATTATTGAGCTATCCTAGAAAACTTTCTTAGGCCTTGAGGCCGAAATCAAATGGCAAGAAAAGGAGAAGTTCAAGAGTCATCTAGAAATGAAAAATTGTTAAACATCATTTTAAACTAAAAACAAAGCTTAACAAGAAATGAAACGTAAGTGTCAATATATTTTTCAAGTTCTAAACTCAAGACCTTCATCATAAAAACAGTTGCTTCAAAACTTTGAAAACTAATGAAACCTTCAAGTTTTAGAGGTCTAACTTGTGAAGGCTTTGCAACCAACACTCAAGAACCTCATCATCAAACCATGGTCTCATCATTACAAAGGCCACAAGGCCGAAATATACAAGAAGAAAAGGAGAAAGAAAATCGAAATATGAAGCAAGAAGAAAGTACATAAAATCATCATTTTTAACCAAGAACAACACTTATCAATACTTGGAATTAAGCTTAAAAACAACTCCCTACCTAATTTGTTTTGAAGGAAAGGAAGAGAACTTGGTGTCTTTGAATGAAATGAAAGCAAATCTCCTTGAAAAACTGATGCTAAGGTTTAAGCCAAGGGGAGGAAAGAATGAGAGCTTTTGAGCTTTGGAAAAACAAGAATCATGTCTAACCACGCATGGGTACACATATCAAATCTAAGATAAAAGGTCTACCTTGAGTGATGAAATGACAATTTAAACAACATCTACTTGTCCTAATAGGGCTACTAGTAGGTATGGAAACAATAAGGTCATAAGGAAGTTTTGACTCATGCAATTTCAAGGACTTGACACTATCATGTGCTATGAATGAATGAGTTACGCCAAAGTCATATAGTACAATTAATGAGGTCACTGGACTTTGTAAAGTCTTCCACATTGAGGGTAAAAACCCTCCCTTGGTGCTGGGTTCTGGCGCAAAGGCTATCGGGTTCTTCCGGGGCACTTTCTAGTATAATGGCCTAGCCTTCTGCGCTTGAAACACACCCCTTGGCCCATCAAGCAAGGTCGATCTCGTGTGACTTCCCATACTTGGGACATGGTACAATAGGTGCGGCTCTGGAGGTGTGACCGGGCCCCTGGGTGCCTTGCCTTTGGGACCATTCGATCCCCCATGATGAAAAGTCTTCTTGGGCCCTACGGCCTAATTGCGGCCTAAGTTGCGGGCTAAATTATGGTTTGAACCTTGGAGTTTGCTGCCAACTCCCTAGTGAAGTTCTCGGCCTTTGACACGTTCAGCTTCTTATGGCCATCTTCAATGATGCGGCATTTGTTGACTAGGGTAAGAAAGTCCCTAATCTCCAAATGTGCAACGGCCACGTTGATCTCCACCTTCAGCCCGCTTTATACTTAACACACTTCTAGAACTCATCAGGGTTTCCTTGAAAGATCCTCAAAACTTAATTAGATCCTCAAACTTCAATGTGTATGCGACACTCATCCCTCCTTGGGTTAGCTGCATGAACTCCATATCCTTAGCATTCCTCACCGATGCTTGAAAGTACTTCTCATAGAAACAAGTCTTGAACATTTCCTAATTAATCATGGTGCCCGATGCCTCCAACAACCTTCAGGTGCTAGTCTACCAAAATTCAACATCTACCTCTAGCATAAAAGTAGCGAAAGTTACCTTCTTCTTCAATGCAGGTGATCATCGAAAAGATCTACTCCACACTCTTGGTCCACTCATTAGCCTGGTTGGATTCGAAGCTCCTCTAAACGATGGTGGGTTTGCCTTGGGAAACTCCCGAATGAGGTATGCTCGTAACCCTCGCATTGTTAAGGCCACGACCAAGCTTCGCCCTGCAGTCCATCCTTTCAAACATCATTTGCATGGCCCTTGCCATGTCCCTGAGGGCTTTAGTGGTATCATTACCCTGCTCGCCTCCTTCTGGGGTCCTATTCTATCGTGATCGTACCATCGGTCCCTAAGCACACAAAACAACAAAACACTAAGGTGATCAGGCCCAATACTTCATGTTAAATGAGCTAGTTATTGTGGCACACACACATACAGGGAGTCATGCATCTCTATCCTATAGCTTATTTTAAAACAAAGCACTACACATGACATAGCTATCGTATCATGATTAAGAAGCATAGTCAGTCCAATCAGGCTCCATGAAAACGAAACCTCTGATACCAAAATTGTAAGACCCTAATATTTAACTTAATACGCCTAGGATGCGTTCAAGTTAATTATTAGTTATTACTCTTTTGTTTCAGTTCTTATCTTTTGACTTAGACATACTTTAGTAAAAGTACGAATAAATTTTTTTTTGAACTTTTTTAAACACAATGTGTGAGCCGCATGTATAAGTAAGACCCATCATTCGTTTATCATGACATAAAGGGAAGATAAGACTTTTCAGGGCATATACAAAATATAAACACGACAGGCTTATGAACATGATCACACCATCATATATATACATATAGGTAGCACAAGCATTAACCATTCCATGACTCGCACCAAAACAAACCACTAAGATAGTGTTATGCCCATCATCGGGTTGAGCAGTTAAGTCATCATAAGAAACATAAATAGTATATACATAGAAACTAAGATCATCCTCCTGACGACATTCTCGAGAGGGAAGAAGGTAGCCAGGCGTGCAAGCATGGTCGAAAGGGCAGCGAGTCAACCTACGGATGAACATATTTCCCGACGTGGACGGGTGGCTCCTCTAATAGCATCCTGGACTCCTTCATAGGCTGCATCACTGGCCTCTCTCTGTCTCCGACTTCCCATGTCTCTGGGAACGGTGGGAGCGAACGGCTTGAAGAGTGTTGGGAAGGAGATTCCTCTGACGGATCCAACCATGGCTCGGTAGGTCAAGAGGCTGTCACGCGAGAGGCACGCTCGAAAACAAAATCATCAGTGAAAGGGGTAGGTGGAGAACTAGAAGCTGGTAACTGGATGTGAGAAAGGACGTGTAAGAAGATGAACAGGCGGATAGCACATTGACCCACAAAATGATAAGACTTAGTATTAGCACGTTATTTAGAGATACAAACATAAGCATATGGTCATAGCCATCATCCTAACTCATGGATTCAACATTTTATGTGCAAGAATAAAATTGAAACGAGAAAAAGATAATAAAATTTTAAGCAAAATTAATTTTAGTTTGATAGCTATTAGCTACGCCGATGTATTCTCTGGTGCAATGAGGAACTCAAAGCTACGTCATTCTAAACAAAATATTTATTGGTTGATTGATTTTATTTCCTTTGAAAAGGAATTGAGAATATCAAACATCTCCAAAAAACATTAAGTATCAATAAAAAATATAATTTGTATCAACATTGTAGATTACATGTAGATCTACAAGAATACTATAATTATGGACAAAAACAGCATATATAATATTTGATCATGAGTCTATAATTATAATAAACAATTAGCATCACGACATTATCATATATAATTCTTAGTGTGAAATATATATATATATATATATATGTTAACATAAAATAATAAAACAATTAACACTTGACTTGACAATATACCCCTCAAAGAATGCTATAATTAAAATATGTCAACATAGTTCAACAACGCTATTACCACAAATAAATACACAACAATGAACAGCAATGCAAGATCAAAGGGTCAAATAAGGACAAAGCAAATTGAGAAACAATGAAAATTGTTAAAAGCTGAATTGAGCCTAAAAATTAAACAAACATTCAGTTATCTTTATCTTTATTATTATTTATTATTATTATTATTATTTTCTAAAAAAGTTTAAAGCTAAACAAGCCCAAAAACTATATAAAAAAATTAAAAATGTACTAGCCCAAAAACTATATCGAAAAAATTAAAAACTGAACTAGCCCAAAAACTATACTCAAAAATTGGACTAGCCCTCCCCTTTCTCCTAAAAGGCCTGTCTAGCCCCTTACCCACTCAACATAACCCAAAAAAAAAAGAGAGGCCAAATTCTCCCTTTCTAAGCTGAATGACATACACACACACACACTTAAAATTCTCTCTCTCTCTCACACATACACACAGACACAACACACTAACTCACTCTCACTTAACACAAAGAGAGAGATGGATAGAGAGATGGAGCACAAGAGAGAAAAGGCTGTGAGGGGAGGTGAGAACGCGGAGAAGGAGAGGCCGCGAGTGAAGAACACGGGGGATCTCAGTGAGGCCACTGGCTTTTGGTCGCATGCACAAGGACTGCGAAGGAAGAGGACAGCCTCACTCGATGGTGGTTCGATGGTTACGGTAAGGGTGCTACGACTAGGAAGATTTGCCGCGATCTATGCCCTAATGATGCTCACGAAGAAGCGGTGGTCTTGGAGGAGGGCCGGAGAGGCGCGCAGGTGGCACGGGTGTGAGGGAAAGCAGAGTTATCCAAGTTGAAGCGGGAATGAGGTTGCGGTCCTAGGGGGTTCGCAGAGTGCATGCAAAAAGGGAGGGTGGCCACGGTGGTTCACGACTGTTTTGGTTTTAGGTGATGATCATGGTGGTTCCGAGGAAGAGGAGACCACGACAAGGTGAGGGAGGCGGGAGTCGAGCGGCGCGGTGGTGAGGCCATGGAGTCCTCGGCGGTGGTGGTGCAGGG
This sequence comes from Dalbergia oliveri, assembly GCA_030441495.1. Classification (NCBI taxonomy): domain Eukaryota; kingdom Viridiplantae; phylum Streptophyta; class Magnoliopsida; order Fabales; family Fabaceae; genus Dalbergia; species Dalbergia oliveri. The sequence continues at coordinate 4,951,876 of JAMLFY010000019.1, read as the reverse complement.
AAAGACCGAGGCGATGAGGAGCAGTCCTGACCGTGGGGTGCATGTAGTGGTAAGGGTGGCTTCGATGGAAGGAGGAGGTTGAAGTCAGGCGTGGAGGGTGGGGCATGGCGGTGCTTGGCGGAGGGATGGCAGTCGTGGCTGAGTGGGAAGGGCCCTGGTAGTTGGCTCCGGTTCCTTTTTCTCCTTCTCTTTTAATTTTTCAGTTTAGTTTAAGGTTGTTTTGTATTATTGCTATATGGACTGTTCACTGAAATGACTTAGAACAATTAGTTTTGGATTCTTCTTTCTAACTGTGTTTTATTCGTTTGAACTAAAATGATGTATGCTTGGTTTATGCTTTGTTGGGTTTGTTGGCTGATGGTTCGCGGTGATAATCTTTTGGCTGTGGCTTGAGTTTTTTTTATTGTGAAATAGAAATAGTGTATGAATGTTTACTAGCTTGTTGATGTTTGTATGGAGTGCATGATTTTTTATATGTAAATGGATAAAGGATATAAAATTCAAATAATGAGAGTTAAGGAAAGATACCACACAATGCTATTCTCTCCCTTTTTCTTTGTTTTGATTTCTCAAATCTCTCAGGCTCTATGATTTTTGCTTTAACTTCCCTTAGAGTCTCTGAAACAAACGGCTATTCCTTTTTCTTTTTAAGGTGAAGTTAGCGACAGGACATGAACAATTTGCCCCATCCTTCCATTCTGCCAATCATCCTCATTTCATGGTCTTGCAGGTGGAATCTTGCCCATCCTTAGGGAGTGGGAAGTGCATGAGATGGCAAGAAATGTGGCATCATGGCCATATGTTCTTTGGGGAAATAAACACATGGATATCAATAAAAGGAAATAAATGTTGCACTGTCAGGGAGCGGGGATGTTTTCTTTTCTTTGAAAAAAAATCAAACACAAGGGAATCGGCATTTCTTGTAACTTGCAAAGTGGGATTTGGCTTTAACATTGTCTCTCTCTCTCTCTTCTTCCAAGGACACAAACACGTATAGAGAGAATGGGTCACATAAAAGTTTGAATGAACATTTGTCGTCCAGAGCATAGTAGAATTTCTTCATATAATATCAAAAACAAAACAAAACAAAATTTCCATTTAATGAATAAAACAACAACAAGAATAGCAACCAAACCAATGCACATGAAATAATTTATGATAATGTCCATTTCCTTCATAAGTGATTTTTCAGTAATAATGGTGCTATGGAATAGAATGATGGAATTGGATGTTAAATTATTTTACTATGAATAATAGATTATTAGTAAGCCCCACAGAGACATCTAGTAATCTCTATAATCAACGTTCTCAACTTTCAGGTGATGACTGGTTTAGTTGTTACTTAATTCCTACATTAAATTACCTTATTAAGGGTGGCCTGGGCTACGTTGTCAATTCTCATGCAAAAATGACTTCAAGGGCGTTTTTATCATAAAAGAAAAATTGGGGTATTCCGTTCTCCCTTTTGGAAAAAAAATTAAACGTTTTTGGTCTTAATGTTTTAAATTTGACATTAATATGGTCATATAAAAAATTTTGACATTAATTTTGTCATGACATTTTTAGTTTCGACATCAATTTATTCATTTTATTGGATCTCTATTTTGATAAAAGGACAAAATTGATGACAAAATAAAAATTAGGACTTAGTTAATGTTGTAACTAAAGATGTTAATATTGAATTGATATAAAATTTCTGTTAGGTTAAATTGATATCAAACATTTTGTTAGGATAAAATTGATGTTAAATTGAATTGCAAATAATACAAACCACCTTTGAAGTTTAGCTAATTTGCACTCACATGATTCTGGTTAAAAAATTACACTCTGCCCTACTTGTTCTGTTAACAATTAATAATAATAGTTAATAATCATTGTTAATGTTATTATGAATTGTTATTAGTTATTCATTATTATGATGATGATGATCATGATGATAAATTCTAGATTATCACCCGACCTTAGTGGTAATTGAGTGGTAATCTATATAGACACCCATAAGGGCAATCCACATTAACACTAATGAGGTAATGTAGATTGCCTTAGCAACTGGATTGTTAGTGATGAAGTATAACCAAACAACGTAATGTTGTAGGTTTAGGTAATTTAAAGTTGCATTCCCAGTAGTCTAGATAGTTTACCCTCGTACCAAAGGCCCTCTAAGAATACATTTGGTATGCCAAATGAAAGAAGTTATGATAAGATAAGAATTGATAGTATTAAGTTTGTTAAAATTTTAATAATGTTTGATGCGACATTGTATATGATGTTGTATTATATGATATAAATTATCCTCTCACTATTACAATTAATTCTAATCTTAAGTAAATATTTAGGAAAAAATTATAATAAATAATAACATTTATTAATTATTTATTAATAAATTTAAAAATAAAAGTTATTATTTGTAATTGTAGTTATTATAACAATTATTAATTTTTGTCACCTAAAATTATAGTTTATATTGATGTAGTTTATTATCTACTTTAATTCTAATAATTATTTATTAATTAAATAACATATTAAAATGTAAAATTATATAATAAGTTTAATTTTGACGTACTAAGTGTCATCTAATTAACTTTTATTTTTTGTATGACTTTTCAAGTAAAGAAAGAAAAAATTAATTATATTTATTGATGTGGTATTACATGATTGAATGATAGGTAACCTAATGTATTAAAATTAAATCCTTATATAATACTCTAATTTTCAAAATATTTTAATATTTTTAAGTTGTATTTTCATCGTATGTTGTATATATAAAAAATTATATTAAAATGATACTTTTTTATTAATTATTTAAATTTAATAGGTGCAATGCAATATTTGGGGAAAAAAATGAAATGAATACAATTTAACTAAATCTCAAAAAATGATTCATGATTAATTCTCACATTTACTACTTAAAAAAACATACAAATAGGGTGATTTAATTGGATTACCTATGAAAAAATTTTACAAGTCTAGTGTGTAGAAATTAAACTCTAGTATAAATTTTACATGTTTGGTTCACAATAGTTGTTTAGTTTTTTAGCTCCTAAGAAATTTTACAAGACTATTAATCCCTCAAAAATTGAAATTAAACCTGTCATCAAGATTTTAATAATAGGACTCCTTAGTGCATCTATATATTTGATCAATTAAACACTATAACGAATTGCACACATGACTCATTAGCAACACGTTAAGTGATATGTGTGGTATTGAAGTAGAATGAAATTTAAAGTGATTCATTTGGTGGCTAACATTATATGAAATAAGTCATTTATCTCTATTATAAGTTCTAAAATAACTCATTTTGTACAATTTTACCCAATAAAATGAGTGCAATATGTTCTAAAATGACATTATTTTGCTTGTATCCAATGTTTGAATGCACTTCATCAATGTACTTTGCCATATATGTAAGTCTACTAATAGAATGATTAATATGTCAATTATTTTCAATCTTAAAAGATTATAAGTTCAATTTCTTTTCTTGCGACAAAACAATATGATGAAAAAATCTTAAGAGCCAAATAAGATGTTTTTTTAAATTATTTTTGGGTAAAAATTGGCAGAAGCTAGGGTATGTTTATGAGTTAGGATTTTAGAGAGAAGGAAGGAGATGAGAGGACTTATAGTGTAAAGTTATATTACAATGCCTCTTCTCTTCTCCCTTCTCCTAAAAAATCTAAACTCACAAAAAAGAGAAAAAAAGAAAATAGAAAAAGACCTGTCTAGGGAATAACATGTACAGCCTGTGATCTAGCGTTTGGAGGAGGAGATAGAAATATGGACAATAAGATAGAGATATAAATAATAAACGTGTATAAGGATATTATTGAAAAAAAATATTAAAATTTTTTTTATATCTTATCCTTATTGTTTTCATATTTTGGAAATATAAAAATTTTATATTTTTCTATTTGAAAAAAAAAAAAAAATCTATGTACTGCCCTATCTCTGCCACCAAAGATTAATGTATTTCCGTCGTCGAGCGGGTAAACAAACGCTGCCTTTGAGACTGAACACTCCACACACTTCCACCTTAAATTGAAGCAATTCCCAACAGAGCTACTGTTTTGAAGGCCTTTTGGCTCTGATTTTTCCTTGTCTTGGTTGTTTACGGTGGCCCTCGTGCATAGACACTTGCCGGTTTCAGAGCGAGAGAGCGAGTTCCCATGGCCAAGTTATCGTCGTCATCATCGTCGTCGTCGAACTCTGAGAATTGTGGTGAGCTTCTGTGCGTAGGAACGTTGGAAATCGCCACTCCGAAGCCCGTTGGGTTCCTATGCGGCTCAATCCCAGTTCCCACTGACAAATCCTTCCATGCTTTCCATTCCCCTCTTCGCCCAACCCCTCAAGCGTACTCTCTCTCTCTCTCTCTGCCTCCCTCCCCAAATAACTTTCTTCTTCTTCTTATTTATTTGGATCCCGTTGTTGATATCATTATTATTATGATTCTGAGTTTTGAGGATGCCTGCATTTTTTTGGCTAATTGTTTCTTGTGAAATCGTGGGTTTTGAGATATATTATGCAGTTCTTTTCTTGTGTCATTGATTTTTTTTTTCCCTTTTTCATTCATTATTTATTTTACTTGTGATGGGTTTGGGTTTGGTTGATTCAGAGTGAATGCTCCACGGTATCGGTACCGGATTCTGCCAACTGAGACTGATCTGAACACGCCACCCCTTATTGCGAATTTTCCAGACAAGGTTCTTCCTGTTGGAGCTGTGCAGTCCAAGACCACTGGAGGAGGTAACTGTTCTTGGACTGAATTACATGTTATAAGTGGATGTTCACTGCCCGAGGAAATTCCTTTAGAATAATTGTCTAATTTATTCTCATTGTTTAAGCTTGGTTTCGTGGAATACACTTCTTTTATTTGCATTTTTGTTTATGCTATGTTTGTTTAGGATCTTCGTTGAGTTAGCTGCTTCTATTTAGCTATAAGCCTATAACCATTTGAGGATGAGTGCTGTAGATGGTCAAAGCAGGCGTTTATTTACTTTCAAGTGATAGGTAAGGATACTACCTTGTGATAGGGCTGTCATAAAGTGATAATTTTTAATAAAACAAAAAATATAGCTAGTTTAACGGGTTATAATTTTATGAATGTGGTCATAATATGGTGTTAAGATAAGTTCATCAGCATCCAATCTGTTATGCTGATTGCTCCTGGGCTAGTGAGATGACTTAATATTAGTTAGCTGTACTGCCTAGAATGAATACCTGTCTTCACGACAATATTTCCTGTTGAGCTTCATGATAGATTAACAACATGCTTTGGCCCTGGAGTTATGAACTTGAACTCTCCGAAGATTTTAGATTTTGTTGACTATTGTTACAACATTCGAACCACTAATAGGGAAACTGTGAGCAACATAGTGACTAGTGAGTGCAAGTTGGGTAAGAATGAGATGATTTGAAGTGCACTACTTCAAGGTTTCCCAACATTCTTTTTTGCCCCTCTCATTTTTTTCTTTTTGGGTTCTCCCTTCATTGAAAAGCCTAGTTTACTCAACTTTAGTTCTTTTGATAGAATGTTGTTCTTCTAATCTATTTTCTTCTTTCTAAACCTTCATTCCCTGCTTGAATTTGCTACATTTAGTTAATTTAAAATTTGTAGGATAAGTTACAGATTGCACAGGAAAAATACTTTTTATTTTTTACTATTTTAGTATCTAGTTTAGCAGCTGATAATTAATAGAAACAAGAGCATACTGTGATGAAATGATCAGTAATCTGCATTCATCCTGCTTCATGGGGCTTCTTATAGATTTTGGAATGTTACAAAGCTTTCACCCATAGTACAAGACCGAGTCCCTGGTTAAACTTGGAATGGATGTTAAGCAAGCACCGTAAGTAATATGTTAAGCAATACCATTGTGCCCATCGAGTGTTTGCTTCCTCACCACCAATCCTCTCACCCTTCATGCTCGAGTCATCCTAGCATCGCCAACCTACAACTAAGGGTGCCAAGTTTGTCCAAACTATCTAGTTTGCCTTGTGAATCATGTCAACTTGGGAAACACTAGAGCTATTTTCTTGATAGTGAGAGTAGTCAAGCTGTGTCTCCCTTTATTTTAGTTCATTCTGATATTTGGGGTCCTAGTTGAATAGTGTCTACTTTAGGTCACGTTATTTTGTTACTTTTATAAATGATTTTTCTCATTGTACTTGGTTATTTTTAATGAAAAACAAATCTAAATTGTTTTCAATCTTTACAAAATTTTAACAAGAAATCAAAACATATTTTGGTGTTCTTGTTTGCAAGTTGATGTATTGATAATGCAGAAGAATGTCTCATGAATTTCAAAATTTTTTGGCTTCTCATAGCATACTTCACCAGATGTCTTGTGCTCATACTCCTCAACAAAATGGGTTATTGAGCACAAGAATCGTCATCTTATTGAAACCAAGCGTACTCTTCTTCATGTGAATGTACCTTTCCGTTTTTGGGGGATACTAGTTGAATTGCATGTAATTCAATTAATCACATGTCAACATATGTTTTGGGTAACCAAGCTCCTCAATCTATGTTATTTCCCATGAGCCCTTGCATTCTCTTCCCCTCATTTTTGGGTTAACTTGTTTTGTTCACAACTCCACATTAACGTATGGGGTGGGTGACCATGCAATGCATGCCATCTATCAATGGTCTGGCCGACGACCTTATGGCAGTGGTCACACTTCGGGCGGTGCCTCTAGAACGACTACGGTTGATACTTTACGGTGAGAGGTATCAACGGGGAGGAAGGACCAACTCGCGGGTTGCTTGGCAGGAACCTAAAGCAAAGAGACAGAAGCTATTGAGAGGGTAGGCACAATTGATGAACCCAAGAGCTCGATCATGAGCGGTGAGTACTTCGGAAGCCTACCATATAGACCCATGAGCATAAAGAAATTGCTACACTGCTCTAATAGTCTAATTTCTTTGTCGGGATATCAATACGGGGTTAGAGTTCATTGAAATCATTAAGAACGCCGTAGAACCATCAAGCTTTCAAGGAGCAATGGCACTCATGATATTCTGTCACATTCGATATAGACATTGGGTGTCATTGGTGAAAAGCATCTTGGCCTGCCCCAAATTTGTTCACAAGTGACATGAGCCCAAAAGATCTGTTTAATGGAGGGATCGGCAACTGGACTTGAGCATGCTACATAGCTGGGCATCAATCTTGGTCCAGCAGGACACTTGGGCCTAAGGACATCTTCAGCCTTCTTGGTGAGAGGGGATCTACATATTCTTGCTCTTTTAACCGAGTTTGATGTCTAATGCCCAAGTTTCATAGTTGCTTTCATCAAACTTGTTAGTGGAGAGAGGCACATTGACACAAATAGTGAAAGTAGGAGGCTCAGACATTGAAATACCTTTAGGATCAATGGAGGAGGTACCAATTACCATGGGCCAAACAAATAGGTGGCAAAATTGCAGTGTTATTAAAAATCGGCCATGGCGTGGCGGAAATCATGCCGCGCAATGGAAAGGTGGATGGCGTTGCGGTATGGCGTGGCGGTCATGGCGGCCGAAATGGCGGTGGCGGCTATGGCGGATTTGTGGTGGCCATGGCGGAAATTGCCCCAAACGCTCTTTTTTTTTGGTTTTTTTGAGGGTATTCTCGGGTTTTCACCCTTCCCTCATAATGACAGACCCAAATACCGACCATTTCCGCCTTTAGCCTTTCATTTCTCTCTCTTCTCTCTGCTTCGCCGCTTCGCGCTTCACGCATGCTTCCCGGCGGCAGCGCACCACACCGCGCGGCGGCGGTGGCGGCTCACCGCGCGGTGGCCAGGGTGCTGCTTCTTTGCTTCCTTTTTCTCTCGGTCTCTCAATCTCTCTCTCTTCTTCGCGCGAGGTCTCCATTGTTCGCGTCTCCTGCACTTCGTTTGCTCTGTTTTTTAAATTTTTGGGGTTAGATATTTAGATCTCAGATCTAGTTTTATTTTTCTCTTTGGGTTTGCATGGCTTGGTGAGTGGGTGGATCTTGGACACGTGTGTGGGTTATATTTTTGAGCGAGGAGTGTGGGTTTTTCAGTCAAGGTCATGGGCATGGGTTAGGGTGTGTGGGTTTTCTTGGGCTTTCATTTTTGTATTTGGGTGTGGGCCGTGTGTCTTGTGTTAGTGTTCTTTTTAGTTTTGGGGTAGAATCCTGTTTCTGTTTTATTGAGATTAAAACTTTTTCTGACCTAAAAAAAAATAAAAACTACCACATATTTTTGCTTATTTTTTATTAGGTGTTATTTGAAGACAAAAAATATGCCAAGGGAGGAGCTAATGAATGAATTAGTATGTTAATTGTGTATTTGTGGCTTTGATTATGCATTATGTCTTTGTATTTTATTTTTTCATATATATTTTTATATATTCTTTAGTCTGCCATGGCTTCCGCCATAATCCGCAATGCCATCCGCCATATTTTTATGGCGGTTTTTGGCTCACCGCCAAAACCTATCCGCCATTGACAACCTTGCAAAATTGAAAATTTAAAAGGGCTGATGTTGGCGCTATCATGGATGCCAAAAATGAAGACAGATTCGAAGATAGGGTGGCAAGGCTATGTTGGCGTGTGGGTGCATTGTAGATTGAAAAGGACAAGCGCATTGCTTTTGTGCACTGCATGCAATGATAAGACTGCGCAAGAGGAGGCGATCCCGATTGTGAGGTTGGTAGCTGGATTTGACCCAAGAAAATGGTGCATTGCGGTCGACGGCAGCAAATGGTGGTGGTAGTGGTGGGAGATGTTGGAGAGAGCTGATACAACAGGGAAGGACTGAAATCGGAAGATAGATATGGTTTCTACGGGAAAAAATCTTTGAAGGAAGGTGGGTCCTCTTGATGGGGATTAGAATTGCCTTTCTCGTTTTAGGCCCTGGATACCATGTGATATATATATATATATATATATATATATATATATATATATATATATATATATATAGGGAGAGGGGGAGGGAGGAAGGGAAATGGAAATTTGTGTTTAAACTACACAATAGACAATGCATTATATAGACACTGTGTAATAAATATAGGGTTATTTACAAATATATGATTTCCCTACTTACATATAATTACATATTCTGATAAGATCAAATAAGATATTCTGTCCCATATGAAAGCTGAGTTACTTTTGAAAAGAGATGTAAACTTCAACAACTCACTAGCACATAATGTACATCAATTATCTCTGTGGGCATACTACGTAATTCAATTATTGAATTTCAATTTTGTTTTTTCCTAATGATGCCTGTAGATCTTTGAAGAGCCATTATATAAACTCTCCATGTCCCTGTATTTAAAGGAGACATATGTCACCAAACCAAGGGATTCAAAGGTGAAAAAGTGCCTCTAAGGTGCTAGGGGCTTGTAATGCCTTGAGGCGAGAGGCGTCAAAAGGCACACGCCTTGCTAAAGGCATTAAAAACTAGTAAAATATATAACTATTATACATAATTTCATCTTATAAATTAAACACTTTATATTTATAGTAAACATTAAACATTAAAATCATTAGTAAAACATGATAATAAGTTGATTTTAGGGATCTTTTATTCCCTAAAGGGTTGCAAGTGTGCAAAAGAAGGAAATATAGGGGCATAAAAGGGTACTGTAGGGTGAGAATCAGGAAATTTTGATTCTATGGGGCTCAATATCACTAACTAACTTGTATTGCCTCTCCTGCTACGGCTATGAGGTGAGCTGGTAGGCTAGTGTAGGTGTGCGCGTGTGTGCAATGTGAGAGCGGGTATATTTGTGGGTAGGTTGAGGTATCATGGAGGCATTTTTGTTATTTTCCAAAAGGCTTAGGATAGGAGAGAAGGCTGCTATAGTGCCATCCTTGATTCTCTTGTACTACATTTCTTCCGAGCCAATTCAATCACTATTTTTTATCCATTTTGTTCTTGTATTTTCTGGTTTCTATCATTTGGTGTTCAGAGGACTTTCCTGGTGTTGTGGAAGCTTCTTGCATGGAAGCTGCGATGGAGTATCGATTGGAAAACGTGGAGAAGACGTTGGAACAGATGATACGGAACAGGAGGGTACACCGATGTGGACGTTCTCTTGCGGGTTGGCGTCGAGGAGGAACCATCACCGTGTGGACTCTGATGATCGTTGGAAAAGGGGTTCCAAGAGGTGGTCATGAGTCTCAACTCGTCGTCCCTCACAACGTCGCGGCCTTCGAGGTCTGAAACGAGAAGGTGGGAACTCCCCATTCCCATGGAAGGTCGCCGTAACAGGAATGGGAACTCGTGGCGAAGCCAACCATCGAACTATTAGCGGCAAAGCCAGCCTCCAATGCAACGTAACCAGGATCAAATGATGGAGCTGCTAGTGTTTCCAGGAGATGATCTGCTAGGGTGGTTGGTGAAGATTGGAAGGTATTTCTTGGTGAACAAAATTCAAGGGAGGAGAAGATGGACGTGGTGGTTCTAGCTTTGGAGGACAAGGCCCTAAATTGGTTTCAATCATGGGAGGACAGATTCCAGCACGTCATGGCGTAAATTTAAGAACGTTGTCCTTTGTCGTTTTCCACCGAGGTGGTGAAGGACCCATATGGGCCTCTGTTGAGGATTTGTAAGACGGGACAATGATAGAATACATAGAGGAGTTCCAGAGGATTTCGGGGTCGATGGAAACCCTTGATAGAGATGTCTTGATTGGAATGTTCATTAACGGGCTTCGTGGAGAAATTAGGGCCGAGGTGAGGAGCTTAGATTGGGTCCCTTTCAGAAATCAAGGATAAGGCCTTGTTGCTTGAGGAGATGAATCGAGAATGGAGGGGAGGGGGTGTGAACCCGAGAAGGGGAGGCTCTAGTAAGGGACCAACCCAATACAGGTTTAGGCTACCCAGTCAATGCCCTTGGCCCAATAAGAACCCAAAAAGAAGGGGGAAGCCCAAAGAAGAGGAAGAAATAGTTCTTGGAGAGAAGGGAGAGGCAAACGACTCTCAAGCTAAAGTCCAAGAGGAGTTGTCATGGTCTTTGCTTCAAGTGCAGAGACGTTGGGGTTGTGATCATATTTGTAGAATGAAGCACTATCGGCTTCTGTTGGGGGAAGGCTCGGACAACGACTGTAGAGGTCGAAGAGGAGGAGGCAGATGAAGAAGCCCCCAAATTGGAGCACAACCCTCCAAATCTCTCAGAAGCCTACGAGGTTCACCTCTAGGAAGTCTTTTAAGTTGAAGGGGACTTTGAATGGGACCGAAATCACGATACTAGTTGATTGTGGTGCCACCGGCAATTTTCTTTCTAAGTCGCTGGTCCAGTAACTCAATTTGGAGGTTGAGGACACACCGGAATACATTGTGGAGCTTGGCACTGGAAGAAAGATTCGAAGCAGAGGGTTGTGTGATGGGTTGTGTTTGGAGGTACAATTGGTTCAGATAACCCAACCTTTTTCTTGCTGAGTTTGGAGGGATTGGATGCTATTTCAGGGATGAAATGGCTTGAAAGCTTGGGGGCCATTGCAGCTAACTTCTAGAGATTGTTCATAAAGTGGCGTGAGGATGGAGAAATTAAGATTCAAGGAGAGCCAGCTCTATGCAAGACACATGCAACTTGGAAAACCACCCTTGAAGCATTGAAGGGTGATGGTGAAGGGTACCTCATAACCTGTTGTGAGAAAGATGCAAGGAGAGAGCTAGAAGGAAAGCTACTTGAGGAGTTCCAGCAGCTGCTGAAGAGTTTCAGGGATGTGTCAATTACCCTCAGGCCTACCTCCACCTAGGGACCATGACCATGCCATCAACTTGAAGAAGGGAGCTCCCATACCTCATGTGAGACCTTATAGGTACCCTATTTCTAGAAAAATGAAATTGAAAAGATTGTTGGAGATTGTTGGAGAAATGTTGAGTGCTGGGATTATTAGGCCTAGATGGAGGGTGGATGTTTTGTGTAGATTATAGGCCTTAAAAAAGATCACCATACTTGATAAGTTCCCTATTCCGGTCATAGATGAATGGTTAGATGAGCTAGGAGGAGCTTGAATTTTCTCCAAATTGGATTTGAAATCCGGTTATCACCAAATAAGGATGAAGGAGAGTGATGTAGAGAAGACAACTTTTAGAACTCATGACGGGCATTATGAGTTCTTAGTGATGCCTTTTGGTTTATCTAAAGCACTCTGTCTTCCAAGCATTGATGAACCAAGTCCTAAAACCCCATCTGAGGAAATTTGTTCTGGTGTTTTTCGATGACATTCTCATCTTCAGCAAATCCTTGGATGAGCACTTGGATCACATGAGGAAGGTGCTGGTTCTACTGAGGGAAAACAAGCTCTTTATTAATTCCAAGAAGTGCAGCTTTCTGAGGTCTCAAGTTGAGTACCTTGGGCCGCATGATAAGCAGTGATGGAGTGGCGGCTGATCCTCAGAAAATAGAAGCTATGGTTTTGTGGGCAGCTCCAAATGACATTAAGGGGCTGTGGGGTTTCCTTGGTTTGACAGGTTATTACCGAAGATTTGTGAGAGGATATGGGAAGATGGCTTGGCCTTTGACCCAAATACTGAAAAAGGATGGTTTTCAATGGAGTCTGGAAGTTCAATTAGCCTTTGAGAAGTTGAAGAAGACCATGACTTCTTTGCCTGTTCTTGCTGTCCCCTGCTTTGAGAAGGAATTTGTTATTGAGACTGATGCTTCTGGGAAGGGTTTGGGTGCTGTGCTTATGCAAGAAGGCAGACTAGTGGCTTTTAGTAGTCACACTCTCTCATAGAGGGCTAGGCAGAAATCTGTTTATGAGAGAGAATTGATGGCTATAGTGTTGGCCATTCAAAGATGGAGACACTACCTCATGGGAAGGAAGTTCATTGTAAATACTGACCAGAAAAGCTTGAAATTTCTGGTAGATCAAAGAATGATGGGGGAAGAACAGCAGAAGTGGGTGGCCAAATGAATGGGGTTTGACTTTGAAATAAGGTACAGGGCTGGTAAGGAAGGGTGGATGATGCCCTTTCAAGGAAGCATTATTTTGGTGCAATTTCAGCTGTCACCTTCCAAGATTGGGAAGGGTTGGATGAGGAAGTGCAGAATGACAGCAAACTGAGAGAAGTGGTTCAAGGGCTGCTGTGAGCAGATTCTGTCCAGCAAGGGTATGAATTGAAAGGGGGGAGGCCGGTAATTCCCAAGGGATCAGGGAGAATCCCTCTTGCAAGTGTTTCATGATTTTCAGCCATGGGAGGTCATTCAGGATTTTATAGAACATACAAAAGGGTTTCTGGTTTACTGTGGTGGGAAGGGATGAGTAACACCATCCAGCAGCACATTCGAGCTCGGACACCTGTAATAGGAACAAATATCGGGCCCTCACCCCTGCAGGATTACTGCAGCCCCTGCCAATACCGACTAAAGTTTGGGATGAGCTGACCATGCACTTCATTGGTGGACTTCCAAAAGCAAATGGTTACCATTTTGGTGGTAGTGGACAGGTTGACAAAATACTGTCAATTCATAGACACTGCTCATCCTTACTCAGCCAAGGATATTGCAGGCTTGTTTGTTGAAGAGGTGGTTAGGCTACATGGGTTCCCATCTTCCATCATCACTGACAGGGACAGGGTGTTTATGAGCTCATTTTGGTCTGAATTATTCAAAATTGCAGGTACTAAGCTGAAGTATAGTTCAGCCTACCATCCTCAAATGGATGGCCAAATTGATGTGATTAATAGATGTTTGGAAACTTATCTATGGTGCTTCACAAGTTCTAAACTGAAACAGTGGCCCAAGTGGTTAAGTTGGGCTGAGTTTTGGTTCAACACCACCTATAGTGCCTCCACCAACACCACTCCTTTCTGAGTCCTCTATGGAAGAGATCCCCCACTCCTTTTGAGAGCGGTCCATTATTCTTCTGCTATTAAGGATGTTAATACCCTGCTGGTCAAGAGGAATGCTGTCTTGGATGATCTAAAGTGGCACTTGAGCAGGGCTCAAGCTAGGATGAAAGAGCATGTTGATAAAAAATGGAGGGAGGTGACATTTGAGGTAGGAGAGAAGGTGTATCTGAAGCTGCAGCCTTACCGACTCAAGGCACTTGCTACTAGGATCAATCAAAAACTCAGTCCTAGGTACTATGGACCCTATGAAGTGTTGGAGAAAGTGGGCCAGGTTGCATACAAACTGCTGCTGCCTCCAAATTCTCAGGTTCACTGCATTTTTCATGTTTCATTGCTCAAGAAGTGTGACACACCTCAAGTTCTTAGCCAACCTTTACTAGAAGGACTAACAAAGGAGTTAGAATTGAAGGTTCAACCAGAGGAGGTTCTTGCTGTCAGAGTTTCTCAACAGGGAGACCAGGAAGTGCTCATCAAGTGGAAAGATATGCCAGATTGAGAGCTCGTGGGAGCTTGCTGAAGATATAAAGCTCAATTTTCCGGACTTCCATCTTGGGGACAAGGTGGTACTTCAGAGGGGATATTGTTAGGGATCGTATATTCCCTAAAGGGTTGCAAGTGTACAAAAGAAGGAAATATAGGGGCATAAGGTTACTGTTGGGCGAGAATCAGGAAATGTTGATTCCATGGGGCCCAATATCACTAACTTCATTCCCTCACCTGCTGTGGGTGTGACAGTGAGCTGGCAGGCTAGTGTAGGTGTGTGCGTGTGTGCTATGTGAGAGCATGGTATATTTGTGGGTAGGTTGAGGTATCATGGAGGCATTTTTGTTATTTTCCAAAAGGCTTAGGATAGGAGAGAAGGCTGCTATAGTGTCATCCTTGATTCTCTTGTACCGCATTTCTTTCTGAGCCAATTCAGTCATTGTTTTTTATCCATTTTGTTCTTCTATTTTCTGGTTTCTATCAGTTGACAATAAGCTTCAAAAGTTAAGAGTTTCAATAAGAAAACAACTTATTTATGGAAGGTCTAATGGCACTAAAAAATGTAAAACTCTTCTGAGTTGAGCAGGAAAAAGAAACAGATCTGTTTTTCAACTTAAAGTCGTGGTGGACCCTTGCTTTCCAACTTCAAGCGGTGGTGAATCTTGCTTTTCCACTTCAAGCTGTGCTCTCCTGATATGACCCATTGATGCTAGGATATTTTTAATTAAACTGAATATTTTATTGGTTGAACGATAATGTGACTTGTATGTGCTTGGACTTTTTTATTTATTTCGCCTAATATTTTATGAGCTAACTGCCAGGATAAATAACATATTTGGTCTTTTCCATTTCAGAAAATGAAAAAAACAAGTTGACATTTATAGAGGTGCATGCCTCAGAGCTTTTGTAGAGACAAAAGTGCCTTTTATGTGCTATAAAAGTGCAACTCAGTGAAGAGGTAGGCCTCTCAACATATGAAAGGTGTTGGGGCATCTCACGTCCCGCCTTGAGTGTCTTAGGCGTGCTTTCCTCGCCTTTGACTACACTGCACCGAACTGTTGCAAATAAGAGTCACAAAGAGCCCCAGGTCATGTGGGGCAGTTGCAAGGACCACATAGGATTCCCACTCCAGGAATCATAAAATTCTATCATAGCATAAGGAGAGGGGGAATAATTCTATTAGAAAGATTATTAGAAGAGAGTGGGTTGTGGGGGATGAAGGGATAAGTTGAGTGGCAAGTTTTAGGAGGCCTGCGGATCTTTCTTTGTGTGTTTTCTTCTTTTCAGTTTCTTCAGATAGTTTTCCCTGTATTTTCTTCTCTTCCAGCATCTTGAGAGAGGTATCTCTATATTTCTGTTTCCATAGACTGATACTGTTGGAGAGAGCTGGGTATGTTCCCAAGGATTTGCATCAGGTTCTGCTTGCTATATTCAAAGGTTTTGGGATTCATAAACAAGATTAAACTCGGGAAATGTGCATCTTTTGGTATTCTCTGATGTCTTTGGTTGGAAAGCAATGCAGGAATTTTCAAGGGAACTTCTATTTTAGAAAACATCAGGGATAGAGCAGTTGCCTTCTTAGCGTCTCTGTGGGTGTTCTCCAAATGGTCTGTTTAGAGTTGTTTATTTGGAAGATAATGTATGCAGAGAGATTGGCATGATGTGTTACATGGCCCAATTTTGTAGTGCCATGTGTTCCCTTTTTTCTTTCGTCTTGTGGGAATAACTGATCTCCTCTCTGCATTATTTTCATTGTCATTAATAATTCTTTTTCCTGTCAAAAAAGAAATATCATTCATGGAAACATGAGCGGTATAATGTGTTGAGTATCTGGGAAAGTGTGAAAAACTGAGAAAGCATAGGAAAATCTAATAACTGAAGGGAGTGAGAGGATCACCTTTCAGTTATTGATTTTATTTGGGATAAGATTACCTTTTTGGCTTCTCTTTGGTGCTCAGCACATGGTTTGTTCAATGATGTTCCTTTAACTGATATTCAAAGGGATTGGCATGCTTTGCTACATGGTTCAGTCCTTCAGATCTTAGTTGTATTTTTTGTATCTATCTGATCATCCTCTTTTGTACATCCTCTTTTTTTCTAATAAAATTTCTGTCTATAAAAAAAAAGAAAAAAAAGCAAAAAACTGAAGACAGACAGAGAGAGAGAGAGAGATGAGAGAACTTTAAAATGGCTGCATTATACGCTGATCTGTTTACAACAGAATATGTATACTGAGTTGGTTAGAAGTCTGTTATGACAGCTGTCATTGCTGAAACTAACTCCAGAGTCGAAACATGGTTGCAGTGCTAGAGATCAGTTCATACGCTAGTATTACACATTGACACTCAATTTCTGATCCTTTCTGTTGTTTTTAACATCTTAAATTGTTTGAGACAGATTTCCCTTGGGAAGGCACTGCTGTTACTTCAAATTTTACTAGAAAATGTGAGGCCCTTGCAGTATCTGGATTGGTTGATTATGGAGATGAGATTGATGTAATTGCTCCAGCAGACATTTTGAAGCAGATATTTAAAATGCCATATTCCAAGGCTCGACTATCGATTGCTGTTCATCGAATTGGTCAGACTCTTGTTTTGAATACTGGGTATGTATTTGACCTACTGTTTACTACAATTTGTTGCCATGCCTCATTTTCAAGTTTCACCTGATTAAAGTTTTGGCCATATTATATTTTCACTTAGGAAAATTGAATTTCCCTATCTTTTGTCTTTTTAAAGCAAAAAGGATCTGAATTCTGTTTTTTATGGAACATTAGAAAAGATTAATTGTTGAAGGCTGTTAGGGCAGAGACCCAACGGGGAGATACAACCAACGGGCTAAGTGAGAGTACCACACCAACACCACATTTTGACCTAAAATCTTAAAGTAATGAGTCATGACTCCTCTCATATTATGTATTTCTACCCCGTCAACCAACCGTAATCCATGCATTTCTGTGTATCGAGCCCAACCTTGGCTCTGATACCACTGTTGGGCGGGAAGCCCAACGAGGGGAGATACAACCTATGGGTTAAGTGAGAGCACCATACCACCGGATCAAACACCACATCTTGACCCAAAACCTTAAGGTAGAGTCATGGCTCCTCCCATATTATGTATTGCTACCCATCAGCCAATCACAATCCTGGTTTCAAAACCAAGCTAAATTTGGCTCTGATACCAACTTGAAAGGAAATATGAGAAAATGGGTAAACTGAATATAAGTTTTTGATCGTTAACATTTACAAAAAGGCTTACAATATATAGACATCTAATAATTTGTGATAATTTTCTGATACTAATTTCCAAAATTATGGCACTAATTATATACACATTTGTACAATATCTCAACAAAGGCTTAAAAAATAACAGAAATGTGTGTATATCTTGTATGTATTGTTTTCTTTCTCATTGATAAATTTCTTTTTCTCTATCTGTGGACTACTAAATTGAAGCATGTTCTGTTTCTAATGCATCTTATATGATCATGGGCTCTATAATACATGATATGTGACAATTCAATTCTGAATTTCATTGCAAGAGTCATTGAAACCTTTGATTGGGGCTTCTGACTTTTTGTTAATAATATTTTTAGTTAAGGTTGTTGCATTGATTAGCAGCATTTGTTTGGGTGGATTCCTTGTTACCCTGATTTGAAGCCCATTGATGTACTAACTCTTTGCTTTTGTTTGTTTTTGGCTACCTTCTGCATATCATACTCAAGCATTTGATTCCTTTAGAAATGTCAAAATATTTATGTAGGCTGGATTTTCTTCGTAAGAGTCATTCAAGAATGAGAATGGCTTCTACTTTTCTGCTGTATGTGTTAGTTTTGTTGCACTGGTTAGCAGCATTTGCTTGATTAAATCCTTTGTCACCCTGAATCCCATTGATGTACTAACTGCTTTGCCTTTGGGCTACCTGTTTCTTATCACACACTAGTATTTGATTTATTTTTAAGTGACCATATATTTATGAAGTGCAGGCCGGATGTTGAGGAGGGAGAAAAGTTGATTAGGAGACATAACAATCAATCAAAGTGTGCAGATCAATCTTTATTCTTGAATTTTGCTATGCATTCAGTCAGAATGGAGGCCTGTGATTGTCCACCAAGTCATCATGTTCCATCAGAAGAGGAATCAAATTCTTCTGTTCTTCCTGGTTGCAAAACACCCCATATTGTGGAACAGAATGATGTTGTTCAAGCTGAAGGAGACACTTGCTGTTCTGAGTACTCAAAGGTTAAGCAGGACAACTTATTTGGGGAAGCATGAATAATAGGAGAAATAAGAACCATAGTCCAGTCAGTAAGGTGTCACAAGTTGGTGAAAAACCCAGATCATCAATGCAGGAGTCTGAAAAACAAAGAAAAGCTGGTAATGATAGCTTTCTGAGGGTCTTGTTCTGGCAATTTCATAATTTCCGTATGCTCCTTGGAAGTGACTTGCTTTTATTCAGTAATGAAAAGTATGTTGCTGTGAGCTTGCATTTGTGGGATGTTACACGACCTGTAAGAACATTCTTCTAATATCTTTTATCCTATGTTATGTTTGGCAATTGTTCATTGTGTTTACTTAATTTTGACAGGTCACACCTTTGACATGGCTTGAAGCTTGGATCGACAATGTCATGGCAAGTGCGCCTGAGTTGGCCATATGTTATCATCGGAATGGTGTTGTTCAAGGCTATGAGCTTCTGAAGACTGATGATATTTTTCTACTTAAAGGGATATCTGAGGATGGGACGCCGGCATTTCATCCATATGTTGTCCAGCAAAACGGTCTTTCTGTTTGAGGTTCCTTCAGGATAATTGCAAACAGGATCCTGGAGCTTATTGGGTATCTTTCTTTTTAATATAAATTTTAAATATTTTCTATTATCCATATTTTAAATATTTTTTAATATACATTTCATCCACATTTGTTACTTTTATGTTTATTCTGTGAATTTGTTTTTACAAATTTGAGTCCCTTAGTAATGCTTGACATAGAGTTTTGCAGCTATATAAAGGTGCAGGTGAAGACGATATACAGCTTTTTGATCTTTCTGTTATTCCGAAAAACTGTTCATCTGATGGTAGTGATGATGCTTCAAGCTCCTTGCCATCTTTAATCAGTAGAGGTAGAAGTGATGCAGTGTATTCGTTGGGAACTCTTTTATATCGAATAGCACACAGGCTTTCACTCTCAATGGTATGAAACAATTAAACTTATCTCTGGGCTAATATTTCTTTGAGGTTTCCAACGATAAATTACAAATTATTGTTGCTTGTGTCTGCAGGCTGCTAAAAATAGGGCTAGGTGCGTGAACTTCTTTAGAAAGTGTTTGGAATTTCTTGATGACTCAGACCATCTGGTATGTTGTTACTCTAACTCGTTTGTTGTCTCCCAACACCCCACGTGTGCATGGGTTGACATTGTCTTCTTTTGAGAGGACTGCATTTCTGATAAATGTTTTGCTGAACAGGCAGTACGAGCAATTGCTCACGAACAATTTGCAAGGCTGATTTTAAATTATGATGAGGAGCTGAATCTAACTTCAGAATCTCTAGCTTTAAAATGTGAATTAACAGTTACTGAAGCCAAAGAGTCATCTTGGGATGCTGAAAACAGTAATTCTGAATCCGTTGCCCATGAAGTAATCTATCTCCTTGCAGATGACAAATCATGTGAACATGAACAAATACCTGAACACTTAGAATCAAAAGCTTCTACAAAGATGATTTCTGAATCACAGAAGCCTGCCTCTGGGGAACTTATAGCAGTTGGTGACATAGATTTGAGCAACCATGGAAGGGCTGTGCCAAGCTCGTCTCCTGCTGCTTTTAGCTCTTCTGCATGTGAAGTATGTCCAGTTTCCACACCTGTGGTTCAGACAGTTGCTGATCCAATCTCATCTAAGTTAGCTGCAGTACATCATGTTTCACAGGCAATTAAGTCTCTGAGATGGATGCGACAACTTCACAGCACTGAACCAGAGGTGATGGATCAATTTGATGAAAATCATGATAGATCACCATCATCTTTTAATGTTTGTGCTTGTGGGGATGCTGACTGTATTGAGGTTTGTGACATTCGAGAATGGCTTCCAACATCCAAGTTGGATCATAAGTTGTGGAAGCTTGTTCTTTTGCTTGGAGAATCTTATTTAGCACTTGCAGCAGCATATAAGGAGGATGGCCAACTGCATCAAGCTTTAAAGGTTATACAGTTAGCATCGTCCGTTTATGGATCAATGCCTCCTCATCTAGAAGACACTAAGTTTATTTCTTCTATGGTTAGTAGCTTTTCCTTACAGAGAAAATGCTGTGATATAAATGAAAATCCTACATGGCTGGGCGATGTGAAAGATGAGACTGTTAATGACTATCTCACTGTTGAGAGGAAGTCCTCTACTTACCTTTTCTGGGCCAAGGCATGGGCGCTAGTTGGAGATGTTTATATTGAGTTCCATAGGGTAAAGGGTAAGAAATCCCATACAAGATATGAGAAAACCTGCAACCAGAGAATTGAAAATGTCATCTGAGGTTGTTAAGGAAGTTAAAAGGCTTAAGAAGAAGCTGGTGCAGTTCAACCAGAACTGCAGTTCATGTTCCTTGGTAAATTGCAGTTGCCAGGGTGACAGAGCTAGCAGTGGAAGCAGTGCAAGCAGTAGTAGTGCAGATCCGAGCTTAACTACTTATGGTAGAAAGCATAATAGACGATGGTTTGCTAAAAATGCCAGTTACTTGCCTACAAAAGATCCTAGAGATGAGCTCATTCCTGACAAGGAGAACAGAAAAGATTGTGATTATCTTGAACACAGTGATTATGGTGGAAACCTGACAGATAGTGCTGAAAGTAGCAAGATGGAAGTTGAATCCTTGGCAGCTATGAACTCTAGAACAGGTGAGGGGTCTTCAGAGATGGACAATTACTCAATCAGTGGGGTCTCTCAAACTGAATTCAATTCAAAAGAAACCGGTAAAGTTAAAAATGGCGGTATCTTTGAGTACCTAAATGGACCTGTAGTTGGAGATGCAGAGCACAACCTATTAGCTGCTTTAAAATGCTACGAAGAATCTAGAAAAGTGTTGCTTAAACTTCCATCTGGTTTGTCTGAGTTACAATCTGTGGTTAAAGAAAGGGTGGGTTTATAATGAATTGGGGAGAATCAGAATTGAGAATAAAGAGTTGAACAAGGCTGAACTGGCATTCATAGATGCTATAGATGCATTTAGAGAAGTTTCAGATTACACAAATATAATATTGATAAACTGTAATTTGGGCCATGGCAGACGAGCTTTGGCTGAGGAGATGGTATCGAAAATAGAATCTTAAACTACATAATGTCTTCCATAATGCATACAGTCATGCATTGGAAACTGCAAAACTGGAATATAAAGAATCTCTTAGGCATTATGGCTCCGCAAGGTTAGAACTAAATGCCATAAATGAGGATGCTGATGCTGTGACAAGCAGCTTAAGGAATGAGGTACATACACAGTATGCTCATACTTATCTGCTGCTTGGCATGCTTTTAGCAAGAGAAAATAGTACAGCTGAGCTTTATGAGAATGGATCATTGGAAGGTACACGTGTAAGGCATGCCGATCCCTTGACCGAAAAGTCAGGAAAGAATTGAGAAAGCATGAGATTTCAGCTAATGAAGCCATCAGGGAAGCAATATCTGTGTATGAGTCACTGGGTGAACTACGCAAACAGGAGGCTGCATATGCATACTTCCAGTTGGCTTGCAATCAGAGGGATTTTTGTTTGAAATTCATGAATTCTGGGAATAAGAAAAACCTTTTGTTAAAAGGTGAAAATAGCACTATGCAACGAGTGAAGCAGTATGCATCCCTTGCTGAGAGGAACTGGCAAAAAGCCATGGACTTTTATGGCCCAAAAACACACCCTAATATGTACTTGACTATTCTCATGGAGAGATCCGCTCTTTCAATAAGCCTTTCAAGCCAAATACGCTCCAATGTGGTATTTTTCCTGCCCTTTGTAAAGTATTATGATTGTGATTATAGTTCGTATTTTTGCTGTTATTTTCATTCAGATGATTAAATTCATCATTAATCTTTTTTGTGGTACAATGCTGTCTAGTATCTGGCATATACGTGAGTAACAATTCCTTGAAAAGTTACCTGCATATGCAGGGTCCTTTTTGTCAAACACAGTTATTATTTTAACCTAGCCCTCCCCCAGCAACAAAAAGATTATAAACTAATGAAATAGGGTTTTCTATTTCCAGTTTATGTATACATTGTAGTAAAAACTTCGTTAAAATGTCTAAAATGAAATGTATTGGAACAGACTGATATCTTAGATGTGTTTGTTGTGGTACTTCATTACGTCAACCACAGTTTCTTAAGTGCTATATTACTGTGTACTATAAACTAAAATATGCCCATTGGTATATGGCATGCATTGGGCTGCCCTTTTTTAATCCCCATTGGTATATGCATAGTCAGAGACCAAATAACATGAAGTTTCTTGGAATTTATCATCTATTCAGAGTGACTTAATTGCTATAAAATATCTACTATGCTATCCCAAAAATAAATTCTTAGACAGCCTTACTTCAGATAATGATACTGGAGATTTTGGTATAAGATGGATCCAATGGCATGATTGATTCATGTAGCTGATTCTATCTAGTGGAATTGTTGTATTGGCGTACCTATTGCACACATTTTCTACCTGATTAAAATTATTATTCGATAAACTTAGCTGAATGGAAGTACTAACCAAAATTTGGCATGGTGGCATGCATTTGTTCTTGGTGATTTATTTGTTGTTCATTGGTGGTTCTAGTTCCAATGTGTCTATCTCTGTCAGTTGTTGATACTACAGAATTTTGTTCCAGGTGCTTGAATCAGCTTTGGCTCTCATGCTTGAAGGACGCCTTGTTTCTGATGCAAATTCGGACACTTTCAGTAGTAACTATCCTGAATTACATGCCAAATATTGGAGCCAGTTGCAGATGCTTTTGAAGAAAATGTTGGCCACGATACTTTCATCAGGTGCAAACAAGTCTCTCTGTCAACCATCATCATCATCTGGTAGAATCGGAGATGGTGGAAAGATCAGGGAACTCTACAAGATGTCCCTGAAGGGTACTGGCATGGCCCAACTGCATACCATGTACAGCATGTGGATATCCAAATAAGACATTCAACTTCACAATCTTCTCCTGTTTACATCAGACCAATGTAAATAAATAACTTACCACCTCTTGATCACCATGTCTCTATATTTTTGGGTAAACCCTAAATAGTTATGGCTCGATGTGTGTTGTTATATATATATATATATATATATATATAAGCCTTCCAAAAACAGAAATATATTATAATTACACTTATACTAGCAGGTTCAATAGCAAACAACACCTTTAAAACCTATCAAGGTAGCAGTCATAGCAATTATGCAAGTATAATAATGCAAGATTCTCAAGATTCGGATAAAGATGGTTCAAAATAGATGTCAACAAGATGCTGATAGACATGAAAATAAGACTTTAGAGAAAGCGAAAAAAGCAAGATGATCAGATACATAAACGTACATGAACATGTCATCAAGTCATGAACCTCTTTCAAAAAGATTAAAGACGTTGTAGTAACAATAAATAATGACTTGCTAAAGTCAAATTATGCTTGCCAAGTCATGTCTTTGAATTTGTCAACTTATAATGTTTGAAAACTTGCCAAAATTGTTAGGTAGTAGTTATTATGTCATAGTCATGACTTTATTAGTCTTGGCATTTTGTAGTCAAGAATATATAGGCTACGTAGCATGGGAAAATTAAAGTATGTAAGTATGAATACGAAGTATCATGAAGGAATGAGTATCATAAAAGCTTTCCTCTATAGAAGGGAAGCTTCATGCTGTTATAAGATATTAGAAATTTGCAATAAAAAATCCCTTGTGTGTTATAAATCCATTATGTTTTTCTAACGGTTTCTTCTTCCTGAAAGTCCAACATCATGTATACAATATCCTCTTAATATAAGAAAAAAGGAGAATAACAGCATATGAGATATGGAGTATGCTCTTAACTTCCTCTCTAAGAGGATCCTATATTAGAAAAATATAGATTAAAGATCCATTGCTACCTGACTTTATTATTTTAGATGTATGATTCTTATGAGTAACGGGGGCTTGAAAGTAGGCTTAAATGTTGATGTCTAAAGACTCACCTTGCTAAAAAAAAGAACTATATGTCTATAATGGTAGAGCTCCTGGTCCAGTGGTATTAGAGCCTAAATGTTCGGTTGAGTTATTTTTCTTTCCTAAAAATAGGGAACATGTTATATATGAGAGAATGAGTAAGGAAGAATCAAATTCACATATGGAAAATTCCTCATCTACTCAAACTCACATATGGAGTGCAAGGTTGGTTTGAGTAGACATTTTCCATATGCACAGTTTGATTTTTCTTTACTCATTTGTTTTCCTCATACATAACATGCTCCTTGTTATTTGGAAAAGGAGAATGACTTAACCAGGCATTTAGGCTCAGATACCACTATCGGAAGCTACCATTGTAGACTTATAGTTCCTATTTGGTAAGGCAAGTTTTTGAACATAGCATCTAAGCCTATTTTCAAGCTCCAGGTACTCATAAGAACCATACATCTAAATAATATAGGCCGATAGTAACGGATCTTTAGTCTAATATATTTATGCTACAGGATCCTCTTATAAGGTAAATGGAGAGCATATTTTATATCATATGGCTTGTTATTCTCCTTTTCTTATATAAGAGCAGCATATTGTATATGTGAGATTGAACTTAGGAATAAGAAAATATTTAGAAAGACATACATGGATTTATAGCACACAAGGGATTTTTATTGCAAATTTATATCTTACAACAACATGGAGCTTTTTTTTAATAGAGAAGGAAAGCTTTTGATGATACTATTTTTTCATGACACACTACTTCATATTCATAATTACAAGATAACAACTTTGATTTCCCTGCTACGTAGCCTATATCCTTGATTACAAAATGCCAAGACTAAAGTCATGACTAGGACATATAATAATTACTACCTGACAATTTTGACAAGTTTTCAAACATATTAATTATAAGGTGACAAATTCAAAGGCATGACTTGTCAACCATAAATTGATTTTAGCGAGTCATTATTTATTGTTCCTGCAACTTCTTCAGTCTTTTAAAAAGGTTCATGACTTAGTGACATGTTCATGTCCTGATCATCTTTCTTTTTCCACTTTTTCCCATAAAGTCTTATCTCTATGTTTGTCGCATCCACATCTATTTTGAATTATCTTTATCTAGATCTTGAGAATCTTGCATTATTATGCCTACATAATGGCTAAGATTGCTACACAAGGTGTTCTTAGAGTGTTGTCTATTGTTGGACCTACTAAGTATAAGTGTAATTATAATCCAATTATATTTCTGGAAGATAGATAATTTCTAAAGGTTTGAGCTTGGCATAAGTAGATTGGACGGCTGATATTCTAACATCAAGACCCTTAATTTCATGAATATGGACAACAAGTTTTTCTTTGTAAAGAAATCTTTCATTTTGCATGAAGGTTTGGAGACTTGGAAATGCTCCATAATGAATTGTTTTTCAGAAGTAATCCTATAGTTGGATTTTGGAAATATGGTCGATGGACATTATAGACTGATACAAGTCTATTTGCTTAATCTTTTTTCATTCTTTATATATTCCAATTATTAGCTTCTATCCTAGTTCTGTTGTCCACCAATTAATAGGAGCAAACCATTGTAAAGTTCTCCATAACAAAGAATGCTTGTTTTTTTATGCTTCGAAGAATTCATATATCATTGTAGTAGGAAAAATAATGGGGTATGAATAAAGCATTGAGATACACCATAAATATCACATATCTTGATTCAAGAAAAGGTTTTCCCATAAGGATCCTAAAGACATTTAAATAAGATGTGCTAGGATTAAACTATGTTGGTTTGGGAACAATTTGGTTCTGTTGGAGAGAAATGGCTAGATAATGAAATGTATGTGATGGTAAATTCTTTAAGGTAATTTGGAGTGAGAGTAATGATAGGTGGTATTTCAAGAGGGTATTCATATAAGAGATTTGGTGGAATGGTGATAATGAGTTATTCCTGTGTTCATGAAAACTAAAGGATATGGATGGGTAGGGTGAAAATGGTAATTGGCTTGGACTGGTTTGGCTTGGATAAATAATTAGGGACAATGTTTAGGTTTCCTTTTATATGTTTAATAGAAAAGTCATATTTAGAAAACCATTCTTTCAACCTGAGAATTTGTGGGTTTGGAGGAATTTGTTTTTGAATTCGATGAGAGTTGTCAAGTTGAACTTCAAAATGACACCCTCTAAGATGGAATCAAATTTTTGGATCCCATACTTAACTGCTAAAGTTTCTTTATATGTGGTATGATAGTGAAGTTTGGCTTGAATTGTCCACCTGGCATGGCCACAATAAAACTTCTGTCATGCAATTTCTTCAATTAGGACCACTCCTCAATATTCATCACTAGCATCTGTCTACAATATTTTTTTCTTTCTATAGTAATTTTGAGGGATGGTGGATTTTGAACTGCATTTTTTAAAAACTTTAAGTCTTAGTCTATTCTAGTCCCCATGGAGGGGGATTCTTTCCAAAAGCTTGGAAAACTTCGTGGTGTATCTTGAAATGTGAGGAATGAAGTCTCTGATATAATTCAGAATTTTAGGAATTCCTGGATTTGTTTTATGGTCATGTTTTTTTCTAGAATTTTGGGATTTCCTTAGTAATATGTGATTGATGCACTTATTTCCTTCTGAGAAATGCATTTCTAGAAAGTCAACTTCTTGGTACCAATTGAGACTTTTGGCAGATAACATTACACCATACTGATCACCAATCTGATGGAATTTTTTCAAAAGCTTCCAATTACTTGTTTCATCTAGAGAAAATAAAAGAATATCATCAATATAAACAAGAACATTGTCTAAGATGGGTTCAAAATTCTGGTCATGGCTTTTTGGAAGAGAGGTGCGACTTTGAGTCCAAGGGGTAGGACGTCCATTGGAAATGGGCATTAGGTATACAAAAAGTCATTTTGGACCGATCTTTTGGGATTAGGCCAAGTTACCAAAAACTAGATTTGAGGTCAAACTTTGAGAAGATGGAGACATTTTTTATGTATGGGTAAAGTGAGCGGATTTTTGGTAAAGGAAATTTGTCATCTTTAAGGAAATTGTTAAGAGGACTGTAATTAATCACCAGTCTCCTTTTTCCTCAACATGTTTAGATCTTTTATTCACATAAAAGGCTTGGCAAATCCAATTGGACTTTGTTGGTTCAATAAGTCCTTGCTTTAACAATTGGCATTCTTCAAATACTGCGAGGATGGAGACATTTCAGAATAAACCTTTGGTTGGGTTTATATCTTCATTGAGTTTAAAAGGTAGCTTAACAAATAATTTTTCATTCTTCCACAAAGGATGTGGATGAGAGAAAAGATTATGATACTACCCAGTTAAGCAAGTTATCTCGAACCATTGAAAATTCTGGAGGTGCATCAATGAGTGCAAAGATTTCCTGTCTTTAGTGTACGACTTGAAACTTCTTTTATACTTGAGGCCTTCTTGCAATATCTTGAATTGCTTATCAGGGCAGCCTGCATCCATTCCAATCATAATATCTTTTTCTTGGTAGATTAGTGCCTATCACCTTAGTCCAGATAATACAATTCTGAAAGAACTTTAGGCCAATTTTATTTTTGGTGATCAAGTTAGTTTTGAAGACTTTCTTATCTGCTGCCATGAAGAAAAAAGTTTGATTTTCCCAAGTAGAGGATAGGAGGATTGGATTCATAAATGTTCTTTTGTGCTCATGTATCCATATAAGCTATGACTTTGATGGAGATGTTATACTTTGATGGAAGATTGTGCATTTCAATATTGGGCAAAGGAGGAACAAGACCAAAAGAATCAATCTCTAGTTTTGAGACTTCCTCAGCTTTGTTGACTTGTTTTGTCATCATGTATGGAAAAGGAGTTTTTGTCTATTTTATTATTTGTAACGTCCAAATTTCTAGTGTTAGAGTACAAATGAAAATACCCTGAGGTCATTTTAGAATTAAAGGGGCGACCTGGCAATCCTCGAATGGGTCAACCCAATGTTTGAAGGGGATTATATTTGCTATGAATGATATTTGAGGTGAAAATCTCGTTTTCAAACTTTCGGCTCAAAATGACCAAATTACCCTCCTGTGTTCTACACGGGTAAAAGGTGCTGTTTAGCCCGAAACTTTTCCAGGAAGTTTGGAATGATGTTTATGAGTGATATTTGATGTTTAGTTAAGCAGAAGGTCCGGGCAGTATTAGTGCAAAATTACCATTTTACCCCTAGAATAGTGTCCAGTGAGCCTAATGACGCAATTAAGCAAACCTAAGCAATATTAGGCTCTAATCGAAGATTAATTTATTTCGATAATTAATCTAGAGTCAAAATAATTTGTTAAGGTTAATTAGAACCTAAGATTGCTTAGATAAACCCTAATTGCATTCTTTAATTCAAGATTCCTAGTCATGGAATCTTAAATAGTATTTTCTCTCTTCAATTCCTTAAATTAAGGAATTGTGCCATACCTCATTTGACCAAAAGAATTATTTTAAATTACTAATCTAGTAAGATTGCCCTCCTAATCAAGTCTTGACACCCTTAATTAGCAATTACCTTACCTAAATACCTTCTTACAAACTCCTAATCAAAACCTTAATCAAAGAAACACCTAAACACATCCTTAAACCACAATTACATGAACAAAATCCCTTCCCCCTTGGCTGATATGCTGGCCAAAAATTCCCCCCCAAAATGGTGCCACATATTGATTTTTGTTGCACTCCAAGCCCATACTTATGCCCATACTTCACCATACCTTGCCCATGCTCTCCACCATACCAATCAAAGAGATATTTCTTCTCTTCCTTCCCCAAAGTAACCGGCCACTCCTCCCTCCTCTAGGCCTTCCATGAGCTCTCAATCTTCTATAAATACACTAGCTTGAAAGCTCTTTGAATGTTTACACACTTGAGCAAACTTCAAGCTTTCTTCCCAAACACAAAGAGCTCCTTTCTCTCTTCTTGGCGAGTTTTCAGCAAGAGTCCAAGAAGGATTTCTTTCTTTTATCCTATCGAGAAACAAAGCTTTCTTCCTCTCTTCAAGACTTCTCTAGGTAGGGGTTTATTTTCTAAGTTTTGTGTGCTTCCTTTAAGGAAGAGTTCTAGTTTTCTCTTGGTTTTTCTAAGTTCTTCTTCCTCTCATTTTCAGCCATGAGGTCCTTGTATGAGAAAAACTTTAGCTTGATGATGAGGTTTCAAGAAAAGACTTGTTGATGTCTTGTGAGAAACCTCTAAAGCTTGAAACAACTTAGTCTTAGACCATACATGCTTTTGTTTCTTTCTTTCCTTGGTTTTATTTTCAAGTTTTCTCTTTTTCCTTTAGAGATTTCGGTTTCTATTTCCTTTGTTCAAACAAAGTTTGCTAAAGTTGTTAAGTAGATCACAAAGGTTTTGAAAAAGAAAATTAACCCTATGTTTTCAAAGAGCTCTAAGCTTACCCTTGCCAACCTTAAAGTTGGTCGGCCGTTCTAAGAGTTTTACTCTAGATTGAAGCCCATGAGCAATAAAATAAAGAATATGAGTAGTTTTATTTGTGTTTGTTTTGTTAAAATGTTGGCATTCTTGAGGAAATCTACTTTCTTGAGCTTGATGATGAAGTTCAAAACCAAAGTCTTCTTTGAAGACTTGGCATAAGAACTCTAAAGCTCATCTTCCATTGTTAACATACATGTTGGGTTAAGGCTATTGATGCTCCTCTAAAGTCTTGAAGGAGCTCTAGTTAAGATAAAATAAGTTGCATTCATGTTTAAGTTTATGTCTTGCATCTCATGTTTATTTTGATGTCATCACTAAGTTCATAAGAATAAATGAATGAACTTGCATTATCATGTTTAAATTCCCAAGCTTGCATTTCATGTTTATATTTCAAGTCATCACTTAATCCTTAAAGATAATAATGAGGTTGCATCTCATTTATTTTATACTCTCACTTTACTTTGTAATAAGAGTAAAAATGAAGTGCATAGCATGTTTAAGATTATGTTATCACCTAAAAACTCTAGAGCTCAAAGACTTGCCCTAAGTATCTTTAAGTGGATGTGTTTTAGTGTGATACAATGATGGTTTTGATTTTTGAAAAATGTGAGGATGATTTTAAGAAAATGTTGAAAAGATGTTTCGTAAGGTTTTGAGGTGTTTAAATGGTTTGAAATGTGGCAAGAATCATGTTTTCTCAAAATTAGGAGGTTAATTATTACCAGCTTATGTAATCGATTACCAAAGTGGTTTTTCAAAGGGTTTGTGGTTTTGGTAATCGATTACTAGAGACAATGTAATCGATTACCAAGGCTGTTCTTCATGCCCAAGACCGGTCCTTAAAACTCTGTAATCGATTACTTAATAGTGAAATCGATTACTCCGATGTTCTTTATGTTTCGGAAACGGATTTAACCCTAAGTAATCGATTACCACACTGTGTAATCGATTACCCGTTGTTTGAAACAGAATAATGTTAGTTCCTGGTAATCGATTACCAGGCACATGTAATTGATTACCAGAACACCTTTTGCTCCTGAAATTATCCCAAGAGAAAAACTAGCAACTCGTGTGCATTTATAATATGAATTTATGCGATTATGTATGGATGAACATTTTTGGTTTCTATCTCATCCTTTGTGGCCACTGTATGAATTCTATTTGAGGAGTTAGGATGTGTAATATTATGCTTGAGCAAAGTGAGGAACGTTTTTGGAGGATTGGTGAGACTAAACAAATAGGGAGAATTTAGAACTAGAATCTTAAAGTGCTTAGACACAAGAATAATAACTTCTGTTCAGCATAATTGAGCTTAAGGATAATGTTTCATAACTAGTAGTTATGCCTAGGAGTTGAATATAGAATCTTAGGCGAAGATAAAACGTAGAAAAGAATTTAAGGCATAGACTCTAGAATCCACGTAGTTGAATAAATGATCTTTATGAGTGATCTATATAATGCTGTTGGATGAATTAGTGAGTATAATGTTAGAAGAATTATAAAGAACGATCTCCCTAGATATGATAAACAATTGTAATGGGTGATATGATTACTAGAAAAAGAATTCAAGACCCGTAAGGGTCAAAGCATAAGACACCATGAGATAGGAGGGGTGATGTGAGCATGAGACCGAGAGTATATTCTTAATGATGTGAATATGATTACATTTCAAGTATGAAACCTTATGTGTATAATTGATATGTTGATATAATGAAGTGTTGTGCCATGTATTTGAGATGCATGAGGGTTCGAAATATGAATGAGATTGAGGAATATGCTCATGTGTACTAGAAAGTTATTGATTTGAGAAAGTTCCATAAGAATGATGCATGTGATTGAGATTATGTGGCATAACTCAAATTTGAGGAAATTCGAGAGTAGTGTTATGCTGCGAATTTCCGTCAAATTTGAGAGACTTAAGAAAGTTTTTGAGAAATATGATGTTTAAGGTGACACACAGACGTACTTCTCTCCTTTAGGAGAAGGTAAAACCGTGAGGGCATAGACATTAGCCTCCAAAGCGGACAAAGTCGCTGGTCTTAACCAGTCGATGCGTTTCGAAGAAGGAAAAAGTTCCATGATGGGTGATCCTTAGGCCCTCTACCCGTACTCTGGAGTCGGGATTATGATGATTATGATTATAATTATGTTTATGATTCGCTTATCAAGAGGATAAGTAAGAACTAGTGACGACTAGTTAAGGTATGAGCTCATAGCCTATTTTAAGGGGTACGGTTACTATTATGCTTGGTGTCACGAGTATGAGAAAAGGAAAGATGTTCAAAAGAAGTTACATGCCACTTATATGTTGTTTGATTATTGTTTGGTTTGCCTAAAGTCCTGCCATGCATTCATGAGCTATTATGCTGCATACATGCATTAAGACCCATGATAAAAGACACGGATCTTGGATAAATATCTTTGTGAAAACCTCATAATGAACCTATGCATGTTTAACCTTTTCATAATAAACCTAAGGTCCCTGGGGACGTAAACGATGACACTAGGATAGAGGATTTCCTCCTGAGATTCTTTAGTAAGATTCTCACCCTTCTCTCTGTTTCTTTCCGTTATGTCTTCAGACATCGATGGCGTCGTTTGTGATATTCGTTGATGCGCCCGTGTGGGAACTGCACTACGATCCGTATCAGTCCTACCACTTCGAGGGTCGTTGTGCTATATGCATTTTTACATACATGGGACGTCCGTTTGCTTTTCCAGTCTCTAGTTTTCGCTTCACCCCGACCTCTCCCTTTGGTGATGACATGATTTTTGAGAGGACGCGACCCCATGATGACAGAACCACCGTGCTCGACCATCATCCTCAGCTGTGCGTGACCACCTGGAGTACGTGCCCTCATACGTCGTTGTGGGAGGGACCTTCGAGGACTCACCGGCCGATCCGTATTCGAAGGATTCCGCCCTTCAGTGCCTTTGGGCTCGTAGGGGTAGTGAGGATACGGTCTCTCAGCCGAGGCCTATGAGGCGTGTGCGTCAGCAGAGAGGCGCCCTCGCCGAGGTGGCCATGTTGCTCTGCCGATTCGCATGCCCACGCCCCCTCTTCGATGGGCCACATCCGAGGATCTTCGGAGTTCGTGGGTTGCATCTCCGTCCGAGGATTAGTGTCATCCGTAGGCTCTTAGAGGGGAGGGTTGTTTTTGTGGGGGGTATCTTTGGGGGCTGTTCCATGTATTCGTTATTATGTTTCCTTTTTCTGTTATTGTCCTAAGCTCTGCCCACCTATATGGGTAAGACTCTATGCTTTGTTGTAATCTTAGTGATTATGTACTAAACTATGTTAACTAATATTATGATGATTGTTCTTATGATTGAGCTGCCCTTATTTGTGTTTATGTCATGTGATTTATTTATTCTTCCGCTTCACATTACATTTATGTTACACGCAAAGGCTCGCACTTTGTTTTACATGATTCGTTTCAAAAAAAATTTTACCTATATTTCCGTTTTCCTGTTTTTCCGCTAAGTATTTTGTAAATGAATTTAAAGAGAAGTGATAACTAATAATTAATCTTGATACGTCCTAGGTGTATTGGGGTTAAATATTAGGGTGTTACATTATTTCATTCATCATGATAGGAAAATGCTCTTATGAAGAATTTGATTCTTCTTCTCCTTCTAAAATAAGTCTCTTAATTCAAGCCCAAAGATTATGCTTTTATCTCGCTACTCTTACTCATCATACCATGACTCAATATCTTCACCTTTATCAAGTTTGAGGTATTGAACAAGTTTAGTTGCTTTCTCATTTTTTTTGAATAATTTTTTGAAAAATGTCCTTTTTTCCTAGATAAAACATCGTCTCCTGTTTTCTCTTGGGTAAGTTTTCTTTTGAAGAACTCAACTTTTTTCTTCCTTCCTCTTTTGTCTATGAACTTCTTTTTTTTCTTGGATGAGGATTTGTAGTGGCAGTTGCATGCTTTTTCCTTGCATTTGATCTTGACATGATTCTTTTGCAGGTTTTTGTATATGTGGCTCTATCTTTGAACATATTCTCAAAGTCTATTGGCTATCAATCTTGTCTAGAGCAGCAAGGCATGCTTGATGAATTTATCCAAGAGTCATGCTGGCAACATCCTTTTGGAGGATATTAATCATCCTATCCATTTCTTCATGAAGTTCCTAGGATGGGAATTAATATAAGTAACCTTCAAACTTGGATCATTATATCCATTTAGTATATAGAACCTTTGAGCCATTCTTTTAAAATGGAGTTCAATATCAGCCTTCTTTGGTGAACATCATTTCATCTCATAATTCTTTTCGGACGCCTTTGGTGGCGATAGCCTAATCTCTTAAGAATTCGTCGTGGATAATAGTAATGACCATTCAACACTACCAATCTTATGAAGTTTATGCCGGCTCCTGGTCAGGGTTGGCATACTATTCTTTTAATATGCCTGTAGTGTGAGCCCAAAATTCTTCGATAACCCTGTGGTTTGCATCCCAAGCTAACATCTTTCCATCTATCCATGCTTTGAAATCTAAAAGCCCTTTTCTCCATAAAACTAGAGGGATATCAACATTGAAGAGTGGAATTCCTTTTGGATGAGGAGTATTTACTTCATGAGGATGAAGTGATGAAGATGATGATGGTTGGTCTATTTCAGCTTTTATCCATGAGGCCATCAATATCTTAGTGACTTCAGTATATTCATCGTCACTAACATTCTAGCTACTTTCTTCTTCCTCGGAGGAGAAGTGTTGAGACATCATCATGGCTTAGGTCAAAGGAAAGTTTCTGATCTCTGTAAGGGTCTTCTATTTGTTTTTTCTTGGGTGACGGCTATGGAGGTTCGGATTCTTCAAGAGGTTGTTTTGAGGAGGTGTGGTGGCTTCAAACCTTCTTTTCTTTTTTGATTTCTAAGGATAGACTTTTTCTTTCCCTTAGAATAGTGGACTTTTGGGAAAAACTTTTTGGCAAGAGAGGTGGAGGCATGTATGGCTGTTGGGTGGTAAACATGGTAGAACATCTTGGGAGGTGGTGCATAGTACTCATCTATCTCAGGCTTTCTCTATAGAGTTTTATACCATCCAGTTCTTCGACTTGTTGTCGAAGTCTTTGTAACTTTCTTTTTTGTTGGTCAAAGGCTGGATCATGAATGTTTCTTGTGGGGAGCTATTGAATTTCCAAGCTTCTGAATTTCTATCTTGGCTTTTGTATCTTTGTAATACCTCTCTAGTTTTCCTGATAGTGTCCTTAGTCTTGCTTCTAAATCCAGCATTTCATCAAATTTCTAATTAATCTTTTGCAGGATTCAGTTCTAGCTAGGAGTTTGGCCTCTGAATTAATCCTTCTCAGCTTGAGATAGAGGCTTATATTGCCCATCGGGCTGCACTTCAGTAGGTTGAACAAATGGTTTTTATTGAGATTTTGGTGGTAAGGTTCGTCTTTCTTTCCAATGTTTGAAATTTAGACTCATAGGTAGCTGAGGAGACATGAACATCATGCATGAAATTTCTATTGGTTGAGGAGTAATGGAACTTTTTTTGTTTTTTTACAAGAAAAAGAATTTGGTATATTTGGTCCTGTGGCCAGGAAATTAGATAGGATCATTTGGAGGAGGAGGATATCCTTCTTTTCTAAGGATCCTAATAGGCTCTTCATAGATGGGAAGAGGTTCCATCTTTTTCCTGATACCAACTAGTGGACCATTTTTTGGATCTAATTTTCTTCGTGGCTGAATGGGAGGTTTACACCTTTGACGCCTCTTATGGCGTGATGCATCCTCTTTATTATTCATCTTGGTTTTCACATCCAGTTAGGATGACATCATCCTAATCCAGGGAGATCCCACATGAAATGTCTATTTATGGTACTTGAGAAAATAACATCGCCATTTCCTCGAATAGCATAAATAGGGATTTTCCTTTCTGCTTTTGAGAGTGATCATCATGGTATGAAACTGGATGATTTTCGGCTGAGGGTCCTTTAAGTGTCTAGACTTTTGAAAATGGTTTTGATAGTTCCATCAATAGATCTGTTGAAAGTTGCATTAGTGTCGATAACAAGACTACTATTTTGCTTGAAATTCTCATAATTACTAATCCACTCAAATGGCATAAGTTTTAACAAATCTTTTCTTGAAATTTGTTTTGGAATTTGAATGATGAAGGGAACATCTTCTTGCGGTGGAGCGACTACCCTAAGAGCATTATTCTGAAATCTTTTTCAAGAAAAATCAGAAGCAGTGATCTTGAAGCTGAATATGAGTTGATGCATGAGAGATGCAGAAATAGTTGGTTTAGCGCTGAACTTGAACTTTAAATGGTGGAAAGAGTAGGATCTTGTAGATGAACATTAAAGTTTGGGAACATAGTTAGAATAACACTTTCGGCATTGAGTGTTGTCAAAATAGTTCCAATAACATGTTCATAATTCTTGACGGTAAAGTCTATCAAAGTGACTCTCCTAACCAAATTTTATAGTGAGTACAAATGACCGAAATGCCCTGAGATTATTTTTACCCAGAATTAAAGGGACCAACCGCAGTCCTCGAATGGGTCAACTCAATGTTTGAAAGGGATTGTAACTGTTATGTTTGATATCCAAGGTGAAAATCTTTTTTTCGAACTTTCGGCTCAAAATGACCAAAATACCCTAGGTGTTCTAGGGTAAAGGTTCTGTTTGAACCCGAAACTTTTCCAGGTAGTTTAGAATGATGTTTATGAGTGGTATTTGGTGTTTAGTTGGGTCGGTAGGTCCAGGCAGTTTTGTGCAAAACATTTTGCCCCTAGAACGTGTACAGTGAGCCTAATGACGTAATTAAGCAAACCTAAGCAATATTAGGCTCTAATCGAAGATTAATTTATTTCGATAATTAATCTAGAGTCAAAATAATTTATTAAGGTTAATTAGAACCTAAGATTGCTTAGTTAAACTCTAATTACATTCTTTGATTCAAGATTCCTAGTCATGGAATCTTGAATAGTATTTTTTCTCCAATTCCTTAAATTAAGGAATTGTGCCCATACCTCATTTGACTAAGAAAATGATTTTAAA
This sequence comes from Dalbergia oliveri, assembly GCA_030441495.1. Classification (NCBI taxonomy): domain Eukaryota; kingdom Viridiplantae; phylum Streptophyta; class Magnoliopsida; order Fabales; family Fabaceae; genus Dalbergia; species Dalbergia oliveri. The sequence goes on along the minus strand of JAMLFY010000019.1, from coordinate 4,914,935 downwards.
TTGGTAATCTAGCAAGATTACCCTCCTAATCAAGTCTTGACAACCTTAATTAGACGTTACCTCACCTAAACACTTTCTTACAAACTCCTAATCAAAACCTTAATCAAAGAAACACCTAAACACATCACTAAACCACAATTACATGAACAAATCTCCTCCCCCTTGGCTGTAAAATTGGCCGCATACATGGCCTCAAAGAAGTGTCACTTGTTGTTTTAATTCTCACTCAAGAGCCATGCCTAGGCCATACTTGGAACCATACCTCACCATGCTTTCAACCATGCTCTCCATGCCTAGCCCATGCCAATCAAAGAGATATTTTCCTCCCCAAAGCCAATGAGGCCATCGGCCTTCTTCCCTTGGCAGCCTCCATGTTGCCAAATTTCTATAAATACCAAGCTTGGAAGAACTTGGTTACACTTTAGATCATTTGCCAAGTTTAGTTTTCTTGCACTTGCTTGCTTTTTCTCTCAAATTTCTCTTCATCTTGCTCATCTCTTCTTCCTCTCAAAGAACCTTGCCACCACCACAAACAACCATAAACCACCACTTCCTCACATCAAACTATCTCTTAAACACTCAAACTTTCCATTCCCAAGCTTACAAACTCAAGGAAAAATCATCTTCCTTGAGCTTTCTTCTTGGCCGAATCTCTTCCTCCTCCAAGAGAAGATTTTGTCTTCTCAATCCTTCAAGAACTCAAGCTTTCCTTCATTTTTTTCAAGATTTCCTTAGGTAGGGGTTTGTTTTCAAAGTTTTCTTTGTTTTCTTAAAGAAAAGTTCTAGTTTTCTCTTGGATTTCAAAGCTTTCCTCCTCCTTTCTTTGTTTCGGCCTTAGGGCCTTTGGTTAAGAAAAACTTTAGCTTGATGATGAGGTTTCAAGATAATGGACTTGTTATGCCATGTGAGAAACCTCTAAAGCTTGAAACAACTTGGTCTTGGACCATACATGCTTGTGTTTTCTTTCCTTTTTCTTGTTTATATTTTCGGTTCCTCTACCTTTTCCCCTTGATGTTTTCGGTTTCTTCTTCCTTAGTTTGAACAAAGTTTGTTAAAAATGTTAAGTAGATCAAAAAAGTTTTGTTAAGAAAATTAATCCTAAGTTTTCAAAGAGCTCTAAGCTTACCCTTGCCAACCTTAAAGTTGGTCGGCCATTAAGAGTTCTACTCTAGATTGAAGCCCATGAGCAATAAAATAAAGAATATAACTTAGTTTTTAGCATGTTTGTTTGGACAAAGTGTTGAGCTTTGTGTATATTTTCTTGAGCTTGATGATGAAGTTCAAAACCAAAGGCTTCTTTGAAGACTTGGTGTCAAGAACTCTAAAGCTCACTTTATGTTTGTTAAGGTACATATTTGGGTTAAGGTTATAATGTTCCTTTAAAGTCTTGTAAGAGCTCTAGTTAGATAAAATGAAATTGCACTCATGTTTATGTTTATGCCTTGCATAGCATATTTATTTTGATGCCATCACTAAACTCTCAAGAATAACTAAATGAACTTGCATTATCATGTTTGAATTTCCAAGCTTGCATCTCATGTTTATATTTCAAGTCATCACTTAATCTTTAAAGATAATAACAAGGTTGCATCTCATATTTATTTTATGCTTTCACTTTATTTTCTAATGAAGAGTAAAATAAGTGCATATTATGTTTAAGTTTATGCCATCACTTAAATATTCTAGAGCTCAAAGACTTGCCCAAGTATCTTGCATAGAGTTTTAGAAAATGAAGGCATTTCAAGAATACCATTTCGGCCTTGTGATAATGATGTTGGACTTGAGATGAGTTCATCTAATCATAAGTGCCCATAGTCTAAGTCTTGGAATTTTTCTAAGCTTAGGTGTATTTAAAGAACCTTATGGACAAAGTTCCATATTTTAAATCTATTTCTTGAGCTAAATAATTTAGCTACTGACCTTACCCATTTTTGTATGATTTTAATGAGATAAATTGGTTTCTAAATGAGTTTTGAGTTACTAAAATGATTCCAAGAGAAACTAGCAACTTATATGCATTTAAATCATGAGATTATGTGATGATTTGATGCTTATGTTTTGGTTCTGCCTTGTGCATATTGGCCACTGAATGAATTCTGTTTTATGGTGTTAAAATGTGTAAAATTATGTTTGAGTGAAGCAAGGAACGGTTTAGGGAAGTTAGGAAAGAACAAGTAACTAAAAAGGGTTTAAGATGTGAATTATAGAACACATAGATCGACAAATTATAAATTCTTTTTAGCATAATTGAACTTAGAAAAATGGTTCATAATTAGTGGATATGTGTAGGAATCCCTCATAATTGGTTTAGGAGTTGATTATAGAGCTTTAGGTGATGACAAAACATAGAAAAAGGTCAAAAATGGAGATTCTAGGCCCTGTAATGATAAGACGAAACCTTTACAAGGTGATGTAATGCCTGTAACGCCCCAATTTTTACTGTAATTTTTACTATCATTAGGAATTACCAATTACCGTAGGTAAATATCATATAAAATTTGAGACCAAACAATCCTTAATAAATGAATATAACGTTAGAAGAGAAGTTAGGAGCAATTCGTGCAAGTATTGCAAACCCAATTTTTTGTACGTGTAAAATGACTAAAATGCCCTGAGGTTATTTTACTCAGAAAATGAGGATCGTGGGCCCCACCCGTCCTCAAGGGGATGTTTTGATGTTAATAAGGGATTGTTTGTGTTATGTGTGTTAATAGAGGAGAAGAATCCTAATTTTGAGCTTCGACGTGCGAAATGACCAAAACGCCCTTGCCGTTTTTAATCGATTGCGTGCCGAATGAGCCTGAACCTCACTAAAATGTTTTAAAAGGTGTTTTTAAGCCATGATTAACCATTGGTTAAGCTCGGGTGGTCTCGGGCAATTTTTAAGTAAAATGACTTTTCCCTTCTTTGTAAGTTTTACAAATTTTGAGATTTTTGATTCGTCTAACGAAACCTAAGCAATATTAGGCTCAAATTAAAGCTTATTAAATTCTAATTATTAATCTAGAGTCAAAATTATTTATTTAAATTGATTAGAACCTAAAATTGCTTTAAAACACTCAAATTGCTTACTAATTCACCTAAGCCCTTAACCGTAAATTCTCTAAATTGCATGAATATCTTACCTACACCTAAATAATGCATGGAACACACAAATTTCTCCTCCTTGGGCTGTAATGGACGAAATTATTGATGCCATTATGCATCAGAATAATTGCCCAAAGATACACTAAAACAAAATGCCAAAAAATTCCCTAAAACATGGCATAAAACATGCCTTAAACAAGGAATGATTTTCCTCCCTTTGTTCCCCATGAAAATCCATCAGCCTTCCTCCTTCATTTGTCCATTTATGAGCTTCAAAATCTCTATAAATAGGCATGCTTGAAGAGTGTTAGAAGTTTTTTATCATAACTTACACAATTCTAGTTCTTAGAAGCACCAAAAGCTCTCATTTCCTCCTCCTCTTGGCTGAATTCTTTCTTCAAGTTTTCAAGAATATTTTCTTTCATTTCACTCCAAGAAATCAAGTTCTCTTCCTTTCCTTCAAATCAGATTAGGTAGGGAGTTGTTTCTAAGTTCATTTTATGCTATGACAAGTTATGTTTCTAGCTCAAAAATGATGATTTCATGACTTTCTTCTAGCTTTCAATTTCGGTTTGTTTTCCCTTTTCTTTTAAAAACATTTCAGCCTGATGGCCTAGATTATGATGAGACCATGGTTTGATGATGAGGTTCTTGAGTGTTGGTTGCAAAGCCTTCACAAGTTAGACCTCTAAAACTTGAAGGTTTCACTAGTTTTAAGCTTTACAATTTCGGTTTTTCTATCCTTATTTTTCTTTAATGATTTCAGCCAAATGGCCTAAGAAGGAATATGATGATAGCTTGATGATGAGGACCTTGAGTGTTGGTTGTAAATCCATCACAAGTTAGGCCTTTAAAGCTTGAAAATTCCACTTGATGCAAAACTTTAAAGAATGATGTTTTTATGATGTAAAAATAAAGATCTTGAGTTTAGAACTTGAAAGATGTATTTTTCACTTTGTCTTGCTAAGATATATATATTGGGTTGAATTTATATTTCTCTAAAGTCTTGGAAGAGCTCTAGTAAAGAAATAAAAGGAACTTGCATCCATGTTTAAGTTTATGCCTTGCATAACCATGTTTACTTTTAATGTCATCACTAAATTCTCAAGAATAAATAAATGAACTTGCATATCTCATGTTTAAATTTCCAAGCTTGCATTTCATGTTTATATTTCAAGTTGTCACTTAATCTTCAAAGATAATAAAGAGGATGCATCTCATATTTATTTTATGCTCTCACTTTATTTTATAATGGCTAAAAGAATCAACGCATGACATGTTTATTTTTATGTCATCACCTAAAGATCCTAGAGCTCAAAGACTTGCCCAAGTATCACAAGCAAAGAAATAAGATTATTGGAGTTAAAGAATTGATTCTTTAAGAAGTCTTGAGATTGGAGCTTAAAAAGATGTAATAATAATTCTCTTCTCCCTTCACCGGTCCAATGCGGTTCCGGCGCTCCCTTTAAGATTCTCTTCTCCCTCCAGGTCTTGTGCGGACTACCGCCGCTCTAGTTTCTTGCATCATGTTTATATTTCAAGCTCTTGCATCATGTTTAATTTTCAAGTCATCACCTTAAATCTTAAAGATAAAGAAATGGATTTGCATATCATGTTTATAATTCCAAGTTATCACCTTATAATGACAAGATTAAAATGAGGTTGCATAGCATGTTTATGATTCTAAGATATCACATAAATCTCTTAAGCTCAAGACTTGCTCCTTTTATCTTAAGTGAGGATTTTAATTATGAAGATTCTTTCAAGTTTAGCAAAAAGAATTAGTTTCTAAAAGAGTTTTAAAGCTTTGCAAGGATTTTACGGGAAACTAATATTTTATGTTCACTTAAAATGTGATTTTATACAATTATATGAGGTTCATGATTCGGCTTCTGATATGAGATTAGTACCAATAAATGATGATGATTTAATATGTTTGAAGTTGTGATAATTATGGTTTATTCTATGCATGTTAGAGATAAAACTAGCTTCCTAGAAAACCGTAAAAGCAAGATTTCTAGAACTTTAGAGAATGAAATTTATGCATTCTATCCAGAGCCTTTAGTGACCTTAAGAACCAGATTTTATTATGTTTAGATAAGGGACAATGATTCATAATTGGTTTAGTAATTAATTTTAGCATCATAGGGAAAAGGGTACGAGAAAGGGTTAAAAACGTAACTTCTAGCATCCGTAAAACCTTAAGAACAACTTACTCTATGCTACCCCATATAGTCTAATAATGTTCTTAAGGCTTAATTGATGGTAATAAATCCCTTAGATGCATAAGTAATTAGCTTAAGGTTACCCAATTTTAGAGTTCGGTTATTTAAGGGAGCTTCCTGAGAATTTTAGATGACATCTTTTGATGCTTTGGAATGTAGTTACATGATGAAGTAATGCCTCCTGAGAATTTGATATTATTGAATGATTTCATGGCTTGCATGTTATAGTTGCTATTGCAAACAATGAGAATGTTCATGCATCTTGATGATTATGATATAACATGCTAAAACTTAATGGTGACTTAAACTTATGAGGAAATGATCCTTTGGACCCATCAGACTATAGGTGGTGAAAAGGTGATCCTGAGAAAATGATCCTTTAGACCCATCAGACTATAGATGGTGAAAAGGTGATTCTTGCCCCCTAGCCCGTTCTCTCAAAAGGGTAGAGTTGGGATTTTAACTTATCAAAAGGGATAAGTATATGCTAGTGACGACTAGTAAGGTATGAGCTCATAACCTAGATTACTCCCAAAAGGGTGGAGTATAGGGTGGCCCAGGAAAATGATGATGAAAGTAACTTTAAGTCACCTAAGAAACTAAGTAAATGCATTATGTGAATATGATGTTCTACTATGCATAGTATTTATGAGATGATGATGAGAAATATGATGTTCTGCTATGCATAGTATTATGAAATGATGATGAAGAATATGATGTGATTTTATGCATAACTATGTTATTATATATGAAAGGAAAAGTTCATTATATACATGACATGCTAAGTTTATGATGCATTATAAGACGCATGATTAAAACGACGAACCTCGGTAAAGTATATTTTCGAACTTAATAAATCAATCTTAGCATGCTCACTATTTCATAATAAACCCGAGGTTCCTGGGGACGATGATGATGACACAATGCATCATGAGGTGAGTACCCTCCTGAGATTCTTTTTATAAGTTTCTCACTCCCTCTATTTTTCTTTCCATCTTGTCTTCAAAACGAAGGAAGCGTTCGTGAATCACATTGAGGCTTTCAGGGTAGCTGAACTTGATCCTCTAGTTTCACTCGTATATTTCAGATATCTATCCCTATCCCTGGAGTGTTATTACTAGGTGCCATTAATGGATGTCCTTCCATCCATATATTATTTATGTTTTGTTAGATTGCCTACACCTAGTCTTATTTTGTTGGTAGGCAAAATATCTATGTGATATGTAATTATGGATGTCATATGATGGAGCCAATATGATGTGTTTCTTCATGATATGTCTATTCGTTTTCTGCTTTATCTCGATTATCGTTCACATTATGCGCGGCTCACGTTTTCAATTATGTTTAAAAAAAAAATGGCTCGTAATTTCACTAAGTATTTTCAAAGTATGATGAAAGAACTGAAGCAAAGAGTAAAGTCTAGTAATTAATCAGATACAACCTAGGTGTATTCGGTTAATTATTAGGGTGTTACAGTGCTGTATGGTTATGTTAGTAAGCATAAACATTAGAGGAAATTATAGGTAATGATCCCCTAGGAGTGATAAAGATTCATAATGGATGTTAGGATAATTGGAAAGTTAAGACGTAAGGGTCAAGGCATAAGACACATGAGATAGAAGGTGTGATGTGAGTTTGAGACCGAGTGGGTATACTAATGATGATGTGAATATGATAATGCCATAAACATGAGACTATATGCGTATTTATGACATGTTGTGGTGATGTGGTATGCTATGCTTGAGATGCATGAGAATGCGAGATATGAAATGAGTTTAGGAGGGGTATGCTCCTAAGAAAAAGAGATTTACTCGATTGAGATATGTCATGAGAACAACATGTGTTGTGAGTTATGTGGCATAACTCAAATTTGAGGAAATTCGGATTATAGTCATTATCCCGAATTTCCGTCAAATTTGAGGGACTTGAGAAAAGTTTTGAAAAGAATGATTTATGTGTGACATGCAGAGATGCATTTCTCCTGCTAAAGTGAGGAGAAAGGAAACTCGTGGGGTATGGTCGTGGAGCCATATCAAAGCGGACAATGTCACTGGTCTTAACCAGATGATGCGTTTCGCGCTGATACGTTTTCCTGCTATGGTGAGGAGAAGGTAAAACGTGAGGGCATCAACATTAGCCTGCCAAAGCGACAAAGTCGTTGGTCTTAACTAGTTGATGCGTTTCAGAGAAGGAAGAAAGTCTCATGATGGGTGATTCCTAAGTCCCCTGCTCGTACTCGGAGTCGGGATTATTATTTTATGATTATGATTTGCTTATCGATAGGATAAGTAAGAACTAGTGACAACTAGTTAAGGTATGAGCTCATAGCCTAGTTAAGGGTCGGTTACTACTTTTACATACCATGATGTCACAAGTTGAGAAATGAGAAAGGACATGCCACTTATATGAGAACTAGTTGATAAGTATATGTTTGAATTGTTTGCTGCATAAAGTATTATCATGCATTCATGTTACTATGCTGCATACATGCATTAAGGTTCATTATAAAAGACACGGACCTTGGATAATTATCTTTTGTGAAAACCTCATAATAAACCTTTGCATGCTTAACCTTTTCATAATAAACCCAAGGCCTTGGGACGTAAACGATGACACTAGGATAGAGGATTTCCTCCTGAGATTCTTAGTAAGATTCTCACCCTCTCTCTTTCTCTTTCCGTTACGTCTTCGATCGTGATGGCATCGTTCGTGATTTTTGTTGATGCACAGTGTGGGAGTTGTACTACGACCCAGATCATCAGTCCTATCACTTTGAGGGTCGTTGTGCCGTATGGATTTTTGCATACATGGATCGTCCATTTGCATTCCCGATCTCCAGATTTCATTTTACCTTGACCTCTCCCTTCGGCGATGATATGATCTCGAGGACACGGCCAGCGATGAGCAAACCCGTCGTGCCCAACCTCGTCTTCAGCGGTGCGTGATTACTCGGAGTACGTGCCTCTCATACCTCGATGTGGGAGGGACTTGTCAGAGGATTCCCTGGTCGACCCCTATTCGAGGATTCTACACCCTCGATGCCTATGGGCGTGCGTAGGAGTAGTGAGGACATGGTTTCTCAGCCAAGGCCTGCGAGGCGTGTACGTCGCCTAGAGGCGCCCCGCTAAGGAAGCCACGTCACCCGTCGATCCACATGCCCACGCCCCCTCTCCGTTGGGCTACATCCGAGGAGCTACGGGGTTGCGGGCTATATCTCCGTCCGAGGATTAGTGTCATTCGTAGGATTAGAGGGGAGGGTTTGTTTCTACCGGGTGTATCTTTTGGGACTTTCCATGTATTAGCTATTTATGATTCCTATATTTTATGTTTCATGTCCTGCAACTCTACCTACTAGTATGGGTAAGACTTTATGTTTTATTTCAGTTGTGTATTAAACTATGATATTTATATTATGATGGTTGTTTCTATGGTTGAGGTGTTCTCACTTGCTTTATATTGCATGATTTATTTCCTTGTTCTTAACGCTTCGCATATGTCACACGTATTGGCTCGCATTTTGTTTTATAAGTTTCAAAAAAAAATTTACTCGTATTTTCCGCTAAGTAATTTTGTAAATGAGTTTTAAAAGGAAGTAATAACTAATAATTAATCTTAATACGTCCTAGGCGTGTTTGGGTTAAATATTAGGTGTTACATTATGGTATTAGAGTAGTTTGATTCTCACGGAGCCTAGGATTGGACTGACCATGCTTTATAGGCATGATACGGTAGTATGTCGTGTATAGAGTGTAACCGGGAGGCAGGAGTGATCGCGTGCGAGAAGGCATGGACAAGGAGCGGCTTCTGCCTCCAAGCGGAGGGGTACATGAATGAATCGATTACACGCTGAATGAGAGGGATCCTAGTCTCTATAGGAGAGGGATTATCCAGTTAAGGAGGGCTTATATGAATTGATTGGTACTACCTATGCCACAAAGATGCATCTTTCTTTTCGGTAGCCCATTACAAAATAACTCCATAGTTAAGCGTGCTTGACTTGGGGTAATTTTGGATGGGTGACTCTCTGGAAGTTTCTCAGGAAGCGTGTGAGTGAGGACAAAGCACGCTGAAAAGACCCGTGTTGGTTTGTGGGGACGGTGACAATCCATAAAGCGGCGGGATGTTACAAATGGTATCGAGCCTGCACCTTCCCGTACGGTGTGGTTCGGGGACGAACCAAGCGGAAGCTGGTGGGCATGTAACGCTCGGGACGAGACGGGGAGTGATCGTGAGGGAGGCACGGACAAGGAGCGGCTCCTGCCTCCAAGTGGAAGGGTACATGAATGAACCAATTACACACCCGAATGAGAGGGATCCTGAGTCTATATAGGTATGGGACTATAGTTAAGGAGGGCTTATATGAATTGATTGGTACTACCTATGCCACAAAGATGCATCTTTCTTCGGTAGCCCATCACGAAAGAACTCGATAGTTAAGCGTGCTTGACTTGGGGTAATTTTGGGATGGGTGACCTCTGGAAAGTTTTCTCAGGAAGCGTGTGAGTGAGGACAAAGCACATGAAAGGACAGTGTTGGTTTGTGAGGACAGTCCAATCCATAAAGAGCGAGGGGATATTACAAATAGCATCATGGCCGGCTTGGGTTCTAGGTAGGCCGGTCACAAAATCCATGGATATATTATCCCACTTCCATTCGGGGATAGGCAAAGGTTGCAACATTCCTGAAGGCTTTTGGTGCTCAATCTTCACCTTTTGACAGACCAAGCACTTACTAACCCAGGCTACTACGTCCTTTTTCTTGGGCCACCAGAACATCTTTAAATCCTGAAACATCTTGGTGGCACAGGATGGATGGTGAAATGGCTTTTATGGGCCTCCTCCAAGATACTTTCTCGGAGGTCACCATCTTGCGGTACACAGATCCGCCCTTCAAATCTCTACAACCCATCGGTCCCTTGCTCAAAACCCTTAAGCTTTCCAACCTTTATCGCCTCGATGGTCTCCCTAAACTCCTCATTTTCCACTTGTGCCATCATGACCCTATTTTAAACCCAGCATTACCGTAAGATGACACATTTTCACACTCTTTCTAACACCGACATCCCAAATTCATATCCATAAACTTCTCTATTAGCTCAACTTCCTTGACCATCATGTGAGACAGGCGTAATGACTTTCGACTCAAGGCATCGGCGACCACATTGGCCTTGCCGGGGTGGTAACTTAAGCTGAAATCATAGTCCTTTAGAAACTCCATCCACCTTCTTTGCCTCATGTTTAACTCCTTTTGATCAAAGAGATGCTTAAGACTCTTATGATCGGAGTAAACTTCAAACCTCACTCCATACAAGTGATGCCTACAAATCTTCAAGGCAAACACTAGCGGCTAATTCTAGGTCATGGGTGGGGTAATTTCCTCATGAGGCTTGAGTTGTCTAGATGCATAGGCTACCACTTGCCTATTTTGCATGAGCACACAGCCTAAACCCTTACCCAAAGCATCACAATATACCTGAAGGGTACATTAGGTTGGCAAAACCAAAACCGGGGTTGAGGTTAACCTTTCTTTCAACTCTTGGAAGCTCTTTTCACAATCGGGATTCCATGAAAACGGGGTGTTCTTCCTAGTGAGCTTGGTTAGGGGAAGGGAAATCTGGGAAAATCCTTTAATAAACTTTCGGTAATAGCCTGCTAAACCCAAAAAGCTTTGTATTTCCGTTACGGTGGTCGTCTATCCCAATTCATTACGGCTTCTATCTTACTAGGGTCAACGCTATACCTCCTTTTGATACTACATGCCCAAAAACTTCACTTTCTAGCCAGAATTCACACTTAGAAAGCTTGGCGTACAACTTCTTCTTTTCAAAACCTCTAAAACCAACCTTAGATGACTTTCATGCTCCTGGTGAGTCTTCGAATAGATGAGTATATCATCTATGAAAACAACCACAAACTTATCTAAATAGGGTCTAAAGATCCTATTCATGTAGTCCATGAACACGGCGGGTGCATTTGAGTCCAAAAGACATCACGGCGAACTCAAAATGTCCGTACCGTGTCCTAAAAGTGGTTTTAGGTATATCCTCATCTCTCACCCTAATCTGGTGGTATCCCAACCTCAAATCAATCTTGAGATACCGGGCTCCTTCAGACTGGTCCATGAGATCATTAATCCTAAGCAAAGGGTATTTGTTTTCACCGTTACATTCCTTATAATCATACATAACCTATGCTCCCATCCTTCTTCTTAACAAACAAACTGGGGCTACAGTGAGGCATAGGTCTAATAAAACTCTTTTCTAACAGCTCTCCAATTGGGTTTTCAGCTCCTTCAACTCCAAGGGTGACATTAAGGGCTCAGATAGGTCCGTTACTTGGAGAACTCCACCTTTCGCTGGGAGGGAAATCTCATCGGAAATACCTCTACTCTCACTCTGGAATATCATCTATGTTCTCTCTAAGTCTACCTCGCTAGTGGCTAGAAGGACATATCCTTTAGTTTTCTCCACTCCAGAAGACATCTACGGAATTTACATAAAGTTTCAAGGTTTGACTAGTTTTGCTAGGGGGATGATGAAAAATAATGGATTTAGTGTAACAATCTAACAACACATGGTTAGCGTGAAGCCAATCCATGCCCATAATTACTCCTATGTCTTTCAAAGGTAAACAAATCAAATCTATGATAAAGGACCTATTATCAACAGTAAGATGACAATTTAAACAACGGTTAAGGTATGTAGGATGGTTTGAAGGAGTAGAAACAATAAGGTCAAAAGGAAGCTTAGAAACTTTCAAATTTAGAGACTCAACACTAGAATGTGAGATAAGAGAATGAGTAGCACCAGAGTCATATAGCATAGTTAAGGTTCTACCATTTAATTCACACTTACCTTCGATGAGGTCATTGGATCTCGTGGCGTCTTCCGCATTGAGGGTGAAGACCCTCCCTTGGTGTTGCGGCTTGGCGTTCTAACTTGACAATCCACCGCTCAATCCTTAGCATAGTGGCCGGGCTTGCCATATTTGAAACGCTGCTCGCCTAGCTAGCCAGGGACGATTACCATGATTCTTGTACCAAGATTAATTATTAGTTATTAGTTATTACTTCCCTTAAATTCATTTACAAAATACTTAGCAGAAAATACAGGTAAGTTTCTTTTTGAAATGAATCATGTAAAACAAAGTGCGAGCCTTTGCGTATAACATAAACGAAACGTAAAGTGGAAGGGTGAATAAATCATACAATACAAAAGCCATAAAGAAACATCTCAATCATGAAAGCATTCTTCATCACATTAGTTAACATAGTTTGGTACATAACTCCTACAATATAAAGGAAAGCATAAAATCTTACCCATATAAGTGGGAGAGCTTTAGTACAATAACAGAAATAAGAAACATAACAACGAATACATGAAACAGCCCCAAAAGATACTCCCCACTAAAACAACCCTCCCTTCTAAGAGCCTACGGACGACGCTAATCCTTGGACGGAGAGATGTAACCTAGGAACTGCTAAAGCTCTTCGGATGTGGCCTATCGAAGAGAGGACGTGGGCATGTGGATCGGCGGAGCGATGTGGCCACCTCGGCGAGGGCACCTCTCGGGCTGACGTACACGCCTCATAGGCCTCGCGAGAGGCCGTGTCCTCGCTACCCCTCTGGCGGCCAAAGGCACCGAAGGGCGGAATCCTCGAATACATTGGCCAGTGAGTCCTCGGAAGGTCCTCCCGCAACGACGTATGGGGGTACATACTCGGATGGTCACGCACGAGAGGATGATGGTCGGCACGGCGTTCTCTCATCATAGGGTCGCGTCCTCTCAAAAATCATGTCATCGCCAAAGGGAGAGGTCGGAGTGAAGCGGAAACTGGAGACTGGAAAGGAAAATGGGCGTCCAATGTATACAAAAATGCATATAGCACAACGACCCTCGAAGTGGTAGGACTGATGATTCGGATCGTAGTGCAACTCCCACATGGGCACATCAACAAATATCACGAACGACGCCATCGATGTCTGAAGATGTAAAAAGAAACGAGAGAAGGGTGAGAATCTTGCTAAAGAATCTCATAGGGAAATCCTCTATCCTCGTGTCATCGTTTACGTCCCAGGAACCTTGGGTTTATTATGAAAAGGTTAAATATGCATAGGTTCATTATGAGGTTTTCACAAAGGTATTTATCCAAGGTCCATGTCTTTTATCATGAATCTTAATGCATGTATGCAGCATAACAGTTCATGAATGCATGGCAACATTTAGGCAAATCAAACAATAATCAGTCAACGTATAAGTGGCATGTAACTTTTCTTGAACATCATTCCTTCATCTTAATCTTGTGACACTAAACATAATAGTACCGTACCCTTAAACTAGGCAATGAGCTCATACCTTAACTAGTTGTCACTAGTTCTTACTTATCCTCTTGATAAGCGAATCATAAACATAATCATAATCATCATAAGGATCACCCATCATGGGACTTTTTCCTTCTTCAAAACGCATCGACTGGTTAAGCCAACGACTTTCCGTTTCGGGCTAATGTCGATGCCCTCACGGTTTTACCTTTTCCTTGAATACGTCTCGGTGTGTCACATTAAACATCTTATTTCTCAAAACTTTCTCAAGTCTTTCAAATTTGATGGAAATTCGAGGCATAACGCTACACTCCGAATTTCATTAAGTTTGAGTCATGCCACATAATCTCAATCACATATATCATTCTTATGGAACTTTGTCAATTAAAAACCGTATAGTTCAAGGAGCATATTCTTCTAGTTCGTTCATATTTCGAACCTCATGCATCTCAAATTAATGCATAGTACTTCATCACATACACGCCAATTATACACATAAAGTTGCATGCTCAAGATATTATCATAATCACATCATAATAAATATGCTCGAGGTTCATCATCATAAATATGCTCTCTCGGCCTCCTTTCTCAGTATCTTATGCTTTGGCCCTTACGGGTCTTAAACTTGTATTCTAATTATTTAATACCCATATTACATCTTTATTACCCTCAAGAGGTTATCACTTAAACTTTTCTCTCAGATTTAAACTTACTAAAATTCCAAACAGCATTGTGCATGTTAGAAAAATATCATATGCTTATGGGCTCTATCTGTGACCCTTTAAGATCCGTCTTTGCCTAAGGCTCCGTAATCAATTCCTAAACCAATTATGAGGGATTCCTAGGCATGTTTTCTAAGTTGTAAACCATTTTTCCTCAATCTAACTATGCTGGAACATAATTGTATTTTACCATGTCTAAGTGTGCTAGAATTCCCATTTTAAGTCCTTATCATCACCTTAAGCTTTGTAGTTAATACCTAATCATTTATAAAGGGATTTTATACATGTCTTAACTGATTATGAACCATTTATCCTTGAATTAATCATGCTAAAGGTTTGCATTTTTGTGCATTAAAGTGTTCTAGAATTCTCATTTCTAATCCTTTCAAGCTACTTATTCTTTTCTAACTTCTCTAAATCGATCCTTGCTTCACTCAAATAAAATTTTACACATTTTAACACCTTAGAACATAATTTATACAGTAGCCTAACATAAAGGGCAGAACCGAAATCATAAGCCCATAAAATCACATAATCTCATGAGTTAAAATGCATACAAGTTGCTAGTTTTCTCTTGGAATAATTCTAAGAATTCAAAACTCTTTAGAACTCAAATCCCTACATTAAAATCATGCAATTACACATGAGGTCAGTAGCTAAATTAACTTGTTCATAAAATAGATTTAAGGTATATAATTTCATTCATAATGTTGCTTAGACACTCCTAAGCTTAGAAAAATTATAAAACATAAACTATGGACACTTGTGATTAGAGGATACTTAGTCTATCATCATCACCACAAGGCCGAATGGCTTCTAAAATGCCAACATTTTCTAAAACCTTACATATGATACTTGGGCAAGTTGTAACATCCTAAGTACAACCCCATTCTTAAGCCATGGCGCCATACTTGAGAGTTGTTACTTCCTAATTAGCGGACCTTTCTTAAATATCTATAGCAAACTCGATCGCCTTGTAAAGTAACTAAGCATAATGATAATAACACATATTATAAGGAAAATACAACATTTATTAAATACATATTCAAATACAAAAGGAAGCTCAGAGGAGCTTTAGTACATATATGTTCTCTAATACATTTACATAGACATCTATTCTACTAAGTAGAACATATCAAAAGCATTAACTACTACATATTGCTGTTCGAGTTCCTTTGCGTAGCGGCATTTAGTCCCCTAGCTTAACCTGGAAGCGACACAAAACACAGAAACACATAGGGGTGAGAATTACACAATTCTCAGGGCAATTCCCCAATCACATACTTATAATGTCATCGTCATCACCCAGCCACTTCGGTTTATTAAGAAAGTGTGAATCATGCAACATATATCACGGTTCATTTTAAAGTTCTAAAATCATCCTTCCGAAGTGGATTCTTTTTAGTACTCAATCACTTGATACAAATACATCATCATATAGAATATATACTATCAAGTTTTAACTTAAATACATTGGTCTCAACATAGATGTTAAAATCATTCTCATCTTCACGTGCCCTCAATATGTCGAAGGGATCTCATATATATAATTCTTATCCTTACGTGCCCTTGGTACATCGAAGGGATCTCATATTGTTTCTTACTTTCCATGCCCTTGACCTACCGAAGGGGATCTTTCATGCCCTTGACATATTTAAGGGATCTCATCTTTACTTAGCACACACATCATTATCAAGCTCACATATACAAGTATCACAATCATATGTGTAACATCATCATTAAATTCACATAGTATGGATAAGATCAAGTCAGTGCATTTTCTCTTTTCATCGACATAGGAAAGACAGTTATACCCAACGGATCCTTGGACAATTCCACAATAAGTAATTTATACCAAATGGTATTTGTAGTGGATTACACCACACAAGGGAAATAGTCTGCTTAGGACTATACGTGGTCATCGAACTTCATTTTTTCCATTTCCGAATCCCACAGATCTATTCCTAGCCGATAACTCAAGATAAATTTTGGGAAGTTACTACTTTCGCCTTCCCTCATTCAATCTAAGTCTTGTTTCGTTTTGTCCATATGTCAGAACATGACTGAAATCCATATATATTCTCTTCTCATATCAGTGCATCAAGTACTTTTCTCCTTTTCCAAATACATACATAATGCATATACAGACATTCACTCACAATATAATCTCAATCATGCCTCTACCATGCTTTTACATGTCACAAGTCAAAAGGGACTTCATCCCTCTATTTGCCCCCCAATTCGGAGGGATCTCAATTCACTTTACTTGCCTTCGACAAATGAAGGGATCTCAATTCACTCTACTTGCCTTTGACAAGTCAAAGGGATCTCATGTTTCTTTTGGCCATAGAATTTAATTCAACATACCATTATTGCCTACATAAAACACATACAGACATTCATTCACAAGGAATTCTCATTTGTGTCCAAAACATCAATCTTTAAACTATCCAATATGCAATCACACGTCACCATCACATGTAGACCTTTCAATTATATAAGATGTTCATCCATGTCATTATGAATAAGCATTCGAAACAATTGGCATGCATTCCTAAGTCATACATTTGGACTAGATATCATATTACCACAAACTTTCAGCCATTTTTACTTTCCAGCACTTTGGCAGAGTTATTGTCCTAGGTGCAACATTTTATTACCATACTAAACGACCATTCCAACCTTAAGGAAAATTTCACATGACACTTCAATGTGTCTAAAACAACCTGTAAAAATTTCAGGGCAATCAGAGTTATATAACTACTTCAATAAAATAGGCAATTCTGGTGGTCAGAAGCCACAAATTCATAGTCCAGACTTGTGTTCTCAGAATTTTTAGCCCTAGAATTCGATGGAATCATGGTACAAGAAAATTCACAGAGGTATTTCAACATGTTATTAGTCTTGTGTAAAAATTTCAGGAGCTAAATCAATCAATTTCTATGGTGAAAAATTCGGTAAGTTTATCACTTTAGTTCCAACAACACAGACAGCAGCAGGTACAATTCGGTTCTCAATTTTTTTGAGGTATCAAACCTTAGAATTAACTCCTAAGAAAATTCGTGTGTATAGTTTAAGAGGTTAACTACAACATATAATTTTCATGGCTCATGAAACCACCCAAAAAATTTCCAGAAAATTCGTGACAAATTCTGATCACAGAACAGAAACCAGTCCAGCAACCTAGTTCCAACTTCACTTGAGAGAAAACCATTTTTAAAACCATCCAAACCCAACACAAAAATTCATACATCAATATCAATATGTTAATCATCAATATCATCAAAAATTTCGGAATTAGGGTAAGCCAAAACAGAATTGAAAAATTGCACAAGAAGCAGCAGAAAACCCTACTTTGAGAGCTCTTGAGCTCTATGCTCCAAATGATGCTCTAGAGTGTTTTTGCTTTACTTCAAAGCTTCCCACCAACATCAAACCCTTCCTTTAACCTCTGATTGTGTGCCCTCAAGGTTGGAAAAAGTGATGGATTCAAATTCTAATCGGTTAGATTTGTAAAGAATTAAGTGTAGAACAAGTTTGGTGAAGAAGTTTTGATGTTTTAACAACTCTAGCTTAGGGTTTTTGATGTTAGAACTCAAGATTAAGCTCAAGGGAACAAAAATGGTGGCTGTTCTCTTCTCCCCCTTGCTGGCCACGAAATGGAGGTGTTTTCTTTAAGAAGAATGGGTGACTAGGCTTGTTATTAATGGCAAGTCAAGATATTTGTCAAGGAAATGATTAACTTGATGACAAGGCAAGGATGGATGGCTAGGATTTGATCTTGGATTCCAAGATGAAATCTTGGCCTTCCACATGTCTTGATTAGGTGGGTAGCATCCATTTGTGGTAATGAAAGTGTCTTTCCAGAAATCTCACCGAACGGGTGCATACCATTAAAATATTACCCGAAAATTAATTTCAGGTATAAAATCATCATTCCTACCTATTTCTAACCTTGTTCCCATGTTTTCCTAATTTTGGGCACCTCCATGGCCCAAATCTAGGGTTTCAGCTATTGGGGCCCACAAGGTTACTATTCCCCGAAATTTTTTTTTTTTTTAAATTTTTTTTATACGTCCGTTGGGCCGCCTCATCATCGCTACATAGTTATATTTTTGAAATTACAAATAACAAAGCTCAAATTAATTTTTGAATGATTTTGGATGTTACACAAGTCTTTGAGCTCTAGATCATTAAAGTGATGACATAAACTTAAACATGCTATGCACCTCATTTTTATTCCTCATTAGAAAGTAAAGTGAGAACATAAAATAAACATGAGATGCACTCATTTGTTATCTTTAGAATTTAAGTGATGGCATAAAATATAAACGTGCTAGATAAGAAAATAAACATGAGATGCAAAGTTCAATTCTTTATTTTAGTGCTCTAGGCCCCTTGAGGTATTTACCCAAATCAACAATCAACTTTAAGGTTGAAATAGGTAGGCTTTAGATTTATTAAGTGAGGATGCACATTCTTGTTTTAATCTTTAAGTTGTTTAGTGATGACTTGAAAATAAACATGCCATGCAAAGCATTAAAGTAAACATGAATGCAACTTAATTTAGATCTTAGCTAGAGCTCTTTGCAAGACTTTAAAGGAACAAGACCTCAACCCATTATGTATCATAAGGCAAGCTTTAGAGTTCTTACACCTAGACTTCAAGGAAGTCTTAAGGTTTGAACTTCATCATCAAGCTCAAGAAAATAGACACAAAGTTTAACACTTTGTAAACAAAATACAAGAACTAAGTCATATTCTTTATTTTATTGCTCATGGGCTTCAATCTGGAGTAATGCTCTTAAAATGGCCGACCAACTTTAAGGTTGGCAAGGGTAAGCTTAGAGCTCTTTGAAATCATGTGATTAATTTTCTTTATCAAAACTTTTGTGATCTACTTTACATTTTTAGCAAACTTTGTTCAAACCAAGGGAAAGGAAACCGAACCATTTAAGGAAGAAAAGCAAAACAACCGAAAATGAAACCAAAGAAAAAGAAAGAAGCACAAGCATGTATGGTCCAAGACCAAGTTGTTTCAAGCTTTAGAGGTTTCTCACATGACAACAACAAGTCATTATCTTGAAACCTCATCATCAAGCTCATGTTATTTCATAAAATGGCCTCTTGGCCGAAATGAAAAAGAAGGAAAGAAAAGAGTTTGAACCAAGAGAAAACTAGAACTTTTCTTAAGGAAAACAAGTAAAACTTGAAAACAAAACCCCTACCTAAGGAAGTTTTTGAAGGAATGAGAGAAAGCTTGAGTTCTTGAAGAGTTGAGAAGACAAAATCTCCTCTTGGATGTGATGATGGATTCGGCCAAGGAGGATGCTCAAGGAAGATGATTTTTCCTTGAGTTTCTAAGCTTGGGAAGGGAAAGTTTAAGTGTTTGAGGGATGGTATAGGGTGAGGTAGTGGTGGTTTATGGTTGTTTGTGGTGGTTTGTGGTGGTGGCAAAGTTCTTTGAGAGGAAGAAGATGATGAAGAAGATGAAGAGAAATTTGAGAGAAAAAGCAAGAAAATGCAAGACAACTAAACTTAGCAAATGATCTAAAGTGTATCAAGGTTCTTCAAGGCCTGGTGTTTATAGAAAATTTTGCACAATGAGGGCTGCACAAGGGAGGATGGCCGACGGCCAAAAGGGAGGAAAATATCTCTTACAAGGTATGGCTTTAAGTATGGGTTTAAGCATGGTGAAGTATGGGCAAAAGTATGGGCAAGACATGGGCTTTGGAGTGAAGTATAGGCACTTTTCCTTGGCCATGCATTCGGCCAGATTTGGGACAGCCAAGGGGGGATTTGTTTGTTCATGTAATTGTGGTTTAGGGATGTGTTTAGGTGATTCTTTGATTAAGGTTTTGGTTAGGAGTTGTAAGAATATGTTTAGGTGATGTAATGGCCTAATTAAGGTTGTCAAGACTTGATTAGGAGGGTAATCTTTCTAGATTAACAAATTAAATTCATTTTCTTAGTCAAATGAGGTATGGCACAATTCCTTAATTTAAGGAATTGGAGAGAGAAATACTATTCAAGATTCCATGACTAAGAATCTTGAATTAAAGAATGCAATTAGGGTTTATCTAAGCAATCTTAGGTTCTAATTAACCTTAATAAATTATTTTGACTCTAGATTAATTATCGAAATAGATTAACCTTCGATTAGAGTCTAATATTGCTTAGGTTTGCTTAATTGCGTCATTAGGCTCACTGTACACTATTCTAGGGGCAAAATGGTAATTTTACACTAAAACTGCCCGGACCTTCGACAAACTAAACAACAAACATCACTCAAAAACATCATTCCAAACTTCCTGGAAAAATTCCGGGCTCAAACGGCACCTTTTACCCGTGTAGAATAGGAGGGGTATTTTGGTCATTTTGAGCCGAAAGTTAAAACGAGATTTTCACCTCGGATATCAAACATAACAGTTATAACCCCTTCAAACATTGAGTTGACACCATTCGAGGACTCAGGGTCAACTGTTCTGAATTTGGGTAAAAATGACCTTAAGGGCATTTTGGTCATTTGTACTCAAATGGCAGAAATTGGGGCGTTACATTACTTCCCTCCTTAAAAAGAATTTCGTCCTGAAATTCGTTACCTTAGAAAGGCTCGGGGTACTTTGTCCGCATCTCGATTCCAACTCCCATGTGTATTCCTCCTCTTGTCTCGTCCCCACGCGACTTTCACCAAAGGAACGGACTTGCTCCTCAACTGCTTGACACCACGGTCCACGATCCTCGTTGGTGAGGATGAAAGTTAGATCCTCCCATAACTGTACATGCTCTGGCTCTAACACATGGCTAGGGTCGGATTGATATTTCTGAGCTAGGAGACGTGAAAGACGTCATGAAGATTTGACAGATTTGGAGGTAAGGCTATTTTGTAGGCACTGTTCTGATTCTTAAGGATTTCAAAAGGTCCGAGAAATCGGGACTCAACTTCTTGACTCTCATGGCTTTACCTATTCCTGTAGTGGGGGTAATTCTTAAGAAAACATGCTCGCCTTCTTGGAACTCCAACGGCATTCGCCGCTTGTCCGCATAGCTCTTTTGTCGGCTTTGAGTAGCCAAGATTCTATCCTTGATCTTCCTTATTTGCTCTGGTTTCCCTCACTACATCCGGTCCAAAAACGCTTTGTTCTCTGAGATCATGCCAACACAAGGGTGATTGGCACTTCCTTCCATACAAGGCCTCGTACGGTGCCATACCGATGCTCGCATGATAACTGTTATACGTGAACTCGATAAGCGAGGTACTTATCCCAAATCCCTTTTCTATCCAAAACACATGCCCTCAACATGTCTTCCAAAGTTTGGATAGTTCTTTCCGATTGTCCATCTGTTTGAGGGTTGTAAGCCGTGCTTAAACACAAGCTTTGAACCAAACACCTTCTAAAAGGCTCCCCAAAACGCGACGTAAACCGTGATCTCGAACCGAGATTATCGTCGATGGAACTCCATGTAACCTCACTATCTCTTGGATGTACAACTGGGCCAACTTATCTAGGGAAAAGGTTATCTTGATGGGTAGGAAATGGGCCGACTTGGTTAACCTGTCCACTATTACCCAAATAGCGTCATGGCCGGCTGGGTTCTAGGTAGGCCGGTCACAAAATCCATGGATATACTATCCCACTTCCATTCGAGGATAGGCAAAGGTTGCAACATTCCTGAAGGCTTTTGGTGCTCAATCTTCACCTTTTGATAGACTAAGCACTTACTAACCCAGGCTACTACATCCTTTTTCAATCCGGCCACCAGAACATCTTCTTTAAATCCTAATACATCTTGGTGGCACAGGATGGATGGTGAAGTGGCTTTTATGGGCTTCCTCCAAGATACTTTCTCGGAGGTCATCATCTTGCGGTACACAAATCCGCCCTTCGAACCTCCACAATCCATCGGTCCCTTGCTCAAAACCCTTAAGCTTTCCAGCCTTAACCTTCGAGTCTCCCTAAACTCCTCAATTTCTACTTGTGCCATCACAACCTTCTGTTTAAACCTACTTGTTCCTGTAAGATGGCACATCCTCACACTCTTTTCTGATATTGACATCCCCAGATTCATGTCCCTAAACTTCTCTATCAGCTCAACTTCCTTGACCATCATATGAGATAGGCGTAATGATTTTCGACTCAAGGCATCGGCGACCACATTGGCCTTGCCGGGTGGTAACTTAAGCCGAAATCATAGTCCTTTAGAAACTTCATCCACCTTCTTTGCCTCATGTTTAACTCCTTTTGATCAAAGAGATGCTTAAGACTCTTATGATCGGAGTAAACTTCAAACCTTACTCCATAGAAGTGATGCCTCCAAATCTTCAAGGCAAACACTATGGCGGCTAATTCTAGGTCATGGGTAGGGTAATTAACCTCATGAGGCTTGAGTTGTCTAGACGCCTAGGCTACCACTTGCCTATTTTACATCAACACACAGCCTAAACCTTTTCCCGAAGCATCATAATATACCTTGAAGGGTACATTGGGGTTGGGTAAAACCAAAACTGGGGTCGAGGTCAACCTTTCCTTTAACTCTTGGAAGCTTTTTTCGCAATCGGGATTCCATGAAAATGGAGTGTTCTTCCTAGCGAGCTTGGTTAAGGGAAGGGCAATCTGAGAAAATCCTTTAATAAACCTACGTAATAGCCTGCTAAATCCAAAAAGCTCCGTATTTCGTTACGATGGTCAGTCTATCCCAATTCATTACGATTTCTATCTTACTAGGGTCAACAGCTATACCTCCTTTGACACTACATGTCCCAAAACTTCACTTCCTCCAACCAGAATTCACACTTAGATAGCTTAGCGTACAACTTCTTCTCCTTCAACACCTCTAAAACCATCCTTAGGTGACGCTCATGCTCCTCGTGGGTCTTCGAATAGATGAGTATATCATCTATGAAATCGATCACGAACTTATCTAAATAGGGTCTAAAGATCCTATTCATATAATCCATGAATACGGCAGGAGTATTCGTTAATCCAAATGACATCACGGCAAACTCAAAGTGTCTGGACCATGTTCTAAAGGCGGTCTTAGGTATATCCTCATCTCTCACTCTAATCTGGTGGTATCTCGACCTCAAATCAATCTTGGAGAATACCACCGCTCCTTCAACTGGTCCATGAGATCATCAATCCTAGGCAAAGGGTATTTATTTTCACCGTTACACGATTCAATTGCCTATAATCTATACACAATCTCATGCTCCCATCTTTCTTAACAAACAAAACGGGGTTCCCCATAGTGAGGCACTAGGTCTTATAAAATTCTTCTCTAACAGTTCCTCCAATTGGGTTTTCAACTCCTTCAATTCCAAGGGTGACATCCTATAAAGGGCTATTGAGATAGGTCCTTCCTGGAACTAACTCAATGGAGAACTCTACCTCTCGCTCGGGGAAACTCAGTATCTATCAGGAAATACCTCGGGATACTCTCTTAACACAGGAATATCTTCTATGTTTTGTTCAAAGTCTACTTCGCTAGCGGCTAGAAGGACATATCCCTTAGTTTTCTTCTTACTACAGAAGACATCTAGAATTTACATAAAGTTTCAAGGTTTGACTAGTCTTGCTAGGGGGAAGACGAAAATAACAGACTCGGTGTAACAATCTAACAATACATGGTTAGCATGGAGCCAATCCATGCCAAGAATTATTCCTATGTCTTTCAAAGGTAAACAAATTAAATCTATGATAAAGGTTCTATTTTCAACAGTAAGATGGCAATTTAGACAGTTACAGGTATGTAGGACGATTTGTGGGAGTAGAAACAATAAGGTCAAAAGGAAGCTTAGAAACTTTCAAATTTAGAGACTCGACACTAGCATGTGAGATAAAGGAATGAGTAGCACCAGAGTCATATAACACAGTTAAGGTTCTACCATTTAGTTCGCACTTACCTTCGATGAGGTCATTGGATCCGTTTGCATCCTCCGCGTTGAGGGTAAAGACTCGTCCTTGGTGTAGCAGTTGGGGGTTTTGATTGGATGACCCTCCACTTCTGCAATCCTTAGCATAGTGGCCGTGCTTGCCATACTTGAAGCATACTCCTTGCCCGGCTAGGCGGGACGATTTCCATGATTCTTTCCATAGCGGGGGCACTCCACGGCTTGTGCGGGTCGGGGAGGCGGGGCTCCTTGGGGTGTCTTGTTCTTGTTCCCATTGGGCCCTCCTAGTTGGTTGTTGTTGTTATTGTTGCAAGGACCGCTCACTCCTCCTTGACTATTTCGGTTCCCTCGCGTTGGGGTTGAATGGCGGCCTCGGGTGTTGCCGGGGCGGTTGGTTGTTGGGTCCTCTTTGTTGTTGTTGTTGATGATGTTGTTGTTGGTGTTGTTGATGCTTGAACTGATTGGATTGGTAGGGATGGTAGTGGTTCCTCGTTGAGTCTGATGCGACGGCTTGAACCTTGGGGCTTGAGGTCCCAACCCCAGGGACAATCCGCCCTCGCGACAATCAGCTTTTGTGTCCTTCTTCAATGATGTGGCACTTGTTGACTAGGGTGGGGAAATCCCTAATCTCCATGTGCGCAACAGCTACGTTAAGTTCGGCCCTCAACCCGGCCTTGAACTTAATGCACTTCCAAATCTCGTCGGATTCCCTTGGAAAACCCGAGAGAACTTGATCAATTCTTCAAACTTCGCCGTGTCCTGGGCGAGACGATCCACCTTGGACCAATTGCATAAACTCGATGTCCTTTACGTTCCTCACGGACTCGAGAAATACTTCTCGTAGAAGTACGTCTTGAACAGCTCCCAATTAAGCGGTCCTGTGGCTTCGAGCAGCCTTTTGGTGCCGGTCCACCAAAACTCCGCGTCGGCTTCCATCATGTAGGCAGGCAAAAGTAACCTTCTCTCCTTCAGCAGGCAACTACCGAGTAGATCTTTTCCATGTTCTTGATCCACTCGTCAGCCTTGTCGAGGTTCAAAGCTCCACGGAAGGTTGGGGGATTGGCCTTGTGGAACTCCCAAAACGGGCTTGTTCCACAGCCTCAGCAAGGGGACCTTGAGCAGCGTCCCTCGGTTGATTCATGCGATCGAACATGCGTTCCATCGCCCTAGCCATCTCGCAAACAACGCTCAGTCTCATTCCCTTGTTCGCCCTCGTTCGCGTTCCTATTTTGTCTACGGGTGCCATTGGTCCCTAAGCACACGAGTCAACAAACACTGAGGTGATCAGGCTCAATATTCCAAGCTAAATGAGCTAGTTACCATGGCACAGCAGCAGACAAGGTCATGAATGCCTATCCTATAACTTATCTCTAATAGCTAAGCACTATACATGACATACTACCATAACATGCCTTTATAGCATGGTAGTCCAATCCTCAGGCTTAGAATTGAAACTCTGATACCATAATGTAACACCCTAATATTTAACCCAATATGCCTAGGACGTACCAAGATTAATTATTAGTTATTACTTCCCTTTAAATTCATTTATAAAATACTTAGCAGAAAATATAGGTAAATTTTTTTTTGAAATGAATCATGTAAAACAAAGTGCGAGCCTTTGCGTATAACATAAATGAAACGTAAAGCGGAAGGGAGAATAAATCATACAATACAAAAGCCATAAAGAAACACCTCAATCATGAAAGCATTCTTTATCATAGTAGTTAACATAGTTTGGTACATAACTACTGGAATATAAAGGAAAACATAAAGTCTTACCCATATAAGTGGGAGAGCTTAGGATAATAAGGAAATAAGAAACATAACAACGAATACATGAAACAGCCCCAAAAGATACTCCCCACTAAAACAACCCTCCCTTCTAAGAGCCTACGGACGACGCTAATCCTTGGACGGAGAGATGTAACCTTCGAACCTGAAGCTCCTCGAATGTGGCCCATCGAAGAGGGACGTGGGCATGCGGATCGGAGAGCGACGTGGCCACCTCGTGAGGGCGCCTCTCGGCTGATGTACACGCCTCATAGGCCTCGCTAGACCGTGTCCTTGTTACCCTATCGCGGTTAAAGGCGAATGGGCGGAATCCTCCAATAAATCCCGATGAGTCCTCAGGGTCCTCCTAACGATGTATGAGGGGTACGTATTGGATGGTCATGCACAGGAGAGGATGATGGTCGGCACAGTGGTTCTCTCATCACTGGTCGCGTCCTCTAAAAATCATGTCATCGCCAAAGGGAGAGGTCGGAGTGAAGCGGAAACTGGAGACTGGAAAGGCAAATGGGCGTCCCATGTATGCAAAAATGCGTATAGCATAACGACCCTCGAAGTGGTAGGACTGATGATCTGGATCATAGTGCAACTCCACACGGGCGCATCAACAAATATCACGAACGACGCCATCGATGTCTGAAAACGTAACGGGAAAATAAACGAGAGAGGTGAGAATCTTGCTAAAGAATCTTAATAGGAAAATCCTCTATCCTCGTGTCATCGTTTACGTCCCAGGAACCTTGGGTTTATTATGAAAAGGTTAAACATGCATAGGTTCATTATGAGGTTTTCACAAAGGTATTTATCCAAGGTCCATGTCTTTTATCATGAATCTTAATGCATGTATGCAGCATAAGTTCATGAATGCATGGCAACATTTAGGCAAATCAAACAATAATCAGTCAACATATAAGTGGCATGTAACTTTTCTTTGAACATCATTCCTTTATCTTAATCTTGTGACACCAAACATAATAGTACCGTACCCCTTAAACTAGGCTATGAGCTCATACCTTAACTAGTCGTCACTAGTTCTTACTTATCCTCTTGATAAGCGAATCATAAACATAATCATAATCATCATAATCCCGACTCCCAAAGAACGGGTAGGGGGCCTAAAGATCACCCATCATGGGACTTTTTCCTTCTTCGAAACATATCGACTGGTTAAGCCAACGACTTTTTCCGCTTTGAGGCTAATGTCGATGGCCTCAGCTTTACCTTTCCTCAGAAGGGGAGAGTACGTCTCGGTGTGTCACATTAAACATCTTATTTCTCAAAACTTTCTCAAGTCTCTCAAATTTGATGGAAATTCGAGGCATAACGCTACACTCCGAATTTTCTCAAATTTGACTCATGCCACATAATCTCAATCACATATATCATTCTTATGGAACTTTCTCAATTAAAAACCATATAGTTCAGGAGCATATTCTTCTAGTTCGTTCATATTTCGAACCTCATACATATCAAATTAAGGCATAGTACTTCATCACATCACACGCCAATTATACACATAAAGTTTCATGCTCAAGATATTAACATAATCACATCATCATAAATATGCTTGAGGTTAATCATCATAAATATGCTCTCTTGGCCTCCTTTCTCAGTATCTTATGCTTTGGCCTTTACGGGTCTTAAACTTGTATTCTAATTATTCTGATACCCATATTACATCTTTATTACCCTCAAGAGGTTATCACTTAAACTTTTTCTCTCAGATTTAAACTTACTAAAATTCCAAACAGCATTGTGCATATAAGGGTAGAAAAATATCATATGCTTACGGGGCTCTAGAATCTCCGTTTGTGACCCTTTTTAAGATCCGTCTTTGCCTAAGGCTCCGTAATCAATTCCTAAACCAATTATGAGGGATTCCTAGGCATGTTTTCTAAGTTGTAAACCATTTTTCCTCTATCTAACTATGCTGGAACATAATTGTATTTTACCATGTCTAAGTATGCTAGAATTCACATTTTAAGTCCTTATCATCACCTTAAGCTTTGTAGTTAATACCTAATCATTTATGAAGGGATTTTATACATTTCTTACTGATTATGAACCATTTATCCTTGAATTAATCATGCTGGAACAGGTTTGCATTTTTGTGCATTAAAGTGTTCTAGAATTCTCATTTCTAATCCTTTCAAGCTACTTATTCTTTTCTAACTTCTCTAAATCGATCCTTGCTTCACTCAAACAAAATTTTACACATTTTAACACCTTAGAACAGAATTTATACAGTAGCCAAACATAAAGGGCAGAACCGAAATCATAAGCCCATAAAATCACATAATCTAATGAGTTAAAATGCATACAAGTTGCTAGTTTTCTCTTGGAATAATTCTAAGAATTCAAAACTCTTTTAGAACTCAAATCCTTACATTAAAATCATGCAATTACACATGAGGTTAGTAGCTAAATTAACTTGTTCATAAAATAGATTTAAGGTATATAATTTCATTCATAATGTTGCTTAGGCACTCCTATGCTTAGAAAAATTACAAAACATAAACTATGAACACTTGTGATTAGAGGAACTCATACTAAGTCCATCATCATCACCACAAGGCCGAATGGCTTCTAAAAAATGCCAACAGTTTCTTAAAACCTTACATATGATACTTGGGCAAATCTTTGAGCTCTAGATCATTAAAGTGATGACATAATGTAACACCCTAATATTTAACCCCAATACGCCTAGGATGTATCAAGACTAATTATTAGTTATTACTTCTCTTTAAATTCATTTACAAAATACTTAGCGGAAAATCAGGTAAATTTTTTTTTTGAAATGATTTATATAAAACAAAGTGTGAGCCTTTGCGCGTAACATATACAACGTGAAGCGGAAGAATGAATAAAACATACAGAACATGAGCATTAAAGAACACAACCATCATAAACATTATTCCTCATCACATTAGGTAACATAGTTTAGTACATCACAATAGAAATATAAAGTCTTACCCATACTAGTGGGAGAGCTTGCAGTACAATAACATAAAATAAGAAACATGAAGACAAATACATGGATCGGCCCCAAAGATACTCCTAAGCTAAGACTCTCCTCCAACACCTACGGACGACGCAAATCCTCGGACGATATGTAGCTTACGAACTTCGAAGCTCCTCGGATGTGGGCTATCGAAGAGGAGACGTAGGCATGCGGATGGCGGAGTGACATGACCACCTCGGAGAGGCGTCTCTCGCTGACGTACACGCCTCACAGGCCTCGGCTGGGAGACTGTATCCTCGCTACCCTCTAGCAGCCAAAGGCACCGAAGGGTGGAATCCTCCGAATACGGATGGATGATCCTCAGATAGGTCTCTCCCGAGCGGCGTATAAGGGATACGAACTCCAGATGATCATGCACGCTGAGGACGAGGGTCGGCACGGTGGTTCTGCTCGTCACGGGGGCGCGTCCTCTCAAAAATCATGTCGTCGCCAAAGGGGGAGGTCGGAGTGAATCGGAAGCTGGAGACTGGAAAGGTAACGGGCGTCCACGTATGCAAAACGCGCACCTCGTAATGACCCTTGAAGTGGTAGGACTGATGTAACATCCAAGATATATATATACACATAAAAAACAAATAAAAAAAAATTTAAATTAAGCTTTATTAGTTGGAATTTTCAAAATCCAATAAAGTAGAAATGATGAGAGTGATTCAATGATTTTTATAAAAAAAAAAATATGAATAGTGTTTTGCGGGCCCAAGGGGCTCGAGAAGCTAAACCCTAGATTAGGGACCCGAGGTGCCCGAAATTTTGAAAATATGGGGATGAGGTTAGAAATACTTAGAAATGAAAATTTCATACTTAGAATTAATTTTCGGGTAATATTGGATTACTCGGTATGGTATTTCACCGTTTGGCAAAATTTCAATATGCGATTTTTACCAGAAAGCAAATTTAACCTTTACAAAATGATTAACAGTATATTTTTTTTTTCATTATATGAATGGCTAAGATTCAATTTTGTAATTCAAAATTGAATCATAGCCATCCTTTTTATCTTTAAAGATTAGAAACTATCCTAATCTATTACTCAACATTATGACATCATCACCAATTGTAAGATAAACTTGAATTCAAGCTTCTCCAAGAAGCTAAAGCTTCAGCCATTTCAGAAGGAAAAAGGCAGCAGCTGGTCCTCCATAGCCAAGAGCTTGAGTTTGCTTCCAAAATCCAAAAACCCTAGCTTAGAACCATCAAAACCTAATCTTTCCTTCACCAAAATTGATCTACACTTCAATCTCTACCCATCTAACCGATTAGAAATTCAAAACCTCATCATATTCACCTCATCCATCACTGATCAGAGGAGGGTTTGAAGGTGTTTTGGGAGTCTTGGAGTGAAGGACTCTCATCTTGGAGCAAGCTAGAGACAAAGAGAGACTAGCCTTCAAGAGTAGGGTTTTCTATGGTCTTTTCTCTTGAAATTTTTACTGATCTGTTCTGCTTGGTTTTATTCTGAAATTTTCATTTTATTTGGTTGATGATATATTGTTATTAATGTGTGAATTTTGGTGGTGGGTTTGGATGGTGTTAAAAAGGGGTTTTCACTAAAGGAAATCTGGACTAGGCTGCTGGAGTTCAGGCTGTCCTGCAAGTAGAAATTATGTACGAATTTTCTGATATATTTGTGGGTGTTTTCATAAGCTATAAAAATTATATGTTGAAGAGAACATCTTAAACTAACTACATGAATTTTATTGGGTGTTAACTTTGAAGTTTACTACTTCAAAAAAATCAAGAACCGAATTGTGACTGGGGCTGCCTAAGCTGTTAAAACTGAAGCAATAAAGTTTCCCGATTTTATTATCATAGCAAATGATTGAATGAATCCTTGAAATTTTTACCTGAAGTTAATAACATATTGAGGTATCACTGTGAATTTTATTGTGCACTAATTCAATCATTTTCTAGGGTTAAAAATTCTAAGAATCCGGGTCTGGTCTGTGAATTTGTGGTCCCTGACCACTAAATTTGTGCAATTTACTAAAGTAGCTAGAGAGCTCTACTTGTCCTGAAATTTTTACAGGTTATTCTAGACATGTGGGAGTGTCAGTGAGAATTTTTGTGGCATATGAATTGGCCATTTGATATAGAAATAAAATGCTACTGTTAGCATAGTGAATCAGCCCAAGTGCTGAAATGGTAGAACTGCACTAAAATGATGATGAAATGACACTTAGTCCAGGTATAAATTATATTCATGCATGATAGTTACTTTAAAGAGTTATTCAAGAGATATAAATGAGACCCTAATGTGATTGAATGCCTATGAGTGATGTATGCCATGCCTTGTAAAAGAGAAATACGTGATACGGTAACATGACAAAAGAGAATCTATAACTCCTAACTGGGTATGTTTTAACATATGGGAAAAAGGAAACAAGGCTTATATGAGTTGAAGAGGGAAGGCAAAAATAAGGACTTCCCTAAGAATGGTATAAGTCAGTAGACGTATTGGCTAGGAATAGAACTGTGTGTGATTCGGAGGTGAACAAAAAAAAATGAAGTTCGATGATCACGAATAGGAATGAGCTCATGTCCTAGCAGTCTATTGTCCTTTATAAAATTATCCATTAGATGTTGTTAATGTGAAATCAAGCCTTCCTTATATGAAAGAAAAGAGGTGACAGTATGAAATTTAGTTGGTTATTTATAAGATAATATGTACGATTATTATTGCTAATTCTATCAGCATTTTTTTATGGGACCTAATATAATATTACTTATATGAATGACCTCATTAATTAGGCCTGTCTATGCTAACGGGATTTCCCTGAGAATTTTATAATATTCTCATCCCTATGTGCATGTATGTTGTATTGTGCTCAGATTCCAGATGCCGACCGTGATCTTCTTTCTTGATTCGCAGAGTGGAGGTGGCATTATGACGCAGAGTTGGATTCGCTGTATGTAGTAGCATATTCCAAGTCCGAGCATATATCTTCTTCACTCGTTCTTTTAGTAGCTCCATTTTCACTCAGAGTTCGACCCAGGTTTTCCTTTTGATGGTGTGCCCCTTCACATGGCACACCCAGCTGTGTTCATACCTCCTCCTGCACCACCTATGCCCCCTCCTGGAGATGGACCTTCTTCATCCTCCTCCTCGGATTCAGACCATTTGAGGGTCCACGCCAGGTGGAGGTGAGGCCATCATCCGATGGCCAACGGTTTCGCCTAGGAGGATGCTAGACCTATAGGGGCTTTTGACTTATATGTAGTTGCAGTGTAGTGATGGGACCGTGCCAGCCTCCAGACTATTCTATTTGAAGTTATAAGATCCATTTTATGTGGATACGATTTTTGCTGGATCTTAATATGAGTAGGCTAGGCTTTATGTTATCGATAGGTCTTTTGGATAAAAGTCCCTATGTAGCATCGTAGGTGCTCTAACTTATCTCCTGGATGTGCATATGTAAAGATAGTTGTGTACAAAATATATGTATATAGTGGAGCTTTGGTGGTTGCTTTACCTTATGTTTTTATTTTATTGTATGTTAATTATTTATATATCTCGATTAGCCTATCGCATAATCAGGGAGTAATACTCTCCTAATTACGATGCTCCTCTCGAGTAGTCCAGAGTAGTTAGGAGGGTGTTACAACTGATGCTAAGGGTCATAGTGCACCTCCCATGTAGGTGGGTCAATGAAAATTGTAACGCCAATTTCTGTTAGAGTACAAATGACCGAAATGCCCTGAGGTCATTTTTACCGAAATTAAAGGGCAGTTGCCCGGCAACCCTCGAATGGGTCAACTCGATGTTGAGAGGGGATTACGTTGTTATGAATGATTTTCGAGGTGAAAATCTCGTTTTCTAAACTTTCGGCTTAAAATGACCAAAATACCCTGTGCTCTACACGGGTAAAAGGTGCCGTTTGAGCCCAGAATTTTTCCAGGAAGTTTAGAATGATGTTTTAGAGTAATATTTGATGTTTAGCCAGCAGGAAGGTCCGCAGGTTTAGTGCAAATTACCGTTTTACCCCTAGAACGTGTACAGTGCGCCTAATGAAGCAATAGCAGAACCTAAGCAATATTAGGCTTAATCGAAGATTAATTTATTTCGATAATTAATCTAGAGTCAAAATGATTTATTAAGGTTGATTAGAAACTAAAATTGCTTAGTCAAGTTCTAATTACATTCTTTAATTCAAGATGTCTAATCAAAAAGTAATGAATAGTGTTTTTCTCTCCAATTTCCTTAAATCAAGGAAATTTGTCTACCATCTTTTTGACCAAAAGAATTATTTTAAAATTGTTAATCTAGTTAGAATTTTCCCCCAAAAGCCACGAATTTTGAATTCAAATTTCATCCAAAAAGGCTATGCAAAAGCTAGGATTTGACTACACCTAAGCTAGCACTTTAACCAAGCTTCCAAGACAAGCTTTGGAAGATATTTTCCTTCCCTCCAAGGCCAATGAATTTCGGCCAACCCTCCCCCCTAAATTAGCCACAACATTTCATTCTTTATAAATACCACACCTTGGAAAGCTTGGACACCTTTTTGATCATTTGCTAAGTTGAGTTTCCTTGCACTTTCTCTCATTTTCTCTCATTTTCCCTTCCTCTAAGTTCTTTTTCTTCCTTCCTCAAAGAACCACCACCACCACCTTGAGCCACCACAAACCACCTCAAACCATCACTCTCATACCTTAGAACACCTCCTAAACACCAAACCTCACCATTTCCAAGCTTGCATCCTCAAGGAAAAATCATCTTCCTTGAGAACCTTTGAAGGCTGAATCCTTGTTGCTCACCAAGAGAAGATTTTGTCTTATCATTTCCTTGCAAACTCAAGCTTTCTTTCAAAGCTTTCAAGATTTCACTTGGTAGGGGTTTTCTTTCAAGTTTTCTTTACTTTCTTTGAGAAAAGTTTCTAGTTTTCTCTTGGTTTCAAACTCTTTTTCTTCCCTTTGTATTTTCGGCCATGAGGCCATTTTACAAACCAATCCTTAGCTTGATGATGAGGTCTCATGGAGATAGTTTGGTGTTTGCCATGAGAGAAACCTCTAAAGCTTGGATCTTGGTCTAGGACCATATACAAACTCGGTTTTTCCTTTTCTTTGCAAGTTCAAAGTTTTGGTTTTTCATTTCCTTTCCTTTATGATTCCGGTTCCTCCTTGGTTTTTCCTAGTTCAAAGTTTTGGCCTTCATTCCTCTAAGGTTTCGGTTTTTCCTTTTTGCCTTGTCCAAGCTTTGGTTTTTATTTCTTTTTCTTCAATGGTTTCGGTTTTCCCTTTCCTCTCTTGAACAAAGTTTGCTAAAAATGTTAAGGTAGCCCTTTTATGTTTGTTTGAAAGGTTGTCTCTTGAAAAATCGTTTCCTTGAGCTTGATGATGGTGTTCGAAGAACATAAGACTTCCTTGGTGTCTTGATGCTAAGAACTCTAAAGCTCACTTTATGATACATAATGGGTTGAGGTTTTTATGTTCCTTTAAAGTCTTGTAAGAGCTCTAGTTAAGATTAAAAAGGAGTTGCATTCATGTTTATTTTTATGCTTTGCATAGCATGTTTATTTTCAAGCTATCACTAAGCAACTTAAAGATTAAAACAAGAATGTGCATCATCACTTAATAAATCTCAAAGCCTACCTATTTCAACCTTAAAGTTGATTGTTGATTTGGGGTAAACACCCAAGAGGCTTAGAGCACTAAAATAAAGAGTTGAACCTTGCATTTCATGTTTACTTTCTTGTCTATCATGTTTATATTTTACGCCATCACTTAAACTCTAAAGATAATAAATGAGTGCACCTCATATTTATTTTATGCTCTTACTTTATTTTCTAAAAGAAGAGTAAAATGAGTTGCATAGCATGTTTAAATTTATGTCACCACCTAAATGGTCTAGAGCTCAAAGACTTGCCCAAGTATCCAATGTAAAGTTTTAAGAAAACGTTGGTTTTTCAATGAAGCCATTTTGGCCTTGTGGTGATGATGATGGGCTTGGTGCGAGTTCATCTAATCACAAGTGCCCATAGCTATGTTTTGAAATTTTTCTAAGCTTAGGAGTACCTAAGGAGCATTATGAATGATATTATATGTTTTAAATCTATTTTATGAGAAAATTAATTTAGCTACTGATCTTGCTTGGACTTTAATGATTTTAATGAGATAAATTGGTTTCTAAAAGAGTTTGAGTTCCTAAAATTGTTCCAAGAGAAAACTAGCAACTTGTATGCATTTTAATTCATGAGATTATGTGATTTTATGGGCTTATGATTTCGGTTCTGCCCTTCATGATTGGCTGCTGTACAAATGTTGTTCTAAGGTGTTAAAATGTGTAAAATTATGTTTGAGTGAAGGGAGGATCGATTTAGAGAAGTTAGAAAAGAATAAGTAACTTAAAAGGATCAAGAATGAGAATTCTAGAACACCTTAATGCACAAATTTGCAAAACTGTTCCAGCATTAATTAATTCAAGTGTAAATGGTTCATAATCAGTAGGATATGCATAAAAACCTTTCATAAATGATTAGGTATTAATTACTAAGCTTAAGGCGATGATAAGGACTTAAAATAGGAATTCTAGCACACTTAGACATGGCAAAATGTGATTCTGTCCAGCAAAGCTAAATTGAGGAAAAGTAAGTTATAAATTAGTAAACATGCCTAGGAATCCCTCATAATTGGTTTAGGGATTGATTATGAAGCCTTAGGCGAAGACGGATCTTAAAAAGGGTCAAGGAGATTCTAGAGCCCGTAAGTATATGATGTTTTTCGGCCCAAACTACATAATGCTGTTTGGAATTTTAAGTGTGCCTAAAACTTAGTGAGAATTTTAAGTAATGATCCCTTAGGTGTTATAAAAATCCTTAGTGAGGATTAGAATGACCGAAATGCAAGTTTAAAGCCCGTAAGGGGTCAAAGCATAAGATACTATGAGATAGGTGGACGAGAGAGTATGATTATGATGATGAACCTCGTGCACACTTATGATGATGTGGTTATGTTAAGTTCCTTGAGCATGAAACTTTATGTGCATAATTTGATTTGGTGATATGATGAAATGTTGTGTTTGAGATGCATAATGTTTCAAAGCTATGAATGAAATTAAGGAATATGCTCATGTGAACTAGAAAGTTATTGCAATGAGAAAGTTCCATGAAAATGATGCATGTGACTGAAATTATGTGGCATGACTCAAATTTGAGGAAATTCGGAGAGTAGCTGTTATGCCGCGAATTTCCGTCAAATTTGAGGGACAAAAGAAAGTTTTTGAGAAAAATGAAGTTTAAAGTTATATGCCGAGACGCATTTCTCCTGCTTTGAGGAGAAAGTAAAACCGTGGGGGTATGGACGTCGAGCCATCCGAAGCGAACAAAGTCGCTGGTCTTAACCAGTCGATGCGTTTCGAAGAATGAAAGTATATGATGTTTAAGGTGACACACCGAGACGTACTTCTCCTACTCCGGTGAGGAGAAGGTAAAACCGTGAGGGCATAGACATTAGCCTGCCAAAGCGGACAAAGTCTTGGTCTTAACCAGTCGATGCGTTTCGAAGAAGGAAAAAGTCCCATGATGGGTGATCCTTAGGCCCCCTACCCATACTCTGGGAGTCGGGATTATGATGATTATGTTTATGATTCGCTTATCAAGAGGATAAGTAAGAACTAGTGACGACTAGTTAAGGTATGAGCTCATAGCCTAGTTTAAGGGGTGCGGTTACTATTATGATTGGTGTCACAAGTATGAGAAAAGGAAAGATGTTCAAAGAAAAGTTTCATGCCACTCAAATGTTGTTTGAATTATTGTTTGATTTACCTAAAATGCTGCCATGCATCCATGAAATATTATGTTGCATACATGCATTAAGGATCATTATAAAAGACATGGACCTTGGATAAATACCTTTGCGAAAACTCCATAATGAACTAATGCACGCTTAACCTTTTCTTAATAAACCCAAGGTTCCTGGGGATGTAAACGATGACACTAGGATAGAGGACTTCCTGAGATTCTTTAGTAAGAATTCTCACCCTCTCTCTTTCCTTCGTTACGTCTTCAATATCAATGGCGTCGTTCGTGATTTTCATTGACCCGCCCACATGGGAGGTGCACTATGACCCCGAGCATCAGTCTTACCACTTCAAGGGTCATTGCGAGGTGCGCGTTTTTGCATACGTGGACGCCCTTTTGCTTTCCCTCTCCAGCTATCGTTTCGATCCGACTTCACCCTTTGCGACGACCTGATCTTTGAGAGGACACGACCCAGAGACGGGCAGGCCGTCGTGCCCATCCTTCCTCGTCGGAGGGCTCTTCCCTTCGTTTCCTATGGGTCTCGAGGAGGTAGCGAGGACACGGTCACCCAGCCAAGGCTGCGAGCGCGTCGACAGCCTGAGGCGACCACGACATGGAGACCACGTTGTTCCCTCAATTCCCATGCCTAGATCTCCGCTTCGTTGGGCTACATCCGAGGAGCTTCGTCAGCGGGCTACATCTCCCCAACCGAGATCGGCGTCACCAGTAGGCTTGGAGTGGGAGGGTAGTGATAGTTGGGTGTTTATCTTTTGGGGTTATTACCATGTATTTGTCTTTATGTTTCTTATTGTGCCAAGCTCTGCCCACTAGTATGGGTAAGACTTTATGTTTCTGTTATATTTCTTTGTGATGTACTAAACTATATTATCTAATGTGATGAGGAATGATGTTTATGATGGATGTGTTCTTTAATGCTTATGTTTTGTATGTTTTATTTATTCTTCCGCTTCACGTTGATTAGGTTACGCGCAAAGGCTCGCACTTTGTTTTATATAAATCATTTCAAAAAAAAAATTACCCGTATTTTCCGCTAAGTATTTTATAAATGAATTTAAAGAGAAGTAATAACTAATAATTAGTCTTGATACGTCCTAGGCGTATTAGGGTTAAATATTAGGGTGTTACAAAAATCACGAAAACGCCATCGATGTCTGAAGACATAACGGAAAGAAACAGAGAAGGGTGAGAATTCTTGCTAAAGAATCTCATAGGGAAATCCTCTATCCTAGTGTCATCGTTTACGTCCCAAGAACCTTGGGTTTATTATGAAAAGGTTAAGCATGCATAAGTTCATTATGAGGTTTTCGAAAAGGTATTTATCCAAGGTCCATGTCTTTTATAATGATTCTTAATGCATGTATGCAACATAATAGTTCATGGATGCATGGGGTACTTTAGGTAAATCAAACAAATAACAAACAACATATAAGTGGCATGTAACTTTCTCTTGAACATCTTTCCTTTTCTCATACTTGTGACACCAATCATAATAGTAACCGCACCCCTTAAACTAGGCTATGAGCTCATACCTTAACTAGTCGTCACTAGTTCTTACTTATCCTCTTGATAAGCGAATCATAAACATAATCATATTCATCATAATCCCGACTCCCAGAGTATGGGTAGGGGCCTAAGGATCACCCATCATGGGACTCTTTCCTTCTTCGAAACGCATCGACTGGTTAAGACCAACGACTTGTCCGCTTGGAGGCTAATGTCTATGCCCTCAAGGTTTACCTTCTCCTCAGGAGCAGGAGAAGTACGTATCGGTGTGTCACTTTAAACATTATATACTTTTCCTTCTTCGAAACGCATCGACTGGTTAAGCCAGCGACTTTGTCTTTGGAGGCTAATGCCTATGCCCTCACGATTTTACCTTCTCCTCACCAAGGGAGAAGTACGTTCGACATATTCCTGATAAACATCATTTTTCTCAAAAACTTTATTATATCCCTCAAATTTGACGGAAATTCGCGGCATAACAGCTACTCTCAAATTTCCTCAAATTTGAGTCATGCCACATAATTTCAGTCACATGCATCATTTTCATGGAACTTTCTCATTGCAATAACTTTCTAGTTCACATGAGCATATTTCTCAATTTCATTCATATTTTGAAACATTATGCATCTCAAACACAACATTTCATCATATCACCATATCAAATTTGGCACATAAAGTTTCATGCTCAAGGAACTAACATAATCACATCATCATAAGTGTGCACGAGGTTCATCATCATAATCATACTCTCTCGTCCACCTATCTCATAGTATCTTATGCTTTGACCCTTACGGGCTTTAAACTTGTATTTGCATCTTTATTACCCTCAAGGGTTGACACTTAAACTTTTCTCTAAGATTTGAACTCACCAAAATTTCAATCGGCACTTATCATAAAAGGGCAGAAAATATCATATGCTTACGGGGCTCTAAATCTCCATTCGTGACCCTTTTAAGATCCATCTTCGCCTAAGGCTCCATAATTAATTCCTAGACCAATTATGAGGGATTCCTAGGCATGTTCTCTAAGTTATAAACCACTTTAGATCTCTTATCATCATCTTAAACTTAGAAATCAACACCTAATTGTTTATGAAGGGATCTTGTATATGTCTTACTAATTATGAATCATTTATCCTTGAATTAATCATGCTAGAACAGATTTGCACTTCTTGCATTAAGGTGTTCTAGAATTCTCATCTCTAATCCCTTTTTAAGTTACTTATTCTTCTCTAACTTTTCTAAATCGATCCTTGCTTCACTCAACATAATTTTACACATTTAACACCTTAGAACATGTTTGTAGAGCCAAACATAGAACCAAAATCATGAACCCATAAGATCACATAATCTCTTGGGTTGAAATGCATATAAGTTACTAGTTTTCTCTTGGGATATTTTTGGAAACAAAAGGTGTTCTGGTAATTGATTACATGTTCCTAGTAATCGATTACCAGGAGCTCAATTCATTCTGGGTTTCAAAAACGGGTAATCGATTACATGCAATGGTAATCGATTACTTAGGGTTAAATTTAGGAAAAATAAAGAACATAGGGTAATCGATTACACTATAAGGTAATCGATTACAGGGTTTTAAAGTTCTGCCATGAAGAAGCCGTGGTAATCGATTACACTGCCTCTAGTAATCGATTACCAGAACCAAAAGTCCTTCAAAACCCTTCTGGTAATTGATTACATGGATGGTAATCGATTACCAGAACCTAAATTTGAGAAAACATGATTTTTGACACATTCCAAACTATTTAAACATCTTGAGACCTCATAAAACAGTTTTCCAACATTTTCTTGAAATTATTCATGCATTTTACAAAATCAAACCATTATTGAGTCATACCAAAACTCATCCATTTCTTTTTAACTGGAGTTTCCTTTTTAGGATACTTAGGGCAAGTCTTTGAGCTCTAGAGTATTTAGGTGATGACATAACCTTAAACATGCCATGCACTTTATTTTACTCTTCATTAGAAAGTAAAGTGAGAGCATAAAATAAATATGAGATGCAACTTCATTATTATCTTTAAGGATTAAGTGATGACTTGAAATATAAACATGAAATGCAAGCTTGGGAATTTAAATATGGTAATGCAAGTTCATTCATTTACTCTTGTGAAATTAGTGATAACATCAAAATAAACATGAGATGCAAGACATAAATTTAAACATGAATGCAACTGTTTTTATCTTAACTAGAGCTCTTGCAAGGCTTTTAGAGGAACATAAACCTCAACCCATTATGTATCATAAGGCAAGCTTTAGAGTTCTTAGCACCTAGACTTCAAGAGAAATCTTAAGGTTTGAACTCATCATCAAGCTTAAGGAAATGGACCCAAAGTTCATCACTTTGTCTAAACAAAACTACAAGAACTAAGTCATATTCTTTATTTTATTGCTCATAGGCTTCAATCTAGAAATTCTAGAACGGCCGACCAACTTTAAGGTTGGCAATGGTAAGCTTCAAGCTCTTTGAAATCATGAGATTAACTTTCTTAACAAAACTTTTGTGATCTACTAGACATGTTTTACAAACTTTGTTCAAATCCAAAGAAGAAAAACTGAAATCCTTAAGGGAAAGAGGAAGAGGAAAACCGAAACTTAAGCCAAGAAAAGAAAGGAAATCCAAGCATGTATGGTCCAAGACCAAGTTGTTTCAAGCTTTAGAGGTTTCTCACATGACAACAACAAGTCATTATCTTGAAACCTCATCATCAAGCTCATATTCTTTTTATAAGAAGGCCTCTTGGCCAAAAAAGAAAGGGGAAAAGAGTTTGAAACCAAGAGAAAAACTAGAACTTTCTTGAAGAACACAAACAAAATCATCAAAACTTAACCCCTACCTTAAGAAGTCTTGAAGAGAGATGTAAGAAAGCTTTGTTTTCTTGATGGAAGGAGAAGGAAATCCTCTTGGAGTCTTGAGGAAGAAATCAGCCAAGTTGAGGGAATTTGAGAGGAAATGAGAGAAAATGTAAGAATGCTTAAACTTGGCAAATGATCCAAAGAGCAACCAAGTCTTCAAAGGCTTGGTATTTATAGAAAAATGAGACATGTTGGCTGATTTGGGGAGGGAATGGCTGATGGTTTTCAAGGTCAAGGGAGGAGGAAAATATCTCTTACAAAAGCATGGGCTTAAGCATGGCAAGCATGGTTGGAAGCATTGGCAAGGTATGGCCTAAGGTACGGGCTTAGAGTGCAACCAAAAATCAACATGTGGCACCATTTTAGGGGGGATTTTCGGCCAACACATCAGCCAAGGGGGAAGGGATTTTTGTTCATGTAATTGTGGTTTAAGGATGTGTTTAAGTGTTTCTTTGATTAAGGTTTTGGTTAGGAGTTTGTAAGCAAGTGTTTAGGTGAGAAAATGGTTAATTGAGGTGGTTCAAGACTTGGTTAGGAGGGTAATCTTATTAGATTAGTAATTTAAAATAATTCTTTTGGCCAAATGAGGTATGGCTCAATTCCTTAATTTAAGGAATTGGAGAGAAAACACTATTCAAGATTCCATGACTAGGAATCTTGAATTTAAAGAATACAATTAGAGTTTATCTAAGCAATCTTAGGTTCTAATTAACCTTAATAAATCATTTTGACTCTAGATTAATTATCGAAATAAATTAATCTTCGATTAGAGCCTAATATTGCTTAGGTTTGCTTAATTGCGTCATTAGGCTTACTGTACACTGTTCTAGGGGCAAAATGGTAATTTTGTGCTAAAACTGCCAGGACCTTTCCAAACTAAACATCAAACATTGCTCATAAACATCATTCTAAACTTCCTGGAAAAGTTCTGGGCTCAAACGGCACTTTTTCAGGATAGACACGCGGGGTATTTTGGTCATTTTGAGGAAGTTTAGAAAACGAGGTTCTCTCCTTGGATATCATCCTTAACAGCATAATCCCCTTTTAAACATCGAGTTGACCCATTTGAGGGGCAACTGTCCTAAATTTCGGGTAAAAATGACCTCGGGGCATTTCGGTCATTTGTACTCTCTCAAAGAAATTAGGGCGTACACATAAATTTAAACATGCTATGCACCTCATTTTTATTCCTCATTAGAAAGTAAAGTGAGAACATAAAATAAACATGAGATGCACTCATTTGTTATCTTTAGAATTTAAGTGATGGCATAAAATATAAACGTGCTAGACAAGAAAATAAACATGAGATGCAAAGTTCAATTCTTTATTTTAGTGCTCTAGGCCCCTTGAGGTATTTACCCCAAATCAACAATCAAATTTAAGGTTGAAATAGGTAGGCTTAAAAGATTTATTAAGTGAGGATGCACATTCTTGTTTTAATCTTTAAGTTGTTTAGTGATGACTTGAAAATAAACATGCCATGCAAAGCATTAAAGTAAACATGAATGCAACTTATTTTAGATCTTAGCTAAAGCTCTTTGCAAGAATTTAAAGGAACAAGACCTCAACCCATTATGTATCATAAGGCAAGCTTTAGAGTTCTTAGCACCTAGACTCAAGGAAGTCTTAAGGTTTGAACTTCATCATCAAGCTCAAGAAAATAGACACAAAGTTTAACACTTTGTCAAACAAAATACAAGAACTAAGTCATATTCTTTATTTTATTGCTCATGGGCTTCAATCTGGAGTAAAGCTCTTAGAACGGCCGACCAACTTTAAGGTTGGCAAGGGTAAGCTTAGAGCTCTTTGAAATCATGTGATTAATTTTCTTTATCAAAACTTTTGTGATCTACTTTACATTTTTAGCAAACTTTGTTCAAACCAAGGGAAAGGAAACCGAACCATTTAAGGAAGAAAAGGGAAAGAACAGAAAATGAAACCAAAGAAAAAGAAAGAAGCACAAGCATATATGGTCCAAGACCAAGTTGTTTCAAGCTTTAGAGGTTTCTCACATGACAACAACAAGTCATTATCTTGAAACCTCATCATCAAGCTCATGTTATTCTCATAAAATGGCCTCTTGGCCGAAATGAAAAAGAAGGAAAGAAAATAGTTTGAACCAAGAGAAAACTAGAACTTTTTAAGGAAAACAAGTAAAACTTGAAAACAAAACCCCTACCTAAGGAAGTCTTTGATGGAATGAAAGAAAGCTTGAGTTCTTGAAGAGTTGAGAAGACAAAATCTCCTCTTGGATGTGATGATGGATTCGGCCAAGGAGGATGCTCAAGGAAGATGATTTTTCCTTGAGTTTATAAGCTTGGGAATGGAAAGTTTAAGTGTTTGAGGGATGGTTTAAGGTGAGGTAGCAGTGGTTTATGGTTGTTTGTGGTGGTGGCAAAGTTCTTTGAGAGGAAGAAGATGATGAAGAAGATGAAGAGAAATTTGAGAGAAGCAAGAAAATGCAAGACAACTAAACTTAGCAAATGATCTAAAGTATATCAAAGTTCTTCAAGGCTTGGTATTTATAGAAAATTTTGCACAATGAGGCTGCACAAGGGAGGATGGCCGACGGCCAAAGGGAGGGAAAAGGGAGGAAAATATCTCTTACAAGGTACGGCTTTGAGTATGGGTTCAAGCATGGTGAAGTATGGGCAAAAGTATGGGCAAGACATGGGCTTTGGAGTGGAGAAAATTTCAACATGTGGCACTTTTCCTTGGCCATGCATTCGGCAGATTTGGGAGCCAAGGGGTGATTTGTTTGTTCATATAATTGTGGTTTAGGGATGTGTTTAGGTGTTTCTTTGATTAAGGTTTTGGTTAGGAGTTGTAAGAAAGTGTTTAGGTGAGGTAATGGCCTAATTAAGGTTGTCAAGACTTGATTAGGAGGTAATCTTACTAGATTAACAAATTAAATTCATTTTCTTAGTCAAATGAGGTATGGCACAATTCCTTAATTTAAGGAATTGGAGAGAAATACTATTCAAGATTCCATGACTAGGAATCTTGAATTAAAGAATGCAATTAGGGTTTATCTAAGCAATCTTAGGTTCTAATTAACCTTAATAAATTATTTTGACTCTAGATTAATTAGAAATAGATTAACCTTCGATTAGAGTCTAATATTGCTTAGGTTTGCTTAATTGCGTCATTAGGCTCACTATACACTGTTCTAGGGGCAAAATGGTAATTTTGCACTAAAAGCCCAGACCTTTTGGGCTCAACTAAACATCAAACATCACTCAAAAACATCATTCCAAACTTCCTGGAAAAATTTGGGCTCCAGCACCTTTTAGTGTAGAATACGTAGGGGTATTTTGGTCATTTTGAGCGGAAAGTTGGAAACGAGATTTTCACCTCAATATCAAGCATAACGTTATAAGCCCTTCAAACATTGAGTTGATCCATTTGGACAGGGTAAATCCTCGAATTTAAGGTAAAAATGACCTCAAGGGCATTTTGGTCATTTGTACTCAAATGGCGGAAATCTGGGCGTTATAATTCTATCCACGC
This sequence comes from Dalbergia oliveri, assembly GCA_030441495.1. Lineage (NCBI taxonomy): Eukaryota > Viridiplantae > Streptophyta > Magnoliopsida > Fabales > Fabaceae > Dalbergia > Dalbergia oliveri. The sequence continues at coordinate 4,870,233 of JAMLFY010000019.1, read as the reverse complement.
GGGGGCACTCCACGTTTTGTAGGTAGGAGATAGGGGCTCCTTGGGTGTCTTGTCCTTGGCCTAGGCACCTTGATTGTTGTTGCGAGGACCGGATCTCCTTGTTGATTGTTGCGGTTCCCTCGGCCATTGTGACTGAACGGTGGCCTCGGGCGTTCCTGGTTGGCTGGTCCTCTTTGTTGCTGTGGTTGTTGTTGTTGGTGCTTGAACTGGTTAGATTGGTAGGGATGGTAGTGGTTCCTCGGTTGATTCTGATGTAACGGCTTAAACCTCGGGCTTGAGGTCCTAAACCACGGGACGATCCGCCCTCGCGGCACTTAGCTTATTGTGCCCTTCTTCAATGATCTGGCACTTGTTGACTAGGGTAGGGAAATCCCTAATCTCCATGTGTGCCACAACCACGTTAAGCTCGGCCCTCAACCGGCCTCAAACTTAACGCACTTCCAAATCTCGTTGGGATTCCCTTGGAAAACCCAGAGAACTTGATTAGCTCCTCGAACTTCGCCGTGTCCTGGGCAAGGTAGCTCCACCTTATGTCAGTTGCATGAACTCGATGTCCTTTGCATTCCTCACGGACTCTGGGAAATACTTCTCATAGAAGTACGTCTTGAATAGCTCCCAATTGATAACTGCCGTAGCTTCTCAGCCTCTTGGTGCCGATCCACCAAAACTCCACGTCGGATTCCATTATGTAAGCAACAAAGGTGACTTTTTGCTCCTCAGAGGGCGCCGAGTAGATCTTTTCCATGTTCTTGATCTACTCGTCCCTTGTCGGATTCAAAGCTCCACGGAAGGTTGGGGGATTGGCCTTCCAGAACTCCCAAAATGGGCTTGTTCCACGGCCTCGCGCAAGGGGACTTGGGGCATCCCTTGGTTGATTCATGCAATCGAACATGCATTCCATCGCTCTTGCCATCTCGAGTAGCTCCAGTCTCATTCCCTTGTTCGCCTTCGCTTACGTTCTTATTTTGTCTGGGTGCCATTGGTCCCTAAACACACAAGTCAACAAACACTGAGGTGATCAGGCTCAATATTTCAAGCTAAATGAGCTAGTTACCATGGCACAGCAAGCAGAGGGTCATGTGTGTCTATCCTATAGCTTATCTCTAATAGCTAAGCACTATACACGACATACTACCGTAACATGCCTATAAAGCATGGTCGTCCAATCCTAAGCTAGATGAGAATGAACTACTGATACCATAATGTAACACCCTAATATTTAACCCAACACGCCTAGGACGTATTAAGATTAATTATTAGTTATTACTTCCCTTTGAACATCATTTGTAAAATTACTTAGAAAATACGGGTAAATTTTTTTTTTTTTTGAAATGAAATACGTAAAATAGTGCGAGCCTTCACGTACCATATAAAAGAAACGTAAAGCGGAAGAGCAAATAAATCATCCAAAGCAAAAGCAATAGGGAACACCTCAATCATAAAAACATCCATCATAATATTAATCATAATAGTTTAGTACATCATCTCAAGCATAAAGGAAAGCATAAAGTCATACCTATATAAGTGGGCAGAGCTCCATATAGAAACATAAAATACAGGAAACATAAAACAACTAATACATGGAAAAGCCCTCAAAAGATGCTACCAGCTAAAATCAACCCTCCCTCTAAAAGGCCTCCTGAAGACGCTACTCCTCTAGGGAGATGTAGGGCGGCTGCAGAAGCTCCTCGATGTGGCCCAACAAAGAGGGGGCGTGGGGATGCGGTCGGCGAAGCGACGTGGCCTCCTTGGTGAGGGTGCCTCTCGAGCTAACGTACACACCTCATAGGCCTTGGCTAAGTGTCCTCGCTCCTTCCGTCGGCCAAAGGCAAAGGCCGGAATCCTCCGAATAGGGATCCAGGGAGTCCTGGGCAGGTCCCTCCCACAATGACGTATGAGAGGCACGTACTCCGAATAGTCACGTACGCTGAAGATGATGGTCACGGCGTTCTACTCATCACGGGGTCGCGTCCTCTCAAAAATCAAATCATCACCAAAGGGAGAGGTGGTGAAACGAAAGCTGGAGACGGAAAGGAAAATGGGCGTCCAAGTATGCAAAAATGCGCACAGCACAACAACCCTCAAAATGGTAAGAGCTGGTAATGGATCGTAGTGCAAGCTCCGCACGGGCGCATCAACAAAAATCATGAACGACGCCATCGGTCTGAAGACGTAACGGAAAGAGAAACAAAGAGAGGGGTGAGAATCTTGCTAAAGAATCTCATAGGGAAAACCTCTATCCTCATGTCATCTTTTACGTCCCAGAGGGTAACACCTAATATTTAACCCAATACACCTAGGACGTATCAAGATTAATTATTAGTTATTACTTCCCTTTAAATTCATTTACAAAATACTTAGCGGAAAATATAGGTAAATTTTTTTTTTTTGAAATGAATCATGTAAAATGTAACCAGAATTTCTCCTGTTAGAGTACAAATGAGGAAATGCCCTGAGGTCATTTTTCCTGAAATTAAAAGGCAGTTGCCCTGGCAACCCTCAAATGGGTCAACTTGATGTTTGAAAGGGATTATGCTGTTAAGAATGATATAGGAGAGAACCTCGTTTTCTAAACTTTCGACTCAAAATGACCAAAATACCCTCCTGTGTCTACACGGGTAAAAGGTGCCGTTTGAACCTGGAACTTTTCAGGAAGTTTAGAATGATGTTTATGAGCAATGTTTGATGTTTAGTTGAGCCAAAGGTAGGGCAGGTTTAGTGCAGAATTACCATTTTGCCCCTAGAACGTGTCCAGTAGGCCTAATGGCAATTAAGCAAACCTAAGCAATATTAGGCTCTAATCGAAGATTAATTTATTTCGATAATTAATCTAGAGTCAAAATAATTTATTAAGGTTAATTAGAACCTAAGATTGCTTAGATAAACTCTAATTGTATTCTTTAAATTCAAGATTCCTAGTCATGGAATCTTGAATAGTGTTTTCTCTCTCCAATTCCTTAAATTAAGGAATTGAGCCATACCTCATTTGACCAAAGAATTATTTTAAATTACTAATCTAATAAGATTACCCTCCTAATCAAGTCTTGAACCACCTCAATTAACCATTTTCTCACCTAAACACTTGCTTACAAACTCCTAATCAAAAGCCTAATCATAGAAACACTTAAACACATCCTTAAACCACAATTACATGAACAAAAATCCCTTCCCCTTGGCTGATGTGTTGACCGAAAATCCCCCCTAAAAATGGTGCCACATGTTGATTTTTGATGCACTTAAGCCCATGCCTTAGGCCATGCTTTGCCCATACCTTGCCCATGCTTCCAACCATGCTTGCCATGCCTAAGCCCATGCTTTTGTAAGAGATATTTTCCTCCTCCATTGACCTTGAAAAGCCATCAGCCATTCCCTCCCCAAATCAGCCAACATGTCTCACTTTTCTATAAATACCAAGCCTTTGAAGACTTGGTTGCTCTTTGGATCATTTGCCAAGTTTAAGCATTCCTACACTTTCTCTCATTTCCTCTCAAATTCCCTCAACTTGGCTGATTTCTTCCTCAAGACTCCAAGAGGATTTCCTTCTCCTTCCATCAAGAAAACAAAGCTTTCTTATATCTCTTCAAGACTTCTTAAGGTAGGGGTTAAGTTTTGATGATTTTTGTTTGTGTTCTTCAAGAAAGTTCTAGCTTTTCTCTTGGTTTCAAACTCCTTTCCCTTCTTCTTTCTTTTTCGGCCAAGAGGCCTTTTCACAAAAAGAATGTGAGCTTGATGATGAGGTTTCAAGATAATGACTTGTTGTTGTCATGTGAGAAACCTCTAAAGCTTGAAACAACTTGGTCTTGGACCATACATGCTTGGATTTCCTTTCTTTTCTTGGCTTAAGTTTCGATTTTCCTCTTCCTCTTTCCCTTAAGGATTTCAGTTTTTCTTCTTTGGATTTGAACAAAGTTTGTAAAATATGTCTAGTAGATCACAAAAGTTTTGTTAAGAAAGTTAATCTCATGATTTCAAAGAGCTCTAAGCTTACCCTTGCCAACCTTAAAGTTGGTCGGCCGTTCTAGAATTTACGCTAGATTGAAGCCTATGAGCAATAAAATAAAGAATATGACTTAGTTCTTGTAGTTTTGTTTAGACAAAGTGATGAACTTTGGGTCCATTTCCTTAAGCTTGATGATGAGTTCAAACCTTAAGATTTCTCTTGAAGTCTAGGTGCTAAGAACTCTAAAGCTTGCCTTATGATACATAATGGGTTGAGGTTTATGTTCCTCTAAAAGTCTTGCAAGAGCTCTAGCTAAGATAAAAACAAGATGCATTCATGTTTAAATTTATGTCTTGCATCTCATGTTTATTTTGATGCTATCACTAATTTCACAAGAGTAAATGAATGAACTTGCATTACCATATTTAAATTCCCAAGCTTGCATTTCATGTTTATATTTCAAGTCATCACTTAATCCTTAAAGATAATAATGAAGTTGCATCTCATATTTATTTTATGCTCTCACTTTACTTTCTAATGAAGAGTAAAATAAAGTGCATGGCATGTTTAAGATTTTGTCATCACCTAAATACTCTAGAGCTCAAAGACTTGCCCTAAGTATCCTAAAGAGGAAACTCCATTAAAAAAGAAATGGATGAGTTTTGGTATGATTCAATAATGGTTTGATTTTGTAAAATACATGAATAATTTCAAGGAAATGTTGGAAAACTGTTTTATGAGGTCTCAAGATGTTTAAAATAGTTTGGAATGTGTCAAAATCATGTTTTCTCAATTTTAGGAGGTTCTGGTAATCGATTACCACCCATGTAATCGATTACCAGAATTTTGAAGAACTTTTGGTTCTGGTAATCGATTACCAGAGGCAGTGTAATGATTACCACGGCTTTTTCATGCCCAGAACCTTCTGGAAACCCTATAATCGATTACCTTATAGTGTAATCGATTACCCTATGTTCTTTACTTTTAGGAAATAGATTTAACCCTAAGTAATCGATTACCATAGTATGTAATCGATTACCGTTGTTTTGAAACCCATAATGAATTGAGCTCCTGGTAATCGATTACTAGGAACATGTAATCGATTACCAGAACACCTTTTGTTTCTAGAAACATCCCAAGAGAAAACTAGTAACTTATATGCACTTCAACCCAAGAGATTATGTGATCTTATGGGTTCATGATTTTGGTTCTATGCTTGGCCACTGTACAAATGCTGTTCTAAGGTGTTAAATGTGTAAAATTATGTTGAGTGAAGCAAGGATCGATTTAGAGAAGTTAGAAAAGAATAAGTAAGTTAAAAAGGGGTTAGAGATGAGAATTCTAGAACACCTTAATGCAAGAGATGCAAATCTGTTCTAGCATGATTAATTCAAGGATATATGGCTCATAATTAGTAAGACATATACAAGATCCCTTCATAAAATAATTAGGTGTTAACTTCTAAGTTTAAGATGATGATAAGAGATTTAAAGTGGTTTATAACTTAGAGAACATGCCTAGGAATCCCTCATAATTGATCTAAGAATTAATTATGGAGCCTTAGGCCAAGGTGGATCTTAAAAAGGGTCACAAATGGAGATTTTAGAGCCCTGTAAGCGTGCGATATTTTCTCCCTTTTATGATAAATGCTGATTGAAATTTGGATGGGTTCAAAATCTTAGAGAAAAGTTTAAATGCCAACCCCTTGAGGGTAATAATTATGCAAATACAAGTTTAAGCCCGTAAGGGTCAAAGCATAAGATACTATGAGATAGGTGGAGAGAGTATAATTATGATGAACCTCGTGCACACTTATGATGATGTGATTATGTTAGTTCCTTGAGCATGAAACTTTATGTGCCAAATTTGATAGGGTGATATGATGAAATGTTGTGTTTGAGATGCATAGTGTTTCAAAGATATGAATGAAATTGAGAAATATGCTCATGTGAACTAGAAAGTTATTGCAATGAGAAAGTTCCATGAAAATGATGCATGTGACTGAGATTATGTGGCATGACTCAAATTTGAGGAAATTCGAGAGTAGCTGTTATGCCGCGAATTTCCGTCAATTTGAGGGACAAAAAGAAAGTTTTGAAAAATATGAAGTTTAAAGTTATATGCAGATGCATTTCTCCTGCTAGGTGAGAGAAAGTAAAACCGTGGGGGTATGGACGACGAGCCATCCAAAGAGGACAAAGTCGTTGGTCTTAACCAGTCGATGCGTTTCGAAGAATGAAAGTATATGATGTTTAAGGTGACACACCGAGACGTACTTCTCCTGCTAGGTGAGGAGAAGGTAAAAGGTGAGGGCATAGACATTAGCCTCCAAAGCGGACAAAGTCGCTGGTCTTAACCAGTCGATGCGTTTCGAAGAAGGAAAAAGTCCCATGATGGGTGATCCTTAGGCCCCTACCCGTACTCTGGGAGTCGGGATTATGATGATTATGATTATGTTTATGATTCGCTTATCAAGAGGATAAGTAAGAACTAGTGACGACTAGTTAAGGTATGAGCTCATAGCCTAGTTTAAAGGTGCGGTTACTATTATGATTGGTGTCACAAGTATGAGAAAAGGAAAGATGTTCAAAGAGAAGTTTCATGCCACTCAAATGTTGTTTGAATTATTGTTTGATTTACCTAAAGTCCTGCTATGCATCCATGAACTATTATGTTGCATACATGCATTAAGAATCATTATAAAAGACATGGACCTTGGATAAATACCTTTGTGAAAACCTCATAATGAACTTATGCATGCTTAACCTTTTCATAATAAACCCAAGGTTCCTGGGGACGTAAACGATGACACTAGGATAGAGGATTCCCTCCTGAGATTCTTTAGCAAGAATTCTCACCCTCTCTCTCTTCCTTTCCGTTACGTCTTCAGATATCGATGGCGTCGTTCGTGATTTTTGTTGATGCGCCCGTGTGGGAGTTGCACTTCGATCCGATCACCAGTCATACCACTTTGAGGGTCGATGTGCTATTCGCATTTTCATACGTGGGACGCCGTTTGCCTTTTCTCCAGCTTCAGATTCACTCCGACCTCCCCTTTGGCGACGACATGATTTTTGAGGACGCGACCCAGACGGGCAGAGGGTCACGCCGTTCGGCATCTCAACGGTGCAGGTTACCCAGAGTATGTGCCTCGCAGAGACATTCGAGGCTGACCCATCAGAGGATCCTCCTTCTCATCCTTCTCGGAGGGTTCCGCCCTGCCATACCCATGGATATCGGGATGGGTAGCGAGGAAACGGTGACGCAACGGAGGTTAGCACGACGTCTGGAGATGAGCCCTCATCGTGGTGGGCATGCTCGCCATCCTTCCGCCTTCACGCATCCGAGAAGCTTGCTCAGTCATTGGATATATACCACGAGGGATGGGTAGAGCGTCATCCATGGCTCGAGAGGGAGAGTCTTAGTTGGGTATTTATCTTTTGGGGGTTGTTTCATGTATTTGTTATCATTCGATATCATTGTCCTGCAAGCTCTGCCCACTAGTATGGGTAAGACTTTATGTTTCTGTTATATTTCTATTGTGATGTACTAAACTATATTATCTAATGTGATGAGGAATGATGTTTATGATGGATGTGTTCTTTAATGTTTATGTTCTGTATGTTTTATTTATTCTTCCGCTTCACGTTGTTTATGTTACGCGCAAAGGCTCGCACTTTGTTTTATATAAATCATTTCAAAAAAAAATTACCGTATTTTCCGCTAAGTATTTTATAAATGAATTTAAAGAGAAGTAATAACTAATAATTAGTCTTGATACGTCCTAGGCGTATTGGGGTTAAATATTAGGATGTTACATTATGGTATCAGAGAGTTCGATTCTCACGAGCCTGAGGATTGGGGACCATGCTTTAGAAGCATGTTACGGTAGTATGTCATGTGTAGTGCTTAGCTATTAGAGATAAGCTATAGGATAGGCATTCATGACTTTGTTTGCTTGTCTGTGCCATGGTAACTAGCTCATTTAGTTTGGAATATTGAGCCTGATCACCTCGGTATTTGTTGACTTGTGTGCTTAGGGACCAATGGCACCCGGACAGAATAGGAACGCAACGCCGCGGTGAACGAGAGATGGACTGGCTCCTTACGCGAAATGTCTAAGGCGATGGAACGCATGTTTGACCGCATGAATCAACCAAGGGACGCTGCTCAAGGTCCCCTCCTGAAGGTGGAACAAGCCCGTTTGGGGAGTTCCGCAAGGCTAATCCCCCAACCTTTCGTAGATCTCTGAATCCGACAAGGCTGATGAGTGGATCAAGAACATGGAAAAGATCTACTCGTTGTTGCCTGTTTGGAGGACAGAAAGTCACCTTTGCTGCCTACATGATGGAGGCCGATGAGTTTTGGTGGACCGGCACCGAAGGCTGCTAGAAGCTACGGGCGTAGCCATCGTTGGAAGCTGTTAAGACATACTTCTATGAGAAGTATTTCAGAAGTCCGTGAAGAACGCCAAGGACATTGAGTTCATGCAGTTGGTCCAAGGTGGAATGTCTTCGCCCAATATACGACAAAGTTTGAAGAATTGATCAAGTTCTCACGGGTTTTCCAAGGGAATCCGATGAGATATGGAAGTGTGTTAAGTTTGAGGCCGGTTTGAGGGCTGAACTTAACTTCTGTGGCACACATGGAGATTAGGGACTTCCGACCTTAGTCAACAAGTGCCGAATCATCGAAGAAGCACAAGAAGAAGATGAGGCAAGGGTGGATCGTCCAGTGGTTTGGGACCCCAAGCCCAGAAGTTCAAGCCATCAAATCAGACTCAAACGAGGAACCACTACCATCCCTACCAATCCAACAGTTCAAGCAACAACAACGTCATCAACCACAACAACAAAGAGGACCCAACAATCAACCATCCGGCAACACCCAAGGCCGCCGTTCAACCCCAACGGGCGGAAACCGCAACCATCAACAAGGCGGAATGGGCGGTCCTCGCAATAATAACAACAACAATCAACAAGGAGGGCCCAATGGGAACAAGAACAAGGCACCCCAAGGAGCCCCTCCTCTTCCAGGACCCGCACAAGCCGTGGAGTGCCCGTTGTGGAAAGAATCATGGCAATCGTCCCTCCTAGCGGGCAAGGAGTGTGTTTCAGATGTGGCAAGCTCGGCCACTATGAAAGGATTGCAAAAGTAATGGAGGGTCGTCAAGTCAAAATCCCCGACCGCAACACCAAGGACGGGTCTTACCCTCAACGCGAGGACGCAACGGATCCAACGACCTCATCGAAGGTAAGTGTGAACTAAATGGTAGAACCTTAACTGTGCTATATGACTCTGGTGCTACTCATTCTTTTATCTCACATGCTAGTGTCGAGTCTCTAAACTTGCAAGTTTCTAAGCTTCCATTTGACCTTATTGTTTCTACTCCTACCAACCGTCCTGTACATACATGTAACTGTTGTTTAAATTGCCATCTCCTGTTGAAAATAGATCCTATGTCATAGATTTGATTTGTTTACCTTTGAAAGACATAGGAATAATCCTTGGCATGGATTGGCTTCACGCTAACCATGTGTTGTTAGACTGTCATACCAAATCTGTTATTTTTCGTCATCCCCTTAGCAAGACTAGTCAAACCTTGAAACTTTATGTGAATGCCGTAGATGTCTTCTGTAGTGGGGAGAAAACTAAGGGATATGTCCTTCTAGCCGCTAGCGAGGTAGACTTTGCAGAACATAGATGACATTCCTGTGGTAAGAGTACCCTGAGGTATTTAGAGAGTACAGAGGTATTTAGATAGATACCGAGTTCCCTCCAGAGAGAGGTGGAGTTCTCCATTGAGTTGGTTCAGGGAACGGGACTTATCTCGATAGCCCCGTATAGGATGTCACCCTTGGAGTTGAAGGAATTGAAAACCCAGTTGGAGGAGTTGTTAGAAAAGAATTTTATTAGACCTAGTGCTTCAGGGTGGGGACCCGGTTTTGTTTGTTAAGAAAAGGATGGGAGCATGAGATTATGTATAGATTATAGGCAATTGAATCGTGTAACGGTGAAAAATAAATACCCTTTGCCTAGGATTGATGATCTTATGGACCAATTGAAAGGAGCGGTGGTATTCTCCAAGATTGATTTGAGGTCGGATACCACCAAATTCGAGTAAGAGATGAGGATATACCTAAAACCGCCTTTAGGACACGGTACGGACACTTTGAGTTCGCCGTGATGTCCTTTGGACTAACAAATGCACCCCGTGTTCATGGACTATATGAATAGGATCTTTAGACCCTATTTAGATAAGTTTGTGGTCATTTTCATAGATGATATACTCATCTATTCGAAGACTCACGAGGAGCATGAAAGTCACCTAAAGTTGGTTCTAGAGGTGTTAAAGGAGAAGAAGTTGTATGCTAAGCTCTCTAAGTGTGAATTTTGGTTGGAGGAAGTGAAGTTTTGGGGCATGTAGTATCAAAAGGAGGTATAGCTGTTGACCCTAGTAAGATAGAAGCTGTGATGAATTGGGATAACCGACCACCGTATGGAAATACGAAGCTTTTGGGGCTGGCGGGCTATTTCCTAGGTTTATTAAAGGTTTTTCCAGATTGCCCTTCCCCTAACCAAGCTAACTAGGAAGAACACCCTATTTTCATGGAATCTCGATTGTGAAAGGAGCTTCCAAGAGTTAAAGGAAAGGTTGACCTCGACCCCAGTTTTGGTTTTGCCCGACCCCAATGTACCCTTCGAGGTATATTGTGATGCTTCGGGAAAAGGTTTAGGCTGTGTGTTGATGCAAAATAGGCAAGTGGTAGCCTATGCGTCTAGACAACTTAAGCCTCACGAGGTTAATTACCCTACCCATGACCTAGAGTTAGCCGCCATAGTGTTTGCCTTGAAGATTTGGAGGCATCACTTGTATGGAGTAAGGTTTGAAGTTTTCTCCGATCATAAGAGTCTTAAGCATCTCTTTGATCAAAAGGAGCTAAACATGAGGCAAAGAAGGTGGATGGAGTTTCTAAAGGACTATGATTTCGGCTTAAGTTACCACCCGGCAAGGCCAATGTGGTCGCGATGTCTTGAGTCGAAAATCATTACGCTTATCCCACATGATGGTCAAGGAGGTTGAGCTTATAGAGAAGTTTAGGGACATGAATTTAGGGATGTCAATATTAGAAAAGAGTGTGAAGATGTGTCATCTTATAGTAACAAGTGGGTTTAAACAAAGGGTAATGATGGCACAAGTAGAAAATGAGGAGTTTAGGGAGACTCTAAGGCGGTTAAGGCTGGAAAGCTTAAGGGTTTTGAGCAAGGACAGATGGTTTGTGGAGGTTCAAAGGGCGGATATGTGTACCGCAAGATGGTGACCTCAGAGAAAGTATCTTGGAGGAGGCCCATAAAAGCCACTTCACTATCCATCCTGGTGCCACCAAGATGTCTCAGGATTTAAAGAAGATGTTTTGGTGGCTCGGATTGAAAAAGGACGTAGTAGCCTGGGTTAGTAAGTGCTTAGTCTGTCAAAAGGTGAAGATTGAGCACCAAAAGCCTTAAGGAATGTTGCAACCTTTGCCTATCCCCGAATGGAAGTGGGATAGTATATCTACGGATTTTGTTACTAGCCTACCCCGAACCCAAGCCGGCCATGACGCTATTTGGGTAATAGTGGACAGGTTAACCAAGTCGGCCCATTTCCTACCCATCAAGTTAACCTTTTCCCTAGATAAGTTGGCCCAGTTGTACATCCAAGAGATAGTGAGGCTACACGGAGTTCCATCGACGATAATCTGAACGGAGACTCCGATTTACGTCACATTTTTTGTTAACTTCTAAGTTTAAGATGATGATAAGAGATTTAAAGTGGTTTATAACTTAGAGAACATGCCTAGGAATCCCTCATAATTGTTCTAAGAATTAATTATGGAGCCTTAGGCCAAGGTGGATCTTAAAAAGGGTCACAAATGGAGATTTTAGAGCCCTTAAGCGCTATATTTCTACCCTTTATGATAAGTGATTGAAATTTGGATGGGTTCAAAATCTTAAGAAAAGTTTAAATGCCAACCCCTTGAGGGTAATAATTATGCAAATACAAGTTTTAAGCCCGTAAGGGTCAAAGCATAAGATACTATGAGATAGGTGGGAGAGTATAATTATGATGAACCTCGTGCACACTTATGATGATGTGATTATGTTAGTTCCTTGAGCATGAAACTTTATGTGCCAAATTTGATATGGTGATATGATGAAATGTTGTGTTTGAGATGCATAGTGTTTCAAAGATATGAATGAAATTGAGAAATATGCTCATGTGAACTAGAAAGTTATTGCAATGAGAAAGTTCCATGAAAATGATGCATGTGACTAGATGATGTGGCATGACTCAAATTTGAGGAAATTGGAAGAGTAGTATTCTGCAGAATTTCCGTCAAATTGAGGGACAAAAAGAAAGTTTTGAAAAATATGAAGTTTAAAGTTATATGCAGATGCATTTCTCCTACTAGAATAAGAGAAAGTAAACAGATGGGGGTATGGACGTCGAGCCATCCGAAGCGGACAAAGTCGCTGGTCTTAACCAGTCGATGCGTTTCGAAGAATGAAAGTATATGATGTTTAAGGTGACACACCGAGACGTACTTCTCCTGCTAGGATAAGAGAAGGTAAAGCGTGAGGGCATAGACATTAGCCTGCAAAAGCGGACAAAGTCAAGCTGGTCTTAACCAGTCGATACGTTTTGAAGAAGGAAAAAGTCCCATGATGGGTGATCCTTAGGCCCCTACCAATTCTCTGGGAGTCGGGATTATGATGATTATGATTATGTTTATGATTCGCTTATCAAGAGGATAAGTAAGAACTAGTGACGACTAGTTAAGGTATGAGCTCATAGCCTAGTTTAAAGGGTGCGGTTACTATTATGATTGGTGTCACAAGTATGAGAAAAGGAAAGATGTTCAAAGAGAAGTTTCATGCCACTCAAATGTTGTTTGAATTATTGTTTGATTTACCTAAAGTCCTGCTATGCATCCATGAACTATTATGTTGCATACATGCATTAAGAATCATTATAAAAGACATGGACCTTGGATAAATACCTTTGTGAAAACCTCATAGTGAACTTGTGCATGCTTAAACCTTTTCATAATAAACCCAAGGTTCCTGGGACGTGAACGATGACACTAGGATAGAGGATTTCCCTCCTGAGATTCTTAGCAAGAATTCTCACCCCTCTCTCTCTTCCTTTCCATTACGTCTTTAGATATCGATGGCGTCGTTCGTGATTTTTGTTGATGTGCCCGTGTGGGAGTTGCACTTCGATCCAGATCACCGTCATACCATTTTGAGGGTCGATGTGCTATTCGTATTTTTTCATACGTGGGACGCCGTTGCCTTTCCAGTCTCCAGCTTCAGATTCACTCCGACCTCCCCTTTGGCGACGACATGATTTTTTGAGGACGCGACCCAGGAGACGGCAGAGGGTCCCGTTCGGCATCTTCGGTGCAAAGTTACCCGAGTATGTGCCTTGCCCAGAGACGTTCGGACCGACCATCAGAAGATCCTCCTTCTCATCCTTCTCGGAGGGTTCCGCCCTCCGTACCCATGGATATCGGGATGGGTAGCGAGACGGTGACGCGTGGAGGTTAGCACGAACCTGGAGATACGCCCTCATCGTGGCGAGCATGCTCGCCCATCCTTGCCTTCGCGCATCGGGGAGCTTGCTCAGTTCATTGGATATATACCAGAGGGATGGGTGGAGCGTCATCCATGGCTCGAGGGAGGGAGAGTCTTAGTTGGGTATTTATCTTTGGGGGTTGTTTCATGTATTTGTTATCATTTGATATCATTGTACTACAAGCTCTCCCTAGTATGGGTAAGACTTTACGTTTCTGTTATATTTATATTGTGATGTACTAAACTATATTATCTAATGTGATGAAGAATGATGTTTATGATGGATGTGTTCTTTAATGTTTATGTTCTGTATGTTTTATTTATTCTTCCGCTTCACGTTGTTTATGTTACGCACAAAGGCTCGCACTTTGTTTTATATAAATCATTTCAAAAAAAAATTTACTTGTATTTTCCGCTAAGTATTTTATAAATGAATTTAAAGAGAAGTAATAACTAATAATTAGTCTTGATACGTCCTAGGCGTATGGGGTTAAATATTAGGATGTTACATAAAACAAAGTGAGAGCCTTTGCGTATGACATAAATGAAACGTGAAGCGGAAGAATAAATAAATCATGCATTTCAAAAGCCATAAAGAACACATCAATCTTGAAAATGTAACACCCGATTTTCCGTGTACAAGTGAAAATGCCCTTGAGGTCATTTTACCCAAAATGAGATCGCAAGTCCGGCCATCTTCAAGGGGATGTTTTGATGTTAATAAGGGATTATATGTGTTATGTGTGGTAATAGAGGGAAGAATCTCATTTTTTAGTTCGCACGAAAATTATCAAAACGCCCTATGGCTGTTTGTTATTTTTTATGGTTGCCCGGACTTTGCCAAAAGATTTTAAATTATGTTTATAAGTGGTTTTTGATGTTTATTCGAGCCAAAAGTCCTGGGCAGTTTTAGTGTGAAATTACCATTTTGCCCCTAGAACGTGTCCAGTGAGCCTAATGACGTGATTAAGTAAACCTAAGCAATATTAGGCTCTAATCGAAGATTAATTTATTTCGATAATTAATCTAGAGTCAAAATAATTTATTGAGGTTAATTAGAATCTAAGATTGCTTAGATAAACTCTAATTGCATTCTTTAATTCACAATTCCTAGTCATGGAATCTTGAATAGTATTTCTCTCTCCAATTCCTTAAATTAAGGAATTGTGCCCATACCTCATTTGACCAAAAGGATGATTTTAAATTGTTAATCTAGTAAGATCACTCTCCTAATCAAGTCTTGACAACCTTAATTAGCCATTACCTCACCTAAACACTTTCTTACAACTCCTAACCAAAACCTTAATCAAAGAAACACCTAAACACATCATTAACCCACAAATTACATGAGCAAAACATCCTCCCCCCTTGGCTGATATGTTGGCTGAATTCATGCCCCCAATTTCCATCACATGTTGAGTTTATTTCACTCCAAAGACTATGCCTTAAGCCATGCCTAGCCCATGCCTAGCCATACCTTTAACCATGCCTTTGAATGACAAGCTTTGAAGATATTTTCCTCCCTCCAAAGGCCAAGAAACCTTTGGCCATCCTCCTCCCTAATCAGCCTCAATGTTGAAAATTTTCTATAAATACCAAGCCTTAGAGAACTTGGTTACACTTTAGATCATTTGCCAAGTTCAAGCTTTCTTGCATTTCCTTCGTTTCTTCTAACTTTCTCTTCATCTTGTCCTTTTTCCTCCACCATCAAAGAAACCTTTCCACCACCACAAACCACCATAAACAACCTTGAACCACTACTTCCTTACCTCAAACCACCTCTCAAACACTTAACCTTTCCATTTCCAAGCTTGCTTTCTCAAGGAAAAATCATCTTCCTTGAGTTCTTCCTTTGCCGAACCATCATTGCCATTCAAGAGAAGATTTTGTCTTCTCATTCCTCCAAGAACACAAGCTTCTTCTCATTTCTTTCAAGACTTCTTTAGGTAGGGGTTTTGTTTTCAAGTTTTTACTTGTTTTCCTTAAGAAAAGTTCTAGTTTTCTCTTAGTTCAAACTCTTTTTCCTCTTCCCTTTTCATTTCGGCCAGAGGCCTTTTTATGAAGAATATGAGCTTGATGATGAGGTTTCAAGATAATGACTTGTTGTTGTCATGTGAGAAACCTCTAAAGCTTGAAACAACTTGGTCTTGGACCATACATGTTTGTGTTTCTTTCTTTTTCCTTGGTTTCATTTTCGATTCTTTTCCTTTTCTTTCTTAAATGGTTCGGTTTCCTTTTCCCTTTCTCTTGAAAGATTTCGGTTTCCTTTGTCTTGGTTTGAACAAAGTTTGCTAAAAATGTTAAGTAGATCACAAAAGTTTTGATAAAGAAAATTAATCACATGTTTTCAAAGAGCTCTAAGCTTACCCTTACCAACCTTAAAGTTGGTTGGCCGTTCTAAGAGTTTTACTCTAGATTGAAGCCCATGAGCAATAAAATAAAGAACGTGACTTAGTTCTTGTATTTTGTTTAGACAAAGTGTTGAACTTTGTTTCTATTTTCTTGAGCTTGATGATGAAGTTCAAAAGCCAAAGACTTCTTTGAGGTCTAGGTGCTAAGAACTCTAAAGCTCACTTTATGTTGTTAAGATGCATATTGGGTTAAGGTTATGATGTTCCTTTAAAGTCTTGTAAGAGCTCTAGTTAAGATAAAATGAGTTGCACACATGTTTACATTTATGGCTTGCATAGCATGTTTACTTTGATGTCATCACTAAACTCTCAAGAATAAATAAATGAACTTGCATTATCATGTTTAAATTTCAAGCTTGCATATTCATGTTTATATTTCAAGTCATCACTTAATTTTAAAGATAATAATAAGGTTGCATCTCATATTTATTTTATGCTCTCACTTTACTTTCTAATGAAGAATAAAATGAGTGCATATCATGTTTAAGTTTATGCCATCACTTAAACCTCCTAGAGCTCAAAGGCTTGCCCAAGTATCTTGCATAAAGTCTTAGAAAATGGAGGCATTTTAAGGAATGCCATCTCGGCCTTGTGGTGATGATGATGGACTTAGTATGAGTTCCTCTAATCACAAGTGTCCATAGTTTATGTTTTGAAATTTTTCCAAGCTTAGGAGCACTTAAGCAACATTATGCATAAAATTATATACTTTAAATCTATTTTATGAACAAGTTAATTTAGCTACTGACCTTGTAACATCCTCCCAAGTACACGTCCTTTAAGTCATGACACTACGCTTGGGAGCTGTTACTAATAAATTAGCGGACCTTTCTTTGTTGTCTATAGCGAGAATCGGTCGAATCGTGTATCAATTAACTCGTGGTCCTATCAAAATATATTGCAAGAAAACAACGTATTTATTTAATACAAGTCAAGTACAAAAGGGAGCTCTTATAAGAGCTTTACAGTACATATGTTATCTTTTACGTTTTATAGACATATGCATACACTTAGGTACAACAAACACAAGTCCTGCTACTAACTCCTGCAAAATCCACTTGATCCTTTTCCTCAGCGGCCTCACCGTCTTCTACGTCAACCTGGGGGGCCTAGTCTTCTAGGTCAACCTGGGGACAACACGAGAAAACAAATACATAGGGGTGAGAATCCTAAAATTCTTAGTAGGGCATTCCCAAAACATATACTAAAATTTATGTCATCGTCACTGCCAAGCCACTTCGGTTTACTTAGCAAAAGGTGATCATGCATTACATAATAACTATTCATTTTTAAAGTTCAAAGTCAATCTTTCCAAAGTGGTTGCTTTTAAAAAAAATCAATCACTTAGTACACCCTTACCATCAACTCATACTCATAGTAAGTAATGGCAAACAAAAAGAACCAATATGTATAAATATGTATATGCCCAATGTAATGAAATTATCTCTGATTGCCCTTGATGGATCAAAGGGGATCACATCCCTTCTATTTCCTGCTAAAAGTTGAAAGAAACTCAACTCACTCTATTTGCCTTCGACAAGCCAAAGGGCAAGCCAAAAGGATCTCAACTCACTCTATTTGCCTTTGACAAGTCGAAAGGATATCACCTCTCTATTTGCCCTTGACAAGTAAAAAAGGATCCCAAGTTTCTTTTGACTATAGAACTTAATTCAGTACATCATTCACTGCATGCGTAAAACACATACAGGCATCCATTCACAATGGACTTCTCATTTGTGTCCAATACATCAATCTCTAAACATGTCCAATATGCAATCATATGTCACAAGCCACATAGCCAAAACAATCAACATCAAGTATCCATGTCATACTAGAGCCCAAAATACCATTATTTCATCAATTCAAAGCATTGTTGCATTTCCAGCATAATGGCCGATTTCACAACATTATAGCACAATTTATTTACACATAAAACAATCAAGTCAGGAGCTATAAAAATTCTCAAGGATACTTCAATGTGTCCCCGAGGTCCCATAAAAATTTCAACACCAACAAAGGTCTCTAACTCCCTCAATAAATTGTACAAATTCAGTGGTCAGGGACCACCAATTCACAGCTCAGACAGAATTCTCATAATGTTTAACCCTAGCAAATGATTGAATCAATGAACAATAAAATTTACAGTGATACTTCAATATGTCCTTAACTTCATGTAAAAATTTCAAAGGGTCATTCAATCAATTGCTATGATAATAAATTTGGACAAGTTTACTGCTTCAGTTTCAACAACAGGACAACATCAAGCACATTTCGGTCCTTGATTTTTTGAGGCATAAAACCTTAAACTAACACCCAAGAAAATTCATGTAGTTATTTTAAGATGTTATCTTCAACATATAATTTTTGTAGCTCCTAAAAACAACCACAAATATACAATAAAATTCGTGCATAATGATTGTAGGACAACTAGGAATCAGCAACCTAGTCCCAATTTCCTTTGATAAAAAACCATTTTCCAACACCACCCAAACACACCACAAAAATTCACACATCAATATCAACATATTATCCATCAGTACAACCAGAAATTTGGACCTAGATCATGCCAAAATAGATCAGAAAAAATTTACAAGGAAAGGCAGGAAACCCTACATGTAGTAACCTATTAGCTCCTTGGCTTCAAGATTAACCAAGCTTGCTTCCCTCTCCTCCAAAGCTCCCAATTCAACTTCAAACCCCTCTGATATCAGTGAGGTGTGAGGTACAACACAAGGTTTTGATGAGGAATGAAAATTTTGTTTGGTTATATTGATAGAGAATTGGGTGTAGAACAAGCTTAGTGAAGAACTTTTGATGATTCAACAACTTAAGCTTGGAGCTTTTGGGCTTGGAACTGAGAACAAGCTCTTGAGGACAAAAATGGTGGCTGGTCTCTTCTTTCTCTTGCTGACCACGAAATGCTCATCAACTTGGAGAAGAAGTTGTGACTTGGCTTGCTTTAATAAATGAAATGGAGATATTTTACAAAGTGATCATTATTTAGGTGACAAGGCAACAATGGATGGCTAAGATTTAAATCTTGGCCTTCCACATGTCTTAAAGAGGTGGATATTATCCATTGGTTATGATGGAATTACCTTTCGTGTTAGAAACGCACACGGAAATCTCACGAACGGGTAAACACCTTACCGATAAAACCGATATCCAGAAAATTAATTCTAAGCATAAAATTGTCATTCCCACACATTTCTAATCTTATTCTCATATTTTCCTAACTTTGGGCACCTTTGGTCCCGAATCTCTAGTTTGGTACAGGGAGACAGATGGGCCCACAGGTTACTATTCACCTACAGAAAAGTTTTTTTTTTTGGAGGTCCGTTGGGCTGCCTTCATCATTGCTAAACTATTAGATTTTTGAAATTAAGATTAATAAAACTCAAATTAATTTTTAATTAAATTTTAAGGTGTTACATTACCCATGTAACAGGAGAAGGGGGATAAGGAGAGTGAGAAGGCACGGACAAGGAGCGACTCCTACCTCCAAGCGGAGGGGTACATGAATGAACCGATTACACACCCGAATGAGAGGATCCTGAGTTCTCTATAGGTATGGGACTATACAGTTAAGGAGGGCTTATATGAATTGATTGGTACTATCTATGCCACAAAGATGCATCTTTCTTTCGGTAGCCTATCACGAAAGAACTTCCAGTTAAGCGTGCTTGACTTGGGGTAATTTTGGGATGGGTAACCTCCTGGGAAGTTTTCCCATGAAGCGTGCGAGTGAGGACAAAGCACGCTGAAAAGACTCGTGTTGGTTTGTGGGGGACAGTCGTCAATCCATAAAGCGCAGGGATGTTACAGACCTCATGTGTACTTTCATGATTTTAATGTAAGGATTTGAGTCCTAAAAGAGTTTTGAATCCCTAGAATTATTCCAAGAGAAAACTAGCAACTTGTATGCATTTTAACTCATGAGATTATGTGATTTTATGGGCTTATGATTTCGGTTCTCCCTTGATGATTGGCTCCTGTATAAATTCTGTTCTAAGGTGTTAAAATGTGTGAAATTATGTTTGAGTGAAGCAAGGATCAATTTAGAGAAGTTAGAAAAGAATAAGTAACTTGAAAGGATTAGAAATGAGATTTCTAGAACACTTTAATGCACAAAGATGCAAATCTATTCTAGCATGATTAATTCAAGGATAAATGGTTCATAATCAGTAATACATGTATAAAATCCCTTCATAAATGATTAAGTATTAATTACAAAGCTTAAGGTGATGATAAGGACTTAAAATAGGAATTCTAGCACACTTAGACATGGTAAAATACAATTTTGTTCCAGCATAGTTAGATTGAGGAAAAATGGTTTACAACTTAGAAAACATGTCTAGGAATCCCTCATAATTAGTTTAGGAATTGATTATGGAGCCTTAGCGAAGACGGATCTTAAAAAGGGTCACGAACGGAGATTCTAGGGCCTCGTAAGCATATGACATTTTTCTGCCCTTACATGCACAATGCTGTTTGGAATTTTTAGTAAGTCTAAATCTTAGAGAAAAGTTTAAGTGAAGACCTCTTGAGGGTAATAAAGATGTAACATGGGTATTGGAATAATTAGACGAGTTTAAGATAAGGGCAGGAACATAAGATATCTTAAGATAAGGAGGTACGATGTGAGAATGAGATTGAGTGAGTATTGTTTTGATGTATGAGAATGTATGGATGTGTGGCATGTTGCTATGATGATGTGGTACACTATGTTTAAAGTGCATGAGAATATGAGCTATGAGTAGAGGATATATTATATGATGTTCTATGGTTGTATGCTTATGTTGCATCCATACAAGATATGATAAAGTGGAAATGATCCCATTATGACTTCCCGAGTTAAGGGTTGTAGGGTGATCCAAGAAAAGAGATATGTTAATGAGGAAATGATCCCATTATGACTTCCCGAGTGAAGGGTTGTAGGGGTGATCCAAGAAAGAAATGTGAATCCCTTTTTTTCCATGTAAATCTAGTGACGACTAGTTAGGTTTGAGCTCATTCCTAGGCAATGGGTGTATTTGGAGTTTTGGTGGCTATGTGAAAAGTAAGGGCGGCATGTTGGATGGATTTCGGTGGTTACGATGAGGGTGGAAAATGGAAAAATGGAAAAAGTTATGAAAGGAACTCACGGGGTTCAAATATGAAAAAGTAAAAGACACACATGCATACGTTTCATTGATGTTTTGATTAAGTGATAAGTGTTATCTACGTGTCCTGTCATGCTCAAGTATTGCCATGCATACATAAAATAACCGTTGTATTCATACCATCAAGACTCATGCTAAAAGAAACCCACTTCGGATAATAAGCTTTGAGAAATTAAAATTGAACCTATGCATGAACACCTCTTTTATAATGAAACCTGAAGTGACTGGGCGACGACGATGACACTTGTGTTAAAGTCGGGGACCCTCCTGAGAATCTTGTATAAGTATTCTCACCCCTTTTGTCTTTCCCTCCCGTGTCGTCTCTAGACGGATTGATGCGGATGTTTGTGATTTTCCTTGAGTGCGAGCGTAGAAGTTACGCATCGAATCAGAGGGCACAATGGAAGTTTGAAGACTAGTCTAGCCTGTTTATGATTATGTTTAGCATTAGTTAACCTTGTTTGATGTACCTAGTATCTTGAGGTGTCCTTATATTTATAAGGGCATCATTGTTTTGTTATGATTTTAATATAATACTACAAGTTATGTTGTGTTTATTCTATGGTTTATTTATGATTGTTATGGTGATGTATACCTGGTTGTTATGTTTCTTGTTTAGAAGTTGGTCCCTATGCGCATGCGCGGCTCGTATTTTAAGTCTTAAGTTCAAAAAGAAAAATTTAGCCATATTTTTAGTACTTGTATTTTAAAGAAAGCCAAGTCAAGTTCTGAAAATGAAGACGTAACCGTTAATAACTAGCCGAATGCGACTCGAGCATATTAGGTGAAAGTTAGGTGTTCCAGAAAACATTCTTCATCACATTAGTTAACATAGTTTAATACATGATCACTAAGTTACAACGAAAACATTAGTGGGCAGAGCTTAGTACAATAACGAAATAAGAAACATAACAACGAATACATGAAACGCCCAAAAGATACTCCCACAAAAACAACCCTCCCTCTAAGAGCCTACGGACGACACTAATCCTCGGACGGAGAGATGTAACCTACGAACTATCGAAGCTCCTCGGGTGTGGCCCATCGAAGAGGGGGCGTGGGCATGAATCGGCGGAGTGACGTGGCCACCTTGGCGAGGGCACTCAGGCTGAGGTATGTAACACCCGAAAAATTACTTAAAAATATAACAATTTAACAACAATGAAGGTGGCCCAACAGACATTTTAAAAAAAAAAAAAAAATTTCGGGCGGTGAATAGTAACCCTGTGGGCCCCACGGCCCTACGGGATAGCTAAAACCCTAGATTTGGGCCCCAGAGGTGCCCAAAATTAGGAAAACATGGGAATAAAGTTAGAAATAGGTGGGAATGATAGTTTTATATTTAGAATTAATTTTCGGGTAATATCAATGCAATCGAGTACGGTGTTTACCCGTTCGGTGAGATTTTGGTGTGCAGTTTCTTACACCGAATGAAACTGCAGGGCAAGTTTGCCACCTAAGGAGGACAAGTGTGTGGCTTGAGATGTGCCACACCATTACACCTTTATGACTAGCCAATGAGAGCATTACAAAATTTCAACTTTACTTTATGGAATTAATTTGTGATAGAAATGCATTACAACACAACATGTGCAATAAATGATCACAAGACCACATTTCTCATTTTTCTTCTTCAAGGTTCGGCCAAGACACTCCCTTTTCAGCCTCCTTATTGTCTTCTTCACCAATACACATGACCTTGCTTGAAACCTTAAAGTTACACTCCAAACTCCATAACTAAAGCATCAAACTATCACATATCCCTTGAATTCCCTAAATCAATCCTCTATAGAGAATCCCCACCACACTTCTTCATCAATTGTAGCTGTTGCTATTGCTGCCCTAAAGGAGGGTTTGAGTAGTTTGGATCAGAATTTGGTGTAAGAACTCTTGGAGTAAAGCCAAAACAAGAGCAAGTGTTTCTAAGTAACAAGTAGGTTTTCTGCTTCCTTTTGTGAAATTTTTCAATTCTGTTTTGGCTTACCCTAATTCTGAAAATTTTAACGATATTGATGATTAACATATTGATATTGATGTATGAATTTTTGTGTTGTGTTTGGATGGTTTTAAAAAGGGTTTTCTCTCAAGTGAAATTGGAACTAGGTTGCTGGACTGATTTTGTTCTTAATAAGAACTTTTCACGAATTTTCTGGAAATTTTGTGAGTGGTTTCATTAGCCATGAAAATTATATGTTGTAGTTAACCTCTTAAACTAACAGAATTTTCTTAGGGGTTAATTCTGAGGTTTGATGTCTCAAAAAAATTAGGAACCGAACTAACTACTGCTGTCTGAATTGTTGAGACTGAAGTAACAAACTTGCCCGAATTTTTCATCATAGCAATTGATTGAGATAGCTGCTGAAAATTTTACACAAGACTAATAACATGTTGAAATACCTCTGTGAATTTTTTTGTACCATAATTCCATCGAATTCTAGGGCTAAATATTTTGAGAACACAAGTCTGGACTATGAATTTGTGGCTTCTGACCACCAGATTTGCCTATTTTATTGAAGTGGTTATATAACTCTGATTGCCCTGAAATTTTTACAGGTTGTCTTAGACACATTGAAGTGTCCTTGAGAATTTTTATAGCTCCTGAATTGATTGTTTGATGTGAAAATAAAATTGTGATATAATAGGGTGAAATCTGCTAATGTGCTGGAATTGTGGTAAAATCTTGAATTAATGACTTGGATTAAATTTTAATGTGTATGAATGTATGCTATGGAATTTAAAGGTTGTTTTATGAGGAATGAATGAACGAATGATATATGTATAGGTTTGAAGCATTATGAAATCAGATATTTATGTTAATGCATACAGAAATGGGATGCATGTATACGTGAGCTCGAGGATTACATGTGTTGAGGGAAGAATGAAATCCCCTTTAGTACATTAAGGGCACGAAGAAATCCCCTATAGTATATTAAGGGCAAGAGAGATCTCCTATAGTATGTTAAGACAAAAGATCCCTTTATTAGATCAAGGGCACGGACAAATATGAATGATGTATATGAAATCCTTTCTGATATGCGAGAGCACGTACAGTTGAGAACGTAATACTACGAGGTTGAGTAGTATGACATATGTATTTTAAGTGATTGAATAATAATAGAGACCCACTTCGGAAAATTGATTTTTGAACTTTAAAATAAACTTTTGACATATGTTACACGCTCACCTTTTCTTAATAAACCGAAGTGGCTGGACGATGACGATGATGATGACATAAATTTTTTTCCATGTTTTGGGATACCTCCTGAGAATTTTAAAATTCTCACCCCTATGCGTTTTTCCGTGTTTTCCAGGTTGATCAGCAAACAATGAGGCATCTCAGGAAGGATTAAATTGAAGTTGCAATAGTTTAGTAGTTGATGATTTTATGTATTGTACTTAGTTGGAGTTATATGTATTGTAATTGAAATAGGGGACATATATGTATTAACGCTCATAGAAGAGCTTCCTATTGTACTTAGCTATGTATTCAATAAATATGGTGTTTCTTTGTAATATGTTTTACTAGAATTACGCTTAGTTATTTCACACGTTAATTGAGCTTACTATAGATATTAAGAAAGGTCCACTAATTAATAAGTAACAACTCTTGAGTGCGATGTCATGGCTTAAGGATGAGGTTGTACTTGGGAGGATGCTACAAGGTACACGCCTCATAGGCCTTGGCTAGAAGGTGTCCTCACTACCCTCTGGCGGCCAAGGGCACGAAGGGGCGGAATCCTCCGAATCCGGTCGGATGAGTCCTCGGATAGGTCCCTCCCGCAACGATGTATGAGGGATACGTACTCGGATGGTCACGCAGATTGAGGATGATGGTTGGGCACGACGTTCTCTTCCTCACGGAGTCGCGTCCTCTCAAAAATCATGTCATTGCTAAAGGGAGAGGTCGGAGTGAATCAGAAGCTGGAGATCGGAAAGGCAAATGGGTGTCTCATGTATGCAAAAATGCGTATAGCACAACGACCCTCGAAGTGGTAGGGCTGATGATTCGGAATGTCCTAGGCTCCACACAGGCACATCAACAAAAATCACGAACGCCATTGCCTGGAGACGTAACGGAAAGAGAAACGAGAGGGGTGAGAATCTTGCTAAAGAATCTCATAGGGAAATCCTCTATCCTAGTGTCATCGTTTACGTCCCAGGGACCTTGGGTTTATTATAAAAAGGATAAACATGCATAAGTTTGTTATGAGGTTTTCGCAAAGGTAATTATCCAAGGTTCGTGTCTTTTATCATGAATTTTAACGCATGTATGCAGTATATCAGAACATGAATGCATGGAAACATTTTAGGCAAACCAAACAATAATCAAACAACATGTAAGTTGCATGTAACTTCTCTTGAACATCTTTCCTTTTCTCATACTTGTGACACTAAACATAATAGTATTGTACCCCTTAAACTAGGCTATGAGCTTATACCTTAACTAGTCGTCACTAGTTCTTACTTATCCTCTTGATAAGCGAATCATAAACATAATCATAATCATCATAATCCCGACTCCAGAGTATGGGTAGGGGGCCTAAGGATCACCCATCATGGGACTTTTTCCATCTTCGAAACGCATTGACTCGTTAAGACCAGCGACTTTGTCCGCTTGGAGGCTAATGTCGATGCCCTCATGGTTTTACCTTCTCCTCACCGAGGAGAAGTACGTCTCGGTGTGTCATATTAAACATCTTATTTCTCAACTTTCTCAAGTCTCTCAAATTTGACGGAAATTCGCAGCATGACGCTACACTCCGAATTTCCTCAAATTGAGTCATGCCACATAATCTCAATCACATATATCATTCTTATGGAATTTTCTCAATTAAAAACTATATAGTTCACATGAGCATATTCTTCTAGTTCGTTCATATTTCGAACCTCATGCATCTCAAATTAAGGCATAGTACTTCATCACATCACACGCAATTATACACATAAAGTTTCATGCTCAAGATATTAACATAATCACATCATCATAAATATGCTCGAGGTTCATCATCATAAATATGCTCACTCGGCCTCCTATCTCATTATATCTTATGCTTTAGCCCTTACGGGTTTTAAACTTATGTTCCAACCATTCTAATACCCATATTACATCCTTATTACACCCAAGAGATCATCTCTTATAATTCTCATTAAGATTTAGGCTTACTAAAAATTCCATATAGCATTATACATTTAAGGGTAGAAAAATATCATATGCTTACGGGCTCTAAAATCTCGTTTGTGGTCCTTTTTAAGATCTGTCTTCGCCTATGACTCCATAATTAATTCCTAAACCAATTATGAGGGATTCCTAGGCATGTTTTTCTAAGTTGTAAACCATTTTTCCTCAATCTAACTATGCTGGAACAGAATTGTATTTTACCATTTCTAAGTGTGCTAGAATTCCCATTTTAAGTCCTTATCATCACCTTAAGCTTTGTAATTAATACCTAATCATTTATGAAGGGTTTTTATACATGTCTTACTGATTATGCACCATTTATCCTTGAATTAATCATGCTGGAATAGGTTTGCATTTTTGTGCATTAAAGTGTTCTAGAATTCTCATTTCTAATCCTTTCAAGTTACTTATTCTTTTCTAACTTCTTTAAATCGATCCTTGCTTCACTCAAACATAATTTTACACATTTTAACACCTTAGAACAGAGTTTATATAGTATCCAAACATAAAGGGCAGAACCGAAATCATAAGCCCATAAAATCACATAATCTCATGAATTAAAAGGCATACAAGTTGCTAGTTTTCTCTTGGAACATTTCTAGGACTCAAAACTCTTTTAGAACTCAAATCCTTACATTAAAATCATGCAATTACACATGAGGTCAGTAGTTAAATTAACTTGTTCATAAAATAGATTTAAAGTATATAATTTCATTCATAATGTTGCTTAGGTGCTCCTAAGCTTAGAAAAATTACAAAACATGAACCATGGACACTTGTGATTAGAGGAACTCATACTAAGTCCATCATCATCACCACAAGGCCGAATGGCTTCTTTAAGAATTCCAACATTTTCTTAAAACCTTACATAGGATACTTGGGCAAGTCTTTGAGCTCTAGATCATTAAAGTGATGACATAAACTTAAACATGCTATGCACCTCATTTTTATTCTTCATTAGAAAATAAAGTGAGACATAAAGTAAACATGAGATGCACTCATTTATTATCTTTAGAATTTAAGTGATGGCATAGAATATAGACATGTTAGACAAGAAAGTAAACATGAGATGCAAGGTTCAATTCTTTATTTTAGTGCTCTAGGCCCCTTGAGGTATTTACCCAAATCAACAATCAACTTTAACGTTGAAATAGGTAGGCTTCGAGATTTATTAAATGAGGATGCACATTCTTGTTTTAATCTTTAAGTTGGTTAGTGATGACTTGAAAATAAACATGCTATGCAAAGCATTAAAGTAAACATGAATGCATCTTATTTTATATCTTAGCTAGAGCTCTTTGCAAGACTTTAAAGGAACAAAACCTCAACCCATTATGTATCATAAGGCAAGCTTTAGAGTTCTTAGCACCTAGACTTCAAGGAAGTCTTAAGGTTTGAACTTCATCATCAAGCTCAAGAAAATAGACACAAAGTTCAACACTTTATCTAAACAAAATACAAGAACTAAGTCATATTCTTTATTTTATTGCTCATGGGCTTCAATCTAGAGTAAAACTCTTAGAACGGCCGACCAACTTTAAGGTTTGGAAGGGTAAGCTTAGAGCTCTTTGAAATCATGTGATTAATTTTCTTTAACAAAACTTTTGTGATCTACTTTACATTTTAGCAAACTTTGTTCAAACCAAGGCAAAGGAAACCGAAATCATGAGGAGGAAAAGAGGAAAACAGAAAACTTTATCAAAGAAAAGAAAGGAATCAAGGCATGTATGGTCCAAGACCAAGTTGTTTCAAGCTTTGGAGGTTTCTCACATGACAACAACAAGTCATTATCTTGAAACCTCATCATCAAGCTCATGTTATTTTCATAAAATGGCCTCTTGGCCGAATGAAAAAGAAGGAAAAAAAAGAGTTTGAACCAAGAGAAAACTAGAACTTTTTTTAAGGAAAACAAGCAAAACTTAAAAACAAAACCCCTACCTAAGGAAGTCTTTGGAATGGAAGAAAGAAAGCTTGATTCTTGAAGAGTTGAGAAGACAAAATCTCCTCTTGGATGTGATGATGGATTCGGCCAAGGGGGATGCTCAAGGAAGATGATTTTTCCTTGAGTTTCTAAGCTTGGGAATGGAATGTTTGAGTATTTGAGAGATGGTTTAAGGTGAGGTAGTGGTGGTTTATAGTTGTTTGTGGTGGTTTATGGTGGTGGCAAGGTTCTTTGAGAGGAAGAAGAAGATGAAGAAGATGAAGAAGATGAAGAGAACTTAGAGAAAATGCAAGAAAAAGCAAGAGAACTAAACTTAGCAAAGCTTCTAAAGTGTAACCAAGTTCTTCCAAGCTTGGTATTTATAGAAAATTTGCAACATGGAGGCTGCACAAAGGGGAGAAAGCCGACGGTCTTCATGGCCAAAGAGAGGAAAATATCTCTTTGATTGGCATGGGCTAGGCATGGGCTAGGCATGGCCAAAGCATGGTTGAAAGCATGGCTAGGTATGGTTCAAGGTATGGCTTGAGGTATGACCTTTGAGTGAAGAAAATTCAACATGTGACACTCCTTGGAAGGCCATGCGCCAGAATTTTGCAGCCAAGGGGGAGGTTAATTTGTTCATATAATTGTGGTTTAGTGATATGTTTAGGTGTTTCTTTGATTATGGTTTTGGTTAGGAGTTGTAAGAAAGTGTTTAGGTGAGGTAATGGCCTAATTAAGAATGTCAAGACTTGATTAGGAGGGTAATCTTGTTAGATTAGTAATTTAAAACAATTCTTTTGGTCAAATGAGGTATGCACAATTCCTTAATTTAAGGAATTGAAAAGAGAAAATACTATTCAAGATTCCATGACTAGGAATCTTGAATTAAATGCAATTAGAGTTTATCTAAGCAATCTTAGGTTCTAATTAACCTTAATAAATTATTTTAACTCTAGATTAATTATCGAAATAAATTAATCTTCGATTAGAGCCTAATATTGCTTAGGTTTGCTTAATTGCATCATTAGGCTCACTATACATGTTCTAGGGGCAAAATGGTAATTTTGCACTAAAACTGCAGGGACCTTTGGGCTCGACTAAACATCAATCATCACTTAAAAACATCATTCCAAACTTCCTGGAAAAATTTGGACTCAAACGGCACCTTTAGATGTAGAATACCGGGGTATTTTGGTCATTTTGAGCTGAAGGTTAAAACGAGATTTTCACCTCAGATATCAAACATAATTGTTATAACCCCTTTAAACATTGAGTTGACCCATTCAAGGATTAGGGTAAAATACACGAATTCGGGTAAAAATGACCTAGGGGCATTGGTTATTTGTACTCAACGGGAAATCGAGGCGTTATAGGAACCTTGGGTTTGTTATGAAAAGGTTAAACATGCAAAGGTTCATTATGAGGTTTTCATAGAGATAATTATCCAAGGTCAGTGTCTTTTATGATGAATCTTAATGCATGTATGCAGCATAGCAGAACATGAATGCATGGCAATACTTTAGGCAAACCAAACAATAATTAATCATCATATAAGTGGCATGTAACTTCTCATGAACAACATTCCTTCTTCTCAAACTTGTGACATTAAGTATTATAATAGTAACCGCACCCCTAAAACTAGCCTATGAGCTTATACCTTAACTAGTCGTCACTAGTTCTTACTTATCCTCTTGATAAGCGAATCATAATCATAATCATAATAATCCCGACTCCTAGAGTACGGGTAGGGGGCCTAAGGATCACCCATCATGGGACTTTTTCCTTCTTCGAAATGCATAAACTGGTTAAGCCAAGTGACTTGTCCACTTTGAGGGCTGATGTCGATGCCCTCACGGTTTTACCTTCTCCTAGGATAAGGGAGAAGTACGTCTCGGCATGTCACATTAAACATCTTATTTTCAAAACTTTCTTAAGTCCCTCAAATTTGACGGAAATTCGGCAGCATGGCAAACTTCACCGAATTTCCTCAAATTTGAGTCATGCCACATAACTCACATAATGCATGTTGTC
This sequence comes from Dalbergia oliveri, assembly GCA_030441495.1. Lineage (NCBI taxonomy): Eukaryota > Viridiplantae > Streptophyta > Magnoliopsida > Fabales > Fabaceae > Dalbergia > Dalbergia oliveri. The sequence goes on along the minus strand of JAMLFY010000019.1, from coordinate 4,839,968 downwards.
TCATAAATTCCTCAATCAAATAAACCTTTCAATCATAAAAACATACTTTCTCTTATTCATTTGTATCACATAGTCTCATGCATTATGCCCACAATATACCAAAATCATCATCACGACACACCATGAATCCTCATGTTCTCATACTCATGACATTAACACATTCATACATAATACAAGCATACTCGTTCGGTCTCATTCTCACATCACACTTCATATCTCATATTGTTTTATGCTTTGGCCCTTAGGGTCTTAAACTTATGTTCTAATTATTTTAATACCCATATTACATCTTTATTACACCCAAGAAATCATCACTTATGATTCTCACTAAGATTTAGGCTTACTAACAATTCCAAACAGCATTATGCATTTTGGGCAGAAAATTATTATATGATTACGGGGTTCTAGAATTTCCGTTTTAGACCCTTTTTAAGTCCGTCTTCGCCTACGGCTTTATAATTAACTCCTAAACCAATTATGAGGGATTCCTACACATATCCACTAATTATAAACCATTTTCCTTAAGTCCAATTATGGTGGAACAAATTACAAGTTTGTGCATTCTAAGTGTTCTAGAATTCACATTTTAAGTCCTTTTTAGTTACTTGTTCTTTCTAAACTTCCCTAAATTGTTCCTTGCTTCACTCAAACATAATTTTACACATTTTAACACCTTAGAACAACATTCATACAGTAGCCAAACATCAAGGGCAGGACCAAAAACATAAGCTTCATAGAATCACATAATCACTTGATTTAAACGCATATAAGTTGCTAGTTTCTCTTGGAATCATTTTAGGAACTCAAAACTCTTTTAGAAACCAATTAATCTCATTGAAATCAGATAAATATGTGCTAGGTCAGTAGCTAAATTATTTAGCTCAAGGAATGGATTTAAAGCATAAAACTTTGTTCATAAAGTTCCTTGAGTACATCTAAGCTTAGAAAAATTCCAAGACTTAGACTATGGGCACTTATGATTAGATGAACTCATCCAAGTCCATCATCATCACCACAAGGCCGAAATGGCATCCTTGAAATACCTCCATTTTCTAAAACTTTATGCAAGATACTTGGGCAAGTCTTTGAGCTCTAGGAGGTTTAAGTGATGGCATAAACTTAAACATGATATGCACTCATTTTATTCTTCATTAGAAAGTAAAGTGAGAGCATAAAATAAATATGATATGCAACCTTATTATTATCTTTAAAGATTAAGTGATGACTTGAAATATAAACATGAAATGCAAGCTTGAAATTTAAACATGATAATGCAAGTCCATTTAATTATTCTTGAGAGTTTAGTGATGGCATTAAAATAAACATGCTATGCAAGGCATAAACTTAAACATGTGTGCAACCCATTTTATCTTAGCTAGAGCTCTTACAAGACTTTAAAGGAACACCACAACCTTAACCCATTATGCATCTTAACAACATAAAGTGAGCTTTAGAGTTCTTGGCACCAAGACTTCAAGGAAGCCTTTGATTTTGAACTTCATCATCAAGCTCAAGAAAATAGACACAAAGCTCAACACTTTCTCTAAACAAAATACTAAGAACTAAGTCATATTCTTTATTTTATTGCTTATGGGCTTCAATCTAGAGTAAAACTCTTAGGCCGACCAACTTTAAGGTTGGCAAGGGTAAGCTTAGAGCTCTTTGAAATCATAGGATTAATTTTCTTTAACAAAACTTTTGTGATCTACTTAACATTTTTAGCAAACTTTGTTCAAACAAAGGAAAAGGAAACCGAAATCTCTAAAGGAAAAGGAGAAGGAAACCGAAATCATTCAAGGGAAAAAGAAAAAGGAACCCGAAAAATAAAACCAAGGAAAAGAAAGAAACACAAGCATGTATGGTCCAAGACCAAGTTGTTTCAAGCTTTAGAGGTTTCTCACATGACAACAACAAGTCATTATCTTGAAACCTCATCATCAAGCTAAAGTCCTTCTCATAAAAAGGCCTCATGGCCGAAATGAAAAGAGAAAAGGAAAAGAGTTTTGAACCAAGAGAAAACTAGAACTTTTTTTGAAGAAAACAAGTAAAAACTTTAAAACAAAATCCCTACCTAAGGAAGTCTTTGAAATGAAAGAAAGAAAGCTTGATTCTTGAAGAGTTGAGAAGACAAAATCTTCCTTAGAAGTGAAGATGGATTCAGCCAAGGAGGATGATCAAGGAAGATAATTTTTCCTTGAGTTTCTAAGCTTGGGAATGGAAAGTTTGAGTGTTTAAGAGATGGTTTGAGGTGAGGGAGTGGTGGTTCAAGGTTGTTTGTGGTGGTTTGTGGTGGTGGAAAGGTTCTTTTAGGGAAGAAGAAGATGAAGAAGATGAAGAGGATTTTGAGAGAAAATGCCAGAAAGTGCAAGACAACTAAACTTAGCAAATTATCTAAAGTGTATCAAGGTTCTTCCAAGCTTGGTATTTATAGAAATTTTGCACAATGGTGCTGCCAAGGGAGAAGGCCAGCCTCTTGGCCATTTGGGTAGGAAAATATCTCTTTGATTGGCATGGGCTAGGCATGGGCAAAGCATGGTTGAAAGTATGGTGAGGTGTGGTTTGAGGTATGGCCTAGGCATGGCTCTTGAGTGAGATAAAATTCAACATGTGACACTTTTCCTAGGGCCATGCATTCAGCAGATTGGGTAGCCAAGGGGGAAGATTAATTTGCTCATGTAATTGTGTTTTAGTGATGTGTTTAGGTGTTTCTTTGATTAAGGTTTTGGTTAGGAGTTGTAAGAAAATGTTTAGGTGAGGTAATTGGCTAATTAAGGTTGTCAAGACTTGATTAGGAGGGTAATCTTGCTAGATTAAACAATTTAAAATCATTCTTTGGTCAAATGAGGTATGGCACAATTTCTTAATTTAAGGAATTGAGAGAGAGAATACTATTCAAGATTCCATGACTAGAAATCTTGAATTAAAGAATGCAATTAGAGTTTATCTAAGCAATCTTAGGTTCTAATTAACCTTAATAAATTATTTTGACTCTAGATTAATTATCGAAATAAATTAATCTTCGATTAGAGCCTAATATTGCTTAGGTTTGCTTAATCACATCATTAGGCTCATTGTACACTTCTAGGGGCAAAATGGTAATTTTGCACTAAAACCCAGGACCTCAAGCAGAATAATATCAAATACCACTCAAAAACATCATTCCAAACTTCCTGGAAAGTTTCGGGCTCAAACGGCACCTTTTACCGTGTAGAACAAAGTAGGGGTATTTTGGTCATTTTGAAAGTTTAGAAAACAAGATTTTCATCTCGAATATCAAACATAACAGATATAATCCCCTTTAAACATTGAGTTGACCCTTTCGGATTTGGGTCGCTGCCTAAATTTGAGGGTAAAAATGACCTCAGGGGCATTCTGGTCATTTGTACTCAAACAACGAGAACGTACATTACTCCCCTCCTTAAAGAGAATTTTGTCCTCGAAATTCGTTACCTTAGAAAAGGGATACTCGTCGTATCTCAATTCCAGCTCCACGTATACTCCTCCGTCTTGTCCCAGCCGCTTTCACCAAAGCAACGGACTTGTTCCTCACTGCTTAACACCTCGATCCACGATCCTCGTTGGTGGGGATGAAAGTAAGGTCCTCCCTTCACTGGACATGCTCTGGTTCTAGCACATGGCTAGGATTGATATTTTCTTCCTGGGAGCCATGAAAGACGTCATGAAGATTTGCAGATTTTGAGGTAGGGCTATTTTGTAGGCAAGTGTCCGACTCTCTGAAGGATTTCAAAGGACTAGAAATCAGAACTGAATTTCTTGACTCTCATGGCTCTACGTATGCCTATAGTGGGGGTAATTCTTAAGAAAACATGCTTGGCTTCCTGGAATTCTAATGGCTTTCCCCGCTTGTCCGCATAGCTCTTTTGTTGGCTTTGAGGTCAAGATTCTATCCTTGATAATTCTTATTTGCTCCGTGGTTTCCCTCACCACATCCGGTCCCAAAACGCTTTGTTCTCGGGATCATGCCAACACAAAGGCGACTGGCACTTCCTTCCATACAAGGCTTCGTACGTGCCATCCAATACTCGCATAATAACTGTTGTTATACGCGAACTCGATAGCAAGGTACTTATCCCAACTCCCTTTCTATCCAAAACGCATGCCCTCAACATGTCTTCCAATGTTTGGATAGTTCTTTTTGATTGTCCATCTGTTTGAGGGTGGTAAGCCGTGCTTAAACACAACTTTGAACCAAACGCCTTTTGAGAGGCTCCCCAAAACATGAAGTGAACCGCGGATCTCGATCAGAGATTATGATTGATGGAACTCCATGTAACCTCACTATCGCTTAGATGTACAACTGGGCCAACTTATCTAGGGAAAAGGTTATCTTGATGGGTAGGAAATGGGCCGACTTAGTTAACTGTCCACTATTACCCAAATAGCGTCATGGCCGGCTTGGGTTCTAGGTAGGCCGGTCACAAAATCCATGGATATACTATCCACTTCCATTCAGGGATAGGCAAAGGTTGCAATATTCCTTAAGGCTTTTGGTGCTCAATCTTCACCTTTTGACAGACCAAGCACTTACTAACCCAGACTACTATGTCCTTTTTCAATCCGGCCACCAAACATCTTTTTTAAATCCTAATACATCTTGGTGGCACAGGATGGATGGTGAAATGGCTTTTATGGGCCTCCTCCAAGATACTTCTCGGAGGTCACCATCTTGCAGTCTCAGATCTCCCTTCAAATCTCCACAACCCATCGGTCCCTTGCTCAAAACCCTTAAGCTTTCCGCCGTTCTCGCCTCGAGGGTCTCCCTAAACTCCTCATTTTCCACTTGTGCTGTCATGACTTCTGTTTAAAACCACTGGTTCCAAGTCAGATGACACATTTTCACACTCTTTCTAGACAGGACATCCCCAAATTCATATCCCTAAACTTCTCTATCAGCTCAACTTCGTGACCATCATGTGAGGCAGGCGTAATGACTTTCGACTCAAGGCATCGGCGACCACATTGGCGTTGCAGGGTGGTAACTTAAGCCGAAATCATAGTCCTTTAGAAACACCATCCACCTTCTTTGCCTCATGTTTAACTCCTTTTGATCAAAGAGATGCTTAAGACTCTTATGATCGAAGTAAACTTCAAACCTCACTCCATACAAGTGATGCCTCCAAATCTTCAAGGCAAACACTATGGCAGCTAATTCTAGGTCATGGGTGGGGTAATTTACCTCATGAGGCTTGAGTTGTCTAGATGCATAGGCTATCACTTGCCTATTTTGCATCAGCACACAACCTAAACCCTTACCCGAAGCGTCACAATATACCTCGAAGGGTACAATGAGGTCGGGCAAAACCAAACTGGTTGAGGTTAACCTTTCTTCAACTCTTGGAAGCCCTTTTCACAATCGGGATTCCATGAAAACGGGGTGTTCTTCCTAGTGAACTTGGGGGAAGGGAAATGTAACACCCTAAAATTTAATTAAAAATTAATTTGAGCTTTATTAATCTTAATTTCAAAAATCTAATAGTTTAGCAATGATGAGGGCGGCCAACGGACCTGTCCAAAAAATAAAAAAAATAAAAAAAAATTTTGGGCCGGTGAATAGTAACCTTGCGGGCCCAACCACGGACGCTAAACCCTATATCGAGACCAGGAGGTGCCCGAAATTAGGAAAATATGAGAATAAGATTAGAAATGTGTGGGAATGGCAATTTTATGCTTAGAATTAATTTTCGGGCAATATCGGTTTAATGGGTACGGCATTTACCTTCGGTGAGATTTCGGTGTATGATTTCTAACACGAAAGATATTTCCATCATAACCAATGGATAATATCCACCTCTTTAGAGTATGTGGAAGGCCAAGATTTAATCTTGGAATCCAAGATTAAATCTTAGCCATCCATTGTTGCCTTGTCACATAAATGATGATTACTTCACTAAATATCTTCCATTGCATTTATTAAAGAAGCCTAGTCACATTTCTTCCCCAAAAAATACATCAAAATTCGGCCAGCAGCAAGGAGGAACAGAAACCTTCATTTCCATGAGCCAAACTTGCATTTCAACCCCAAAAACACTAGCCTAGACTTGGTAAAACCCAAAACTCCCTTCACAAAACTTGTTCTACACCCCAAACCCCACAAATACAACCGATTAGAATTTTAATCCATCACTTTTTCCCACTTTGAGCCATCATACATCACTGTCTAAGGGAGGTTTGTGACTTGATTTGGAGTCCTTGTAGTGAAGAGAAATCAATTAGAGCATCTTTTGGAGTTAGAACTCTTCAAGCATCACAAGTAGGGTTTTTTGCTGCCTTATCTTGTCAAATTTTTCTGATCTGTTTTGGCATGACTTAAATCCGAAATTTCTGGTTTTATTGGCTGATATTACATAAATATTGATGTATGAATTTTGGTGGGATGTTTGGATGGTGATAGGAATCACTTTTGTCAAAAGGATTTTGAGTGATACTTGCTGGATTTTCGGGTTTCTTATAGGCAGTGTATAATCACGATTTTTCTGGGCATGTTGTAGTCATGGTCGTGAGCTAAAAAAATTATATGTTCAAGTTAACATCTTGGGCTAGTCCCACAAATTTTCTTGAGCTCTAAATTTGACTCTAAATGCTTTAAAAAAATCAAAAACTGAAATGGTTTCTGTGCTGTCTGGATTAGTGCAACTGAAGCTGTAAATTTATATAATTTGTTTAACATAGCAAATGATTGATTTTTCCCTTGAAACTTTTACAGAATGTTGAAGACATCTTGAAGTTCAACCGTGATTTTTATTTTGATTTTATTCAATCATTTTCTAGGGTTAAGAATTATGAGAACTCTGGTTTGAGCTGTGAATTGGTGGTCCCTGACCACTAAATTTGTACAATTTACTGAAGGAGTTAGATAGCTCTATTTGTCTTGAAATTTTTACAGGGTCTCCTAGACATATTGAGGTGTTATTAAAATTTTTTATAGACTCTGAATTAATGGTTTGGTATGCAAATAAATTGTGCTATGAACATGAGAAATCTGCCATTGTGCTGAAAATGAATTGATGATTGAAATTGATGAAATAATGGCATCTTGTACTAGTATAGCATGAGTACAAGAATATGAATATGAATAATTGAGCATGTGAATTTATTTATAAGGTTAGGTACGGAAAGGTCCCCTTTAATGGGCACGAGAAAGTCCCCTTTTATGGGCATGGAAAGGTCCCCGTTAATGGGCACGAGAAAGTCCCCTTTTATGGGCACGGAAAAGTCCCCTTTAATGGGCACAAAAGGTCCCTCAAATGTCCTGAGGGCACGTATATTTCAAAATGTAATGCTATGCTATTGAGTAGTATTATGTGTGTGTATTAAGTGATTGAATAATAAAAGCTACCCACTTTGGAAGGATGATTTTAAAACTTTAAAATGAATCTTTAATTTAGATGACATGATCACATTTTTCTAATAAACCGAAGTGGCTGGGCGATGACGATGACATTTATGATTGTGTAACTGGGAGTTACCTCCTGAGAATTATGTAATTCTCACCCCTGTGTGTTTGTGTTTCCGTGTCGCCTTCAGGTTAAGCACAAAGGATGATAATCCTGCTATGCAAAGGAGTGTAGGATTGCTGTAGTGTAGTAGTTGTTGTTTTATATTCCTGTACTTAGTGAAATGAGTATGTATGTAAATGTATTAGAAGACGGATATGTACTAAAGCTTATAGAGGAGCTTCCTTATGTATTTTAGCTGTATGTTTAATAAACTTGATGTTTACTTGTAATATGTTTTAATAGAATTACGCTTAGTCTCGTACGTAAATGAGCTTGCTATAGATAATTAAGAGAGGTCCACTAATTAACAAGTAACAACTCTCAAGTACAATATCATAGCTTAAGAATGGGGTTGTGCAAGGGAGGATGTTACAGGAAATCTAGGAAAATTCTTTAATAAACCTTCAGTAATAGCCTGCTAAACCCAAAAAGCTTATATTTCCGTTATGGTCGGTCTATCCCAATTCATTACGGTTTCTATCTTACTAGGGTCAATGGCTATATCTCCTTTTGATACTACATGCCCCAAAAACTTCACTTCCTCCAGCAGGAATTCACACTTAGAAAGCTTGGCGTACAACTTCTTTTCTTTCAAAACCTCTAAAACCAACCTTAGATGACTTTTATGCTCCTCGTGAGTCTTCGAATTGATGAGTATATCATCTATGAAAACAACCATGAACTTATCTAAATAGGGTCTAAAGATCCTATTCATGTAGTCCATGAACACGCGAGTGCATTTGTCAGTCCAAAAAACATCACGGCGAACTCAAAATGTCCGCACTGTGTCCTAAAAGCGGTTTTAGGTATATCCTCATCTCTCACCCTAATCTGGTAGTATCTCGACCTCAAATCAATCTTAGAGATACCACCGCTCCTTCAACTGGTCCATGAGATCATCAATCCTAGGCAAAGGGTATTTGTTTTTTCTTACACGATTCAATTGCCTATAATCTATACATAACCTCATGCTCCCATCCTTCTTCTTAACAAACAAACTGGGCTCCCACGGTGAGGCACTAGGTCTAATAAAACTCTTTTCTACAGCTCCTCCCTGGGTTTTTAGCTCCTTTAACTCCAAGGGTGACATCCTATAAAGGGCTATCGAGATAGGTCCCGTTCCAGAACGACTCAATGGAGAACTCCACCTCTCACTCGGAGGAACTCGGGTACCTCGCTGGAAATACCTCGGGATCTCTCACCATTGGAATATCATCTATGTTCTGCTCCAAGTCTACCTCGCTAGCGGCTAGAAGGACATATCCTTTAGTTTCCCCCACTATAGAAGACATCTATGGAATTTACATAAAGTTTCAAGGTTTGACTAGTTTTGCTAGGGGATGACGAAAATAACGGATTTGGTGTAACAATCTAACAACACATGGTTGGCGTGAAGCCAATCCATGCCAGAATTACTCCTATGTCTTTCAAAGGTAAACAAATCAAATCTATGATAAAGGTCCTATTATCAACGGTAAGATGACAATTTAAACAACGGTTAAGGTATGTGGGACGGTTGTAGGAGTAGAAACAATAAGGTCAAAAGGAAGCTTAAAAACTTTCAAATTTAGAGACTCAACACTAGCATGTGAGATAAAAGAATGAGTAACACCAGAGTCATATAGCACAGTTAAGGTTCTACCATTTAATTCACACTTACCTTCGATAAGGTCGTTGGATCTCGTGCGTCTTCCACATTGAGGGTGAAGACCCTCCCTTGGTGTTGCAGCCTAGGGTTCTAACTTGACAATCCACCACTTCTGCAATCCTTAGCATAGTGGGGGCTTGCCACATTTGAAACGACCTTGCCAAGCTCCGCGGGACGATTACCATGATTCTTTCCAGCGGGGGCATTTCACGTCTTGTGCGGTCAGGAAATAGCGGGGCTCCTTAGGGTGTCTTGTCCTTGGCCCGGCTAGGCCTTCCTTGATTGTTGTTGCGAGGACCGCCCAATCCTCCTTGTTGATTGTTGCGGTTCCCTCGGCCATTGTGATTGAACGGTGGCCCAGAGCGTTCCTGGTTGGCTGGTCCTCTTTGTTGTTGTGGTTGTTGTTGTTGGTGCTTGAACTGGTTGGATTGGTAGGTATGGTAGTGGTTCCTCGATTGATTCTAATGTGACGGCTTGAACCTCGGGGCTTGAGGTCCCAAACCACGGGACGATCCGCCCTCGCGGCACTTAGCTTCTTGTGCCCTTCTTCAATGATCGGCAGTTGTTGACTAGGGTAGGGAAATCCCTAATCTCCATGTGTGCCACGCCATGTTAAGCTCGGCCCTCAACCCGGCCTCAAACTTAATGCACTTCCAAATCTCGTCGGATTCCCTTGGAAACCAGAGAACTTGATTAACTCCTCGAACTTTGCGTGTCCTGGGCGACGGTAGCTCCACCTTGTGTCAGTTGTATGAACTCAATGTCCTTTGCATTCCTCACGGACTCGGGAAATACTTCTCATAGAAGTACGTCTTGAATAGCTCCCAATTGATAGCTGTCCCGTAGCTTCTAGCAGCCTCTTGGTGCCAGTCCACCAAAACTCCGCGTCGGATTCCAACATGTCAGCAGCAAAGGTGACTTTCTCCTCCAGCAGGCAACTCCGAGTAGATCTTTTCCATGTTCTTGATCCACTCATCCGCCTTGTCCGGATTCAAAGCTCCATGGAAGGTTGGGGGATTGCCTTGCGAAACTCCCCAAAACGGGCTTGTTCCACGGCCTCGCAACGGGGGACCTTAGCGGCATCCCTTGGTTGATTCATGCGATTGAACATGCGTTTCATCGCTCTTGCCATCTCGCGTATGCAGCTCGGTCTTATTCCCTTGTTCGCCTTCGCTTACGTTCCTATTTTGTTCTGGGTGCCATTGGTCCCTAAACACACAAGTCAACAAACACTGAGGTGATCAGGCTCAATATTTCAAGCTAAATGAGCTAGTTACCATGCCAGACAGCAGGGTCATGTGTGTCTATCCTATAGCTTATCTCTAATAGCTAAGCACTATACATGACATACTACCATAACATGCCTATAAAGCATGGTCGGTCCAATCCTAAGGCTAGATAAAGTGAACTCTGATACCATAATGTAACACCTTAATATTTAACCCAACACGCCTAGGATGTATTAAGATTAATTATTAGTTATTACTTCCCTTTGAACATCATTTGTAAAATTACTTAGCGGAAAATACGGGTAAATTTTTTTTTTTTTTTGAAATGGAATACGTAAAACAAAGTGGGAGCCTTCGCGTACCATATAAAAGAAACATAAAGTGGAAGAACAAATAAATTATGCAAAGCAAAAGCAATAAGGAACACCTCAATCATAAAAACATCCATCATAATATTAATCATAATAGTTTAGTACATCATCTCAAGCATAAAGGAAAACATAAAGTCATACCCATATAAGTGGGCAGAGCTCCAAGTCCAGAAACATAAAATCCAGGAAACATAAAAAAACTAATACATGGAAAAGCCCTCAAAAGATGCTACCGCTAAAAGCAACCCTCCCTCTAAAAGGCCTCCTGAAGATGCTCCTCCGACGGGGAGATGTAGCCCACAAACAATCGAAGCTCATCGGATGTGGCCCAACGAAAAGGGGCGTGGGCATGCGATCGACGGAGTGACGTGGCCTCCTCGGCGAGGGCACCTCTCGAGCTGATGTACATGCCTCATAGGCCTTGGCTAGAAATCGTGTCCTCACTACCCCTCCAGATCGGCCAAAGGCATCGAAGGGGCGAATCCTCCGAATAGGGATCAGGGAATCCTGGGAGGGTCCTCGCAACGATGTATGAGAGGCACATACTCGGATAGTCATGCACCGCTGGAGATGATGGTCGCATGGCTTCTCTGTCACGGGGTCACGTCCTCTAAAAAATCAAATCATCACCAAATGGAGAGGTTGGGGTGAAACGAAAGCTGGAGACCAGAAAGGCAACGAGCGTCCCAAGTATGCAAAAATGCGCACAGCATAACAACCCTTGAAATGGTAAGGCTGGTATCCGGATCATAGTGCAGCTCCTACACGGGCGCATCAACAAAAATTATGAACAACACCATCGCGGTCTGAAGACGTAACGGAAAGAGAAACGAGAGAGGGTGAGAATCTTGCTAAAGAATCTCATAGGGAAAACCTCTATCCTAGTGTCATCGTTTACGTCCCAAGTGTAACACTCTAGTAATTAACCAAATACACCTAGGTTGAATTTGATTAATGACTAGACTTTACTCTTTGTTTTGGTTCTTTCATCATATTTTGAAAATACTTAGTGAAATTACGAGCCTTTTTTATTTTTTTAACATAATTGAAATCGTGAGCCGTGCATAACATAAACGATTAAGCGGTAGTAAAATAAGACATTTAAGAATCTAAATATATCATATTGGCTCCATCACATAACATCCATAATGCACATCACAACATATATACAATAACCTTACTCAAAAGGTGAGTTAAGTTCATACATCATATCTTACATATTCACACCATAGGAAACTATTTATAAGGAAATCATGCCCCTAAACTAGATAACCTTAAAAGCTGAGGAAGGCTACTCTAAAACTGGGATGCATAACACTCTTAAGACTATTTAAAAACTCTCTAGGGCCACTGTCTTGGAAACGGGGGAAGAAACCCGATACACTGATGAGCTTCCTCGGAAGGGGGCACACGAGATGCACAGCTGGGTCGCATGGACGGTCTTCTTGCTAACCTCGGCTGAACAATTGTTTCCTCACTACCTCTCTTACACGTGGGAGAGTAGGAGCGAGCTCTCAGAATAAGCATGAGTAGAGGGTCCTCTGAAGGATCAGTTTCAGAATATCTCGTTCGTGGATTATACTCTGGAAAACCATGGACGGCAGATGAGGCGGGATAAGAACGTAACATTCTTTCATCAAGTGGACGTGCATGTTCGAAAACCATTTCATCGCCATAGGGAGAAGTAGGAGAAAAACGATAACTGGGAGGGATGTGCAAATGGACGACCTACGTAAATAAAAACACGAACCGAGCACCTTCCTTCAAAATGATACGAATGATGCACGGATCATAGTGGAATTCCCAAGTAGGGGTGTCAACGACGGATGAATGTCGCCATCTGAATCTGAAGATAATGACGGAAATAAAGGAAAGGGAGTGAGAATCTTACTAAAGAATTCTCAGTAGGTATCTCCTTCTACGGTGTCATCATCAAAGTCTCCAGGAATCTCGGGGTTATTATAAAATAGTGAACATACAAAGATTAAATTTTAAGTTCAAAAAATACTTTTACCGAGATTCGACCAATTTTAATTATGCGTCTTATAATGCATCATAATCTTAACATGTCATATTTATAATGAACTTTTCTTTTATCATTACATCATATTCCTCATCATCATCATTAATATAACATGCATAGAAGAACATCATATTTCTCATCATCAACTCATGTATGTTATCAGAAGAATATCATAATAGCTACACATGGACATGGTGCACATAATTTATTTCTTTAGTACCTTAGGTGACTTTAAAATCTTATCATCCTCATTATTTTCCTTGGGCCACCCTATACTCCACCCTTTTGGGAGTAATCTAGGTTATGAGCTCATACCTTACTAGTCATCACTAGCATATACTTATCCTTTTTGATAAGTTAAAGTCCTGACTCTACCCTTTTGAGAACGGGTTAGGGGGCTAGAATCACCTTTTCACCACCTATAGTTTGATGGGTCCAAGGATCATTTTCTTATAAATTTTAAGTCACCAATAAGTCTTTGCATGTTACAACTCGCAATTCATAATAATTCTAACATTTTCTTATTTAGTTTTATTCTGGAATAATATATATCAACTATAATCATGCATCTGGAGATTCCAGGAAAGAGAGGTGGGTCACAATGGACACACTTAAATACCAAATCTTTCCTTAGCCAGAATCTTTCCAAATTGCACTCTTAAGTAATACACTTTCTTCCAGGTAACAAAATATGTCCTTATTTCATGCATAAGTTTTCATTGTTTGCAACAGCAACTATAACATACAAACCAGGGAATCAATCAATGACACCAAATTCTTGATAAGCATCAAATCACATTTTAAGTACACATAAAATTACTAGCTTCCCATAAAATTCTTACAAAGTTTTGAAACTCTTTTAGAACTAATTCTTTTTGTTAAACTTGATAGAAGTCATAGGACTTTAGGCCTAACTTAACCATGGGACCGATTTATAACTCGAAAGAATGTTCATAGTTAAATCTTTCACTTAAGATAAAAGGAGCAAGTCTTGAGCTTTAGAGATTTAGGTGACATCTTAGAATTATTACCATGCTATGCAACCTTATTTTAATCTTATCTTTATAAGGTGATAGCTTGGAATTATAAACATGATATGCAATTCCATTTCTTTATCTTTAAGATTTAAGGTGATGACTTGAAAATTAAACATGATGCAAGAACTTGTAATATAAACATGATGCAAGAAACTGAAGGCGTAATCCGCAGGGACCAGTGAGGGAGAAGAGAATCTTAAGCAAGGAGCGGCGGTAGTCCGCACAGGACCGGTGAGGGAGAAGAGAATTACATTTTTTTTAAGCTCCAATTCTCAAGACTTCTTAAAGAATAAATTCTTTAACTCCAATTATCTCATTTCTTCGCTTATAATTCATAAGCAAGTCTTTGAGCTCTAGGATTTTTAGGTGATGACATAAAATAAACATGTCATGCATTGATTCTTTTAGCCATTATAAAATAAAGTGAGAGCATAAAATAAACATGAGATGCAACTTCTTTATTATCTTTAGAGATTAAGTGACAACTTGAAATTTAAACATGAAATGCAAGCTTGAAATTTAAACATGAGATATGCAAGTTCATTTATTTATTCTTGAGAATTTAGTTATGACATAAAATAAATATGGCTGTGCAAGACATAAACTTAAACATGGATGCAAGTTCACTTGATCTCTTTACTAGAGTTATGATTTCAACCCAATATATGTATCTTAGCAAGACAAAGTAAAAAAAATACATATTTCATATTCAAACCTCAAGATAAAAACATTATTCTTTAAAGTTTTGCATTAAATGGAATGTTCAAGCTTTAGAGGCCTAACTTGTGATGGATTTACAACCCATATTCAAGGTCCTCATCATCAAGCCATCATTTCATTCCTTCCTAGGCCATTTGGCCGAAACCATGAAAGGAAAATAAGGAAAGAAAAATTGAAATTTTAGAAGCTTTGGAAACTAGTGAAACCTTCAAGTTTTAGAGATCTAACTTGTGAAAGCTTTGCAACCAACACTCAAGAATCTCATCATCAAACCATGGTCTCATCATAAGCTAGGCCATATGGCCGAAATACTTTAAAAAGAAAGGAAGAAGAAACTGAAAATGAAAACTTAAAAGAAAGCTCATGAAAACATCATTTTTGAGCTAGAAACATAACTTATCTTAGCATAAAATGAACTTAGAAACACCTCCCTACCTAATTTGATTTGAAAGAAAGGAAGAGAACTTGGTTTCCTTGAGTGAAATGAAGCAAAATATCCTTGAAAAGCTGAAGGGAGAATTTGGCCAAGAGAAAGAAAGAAAGAAAGATTTTGGTGCTCCTAAGACTAGAATTTGTGTAAGTTATGAACTAAGCATCTAAACTATCTTCAAGCATGCCTATTTATAGAGATTTTGCAGCTCATAAATGGACAAAGGAAGGAAGGAAATCTGACCAAAAATTATAGAAAAAAAATAAGGAAGAAAAATCATTTTGTTTGGTGGCTTAAAACATGGAATCATGTTTCCATGTTTTCATGATTCTTTGTTTTCATTCTTTGGATTTTTGTGTAATAATTTTCTGACTTATTACTCAATAATTTCAGCCATTACAGCCTTGTGGAAGAGGATTTTGTGTGTTCCATGTATTATTTAGGTGTAGGCAAGGTATTCATGCAATTTAGAGAATTTACGGTTAAGGGCTTAAGTGAATTACTAAGCAATTTGGGTGTTTTAAGCAATTTTAGGTTCTAATCAATCTAAATAAATAATTTTGACTCTAGATTAGTAATTAGAATTTAATAAGCTTTAATTTGAGCCTAATATTGTTTAGGTTTCGTTAGACAAATCGAAAATCTCAAAATTTGCAAACTCACAACGAGGGCAAAAACGGTAATTTAACCCAAAACAGGGACCATCGGACTTAACCAAGGGTCATTCATAACTTAAAAACACCTTTTAAAATATTTTAGTGAGGTTCAGACTCAGTTGGCACGCAAATCGAGTTAAAACGCGTAGGGGCGTTTTGGTCATTTCGCGTCGGAACTCAAAATTGAGATTCTTCTCCTCTATTAACACACATAGCTCAAACAATCCTTTATTATCCTCAAAACATCCCCTTGAGGATGGGTGGGGCCCACGATCCTCATTTCTGAGTAAAATAACCTCAAGGGCATTTTGGTCATTTTACACATCCAGAAAATCGGGGTTTGCAATGCTTGTACGAATTGCTCCTAACTTCTCTTCTAACGTTATATTCCTTTATTGAGAATTGTTTGGTCTCAAATTTTATATAATATTTACCTACGGTAATTTGGTAATTTCTAATGACAGTAAAGATTACAAGTAAAAATTGGGCGTACACCCAGGAACCTTGGGTTTGTTATGAAAAGGTTAAACATGCAAAGGTTCATTATGAGGTTTTCATAAAGATAATTATCCAAGGTCCGTGTCTTTTATGATGAATCTTAATGCATGTATGCAGCATGGCAGAACATGAATGCATGACAATACTTTAGGTAAACCAAACAATAATTAATCATCATATAAGTGGCATGTAACTTCTCATGAACAACATTCCTTCTTCTCAAACTTGTGACATTAAGTATCATAATAGTAACCACACCCCTAAAACTAGGCTATGAGCTTATACCTTAACTAGTCATCACTAGTTCTTACTTATCCTCTTAATAAGAAAATCATAATCATAATCATAATAATCCTGACTCCTAGAGTACGGGTAGGGGGCCTAAGGATCACCCATCATGGGACTCTTTCCTTCTTTAAGAGCGACTTTGTCGCTTTGGAGGCTAATGTCGATGCCCTCATGATTTTAGTTTCTCCTGTCAGAGAATTACATCTCGGCATGTCACATTAAACATCTTATTTTCAAAACTTTCTTAAGTCCCTCAAATTTGACGGAAATTCGAGCATAATTACCGCACCCTGAATTTCCTCAAATTTGAGTCATGCCACATAACTCACATAATGCATGTTGTCTCATAAATTCCTCAATCAAATAAACCTTTCAATCATAAAAACATACTTTCTCTTATTCATTTGTATCACATAGTCTCATGCATTATGCCCACAATATACCAAAATCATCATCACGTCACACCATGAATCCTCATGTTCTCATACTCATGACATTAACACATTCATACATAATACAAGCATACTCACTCGGTCTCATTCTCACATCACACTTCATATCTCATATTGTTTTATGCTTTGTGTAACACCCCAATTTTTTATTAATTTTTCCTGTCGTTTAGAAATTACCAAATTACCCTAGGTAATTTTTCATATAATTGAGACCGAACAATCCTCAATAAAGGAATATAACATTAGAAGAAAGGTTAGGAGCAATTCGTGCGAAAGTTGCAAACCTCGATTTTCTGTACGTGTAAAATGACCAAAATGCCCTGAGGTTATTTTACTGAAAAATGAGGATCGTGGGCCCTACCCGTCCTCAAGGGGATGTTTTGATGATAATAAGGGATTGTTTGTGTTATGTGTGTTAATAGAGGAGAAGAATCCTAATTTTGAGCTTCGACGCACGAAATGACCAAAACACCCATGCGGTGTTTTAACTCAATTTGCGTGCCGACTAGCCCGAACCTCACTAAAATTTTTTAAAACATGTTTTTAAGCTATGATTAACCATTAGTTAAGCTCGGGTGGTCTCGGGCAATTTTTAAGTAAAATTACCATTTTGTCCCTGTCTTTGTAGGTTTGCGAATTTTGAGATTTTTGATTCGTATAGCGAAACCTAAGCAATATTAGGCTCAAATTAAAGGCTATTAGATTCTAATTATTAATCTAGAGTCAAAATTATTTATTTAGATTGATTAGAACTTAAAATTGCTTAAAAACACTCAAATTGCTTACTAATTCACCTAAGCCCTTAATTGTAAATTCTCTAATTTGCAAAGATACCTACCTACACCTACATAATACATGGAACACACAAATTTTATCCTCCTTAGGCTATAATGCATGAAATTATATGGCCTAATATGCATCATAAAATTTGTCAAACTTGGCACAAAACTCAAGGTATGAAAACAAGGAATCATGTTTCATGATTCCATGTTTTAAGCCACCAAACAAGATGATTTTTCTTCCTTGTTTCCTCCTCAAATTTGGTCAGACTTTCCTCCTTTTCTTGTCCATTCATGAGCTCCAAAATCTCTATAAATAGGCATGCTTAAGGAGTCTTAGAAGCCTTGCTCATAATTGCACAATTTCTAGTTTTTACAAAGCACAAAAACTTTCTTTCCTCCTCCCCTTGGCTGAAACTTCTTCTTCAATTTCTCAAAGAGATTTTCTTTCATTTCACTCCAAGAAACCAAGTTCTCTTCCTTTCCTTCAAACCACATTAGGTAGGGAGTTGTCTTTAAGCTTATTTCTATGCTTTGCTAAGTGTTGTTCTTGGTTCAAAATGATGATTTCATGGACTTTCTCTAGCTTTTCCATTCGATTTTCTTCTTTCTTTTCCTTTGAACATTTCGGCCATAAGGCCTATATGGGAATATGATGATAGCTTGATGATGAGGACCTTGAGTGTTAGTTGTAAATCCATCACAAGTTAGGCCTCTAAAGCTTGAAAATTCCACTTGATGCAAAACTTTAAAGAATGATGTTTTTATGATGTAAAAATAAAGATCTTGAGTTTAGAACTTGAAAGATGTATTTTTCACTTTGTCTTGCTAAGATATATTGGGTTGAATTTATATTTCTCTAAAGTCTTGGAGGAGCTCTAGTAAAGAAATAAAATGAACTTGCATCCATGTTTAAGTTTATGCCTTGCATAACCATGTTTACTTTCTATGTCATCACTAAATTCTCAAGAATGAATAAATGAACTTGCATTCTCATGTTTAAATTTCCAAGCTTGCATTTCATGTTTATGTTTCAAGTTGTCACTTAATCTTCAAAGATAATAAAGAGGATGCATCTCATATTTATTTTATGCTCTCACTTTATTTTATAATGGCTAAAAGAATCAATGCATGGCATGTTTATTTTATGTCATCACTTAAAGATCCTAGAGCTCAAAGACTTGCCTAAGTATCACAAACAAAGTTGGAACCATGGTAATAAGAACTCTAAAGCTCACTTTCAATTTCCTTAAGATTATTGGAGTCAAAGAATTCATTCTTTAAGAAGTCTTGAGTTTGGAGCTTAATAAGATGTAATAAGAATTCTTTCTCTCTCAGGTCCAGTGCGGACTACCGCCGCTCGGTTCTTAAGTCTCTCCTGGTCCAGTGCAACTACGCCGTTCAGTTTCTTGCATATCATGTTTATAATTCCAAGTTATCACCTTATAAAGACAAGATTAAAATGAGGTTGCATAGCATGTTTATGATTCTAGTTATCACCTAAATCTCTAAAGCTCAAGACTTGCTCCTTTTATCTTAAGTGAAAATTTTAATCGTAAAGATTCTTTCAATGTATAAATTGGCCTCATGATTAAGGTAGGCCTAAAGTGATTTTAAATAAGCTATTGATTTAGTTCTAAAATTTCTTTCAAGAGTAACAAAAGGAATTAGTTTTTTAAAGAGTTTTAAGGCCTTGCAAAGATTTTACGGGATACTAGTATCTTACTTGTATTTAAAAATGTGATTTTAAGCAATTATGTGAGGTTCATGATTCAGCCACTGATCTAAGTTTAGTACTACTGTATGATGATGTTTTAATATGTTTGAAGTTGTGATAATCATGGTTTATTGCTAAGGGAACAATTCTATACATGTTAGAAATAAAACTAGCTTCCCAAAAACCGTAAAAGCAAGATTTCTAGAACTCTAGAAAATGAAATTTATGCGTTCTTCAGAACCTTTAGCAGCCCTAAGAACCAGGTTCTATTATGTTTAGATAAGGGAGAATGATTCATAATTGGTTTAGTAATTAATTTTAGCACCATAAGGAAAGCCATAACGAAAGGGTTAAAAATGCAACTTCTAGCACGTGAAGCCTTAAATATAACTTGCTGCCTATGCTGTCCCATATAGTTTAATAATGTTCTTAAGGCTTATAATTAATGGTAATGATGATAATGAATCCTTTAGATGCATGATTAATTAGTTTGATAATTAAGGTTACCTGATTCTAAAGTTTTGGTTGTTTAAGAAGTTTTCAGTAAGAATTTATGATGATGGTTCTTTGAAGTTTGAAATGATAAGTCTATGTAGTGATTTGATGCTTATTAAGTATTTGATATCATTGAATGATTCCCTGGCTTGCATGTTATAGTTGTGGTTGCAAACAATGAGAATGTTTATGCATCCTGATTATGAATTGAGAGTTGTATTATGATATAACATGCAAAGATTTAATGGTGACTTAAATTTATATAAGAAAATGATCATTTGGACCCATCAGACTATAGGTGGTGAAAAGGTGATTCTTGCTCCCTAGCCCGTTCTTTCAAAAGGGTAGAGTCGAGATTTTAACTTATCAAAAGGGATAAGTATATGCTAGTGATGACTAGTAAGGTATGAGCTCATAACCTATATTACTCCCAAAAGGGTGGAGTATAGGGTGGCCCAGGAAAATGATGATGAAAGTAACTTTAAGTCACCTAAGAAACTAAGTAAATGCATTATGTGAATATGATGTTTTGCTATGCATAGTGTTTGAGATGATGATGAGAAATATGATGTTCTGCTATGCATAGTATCATTAAATGATGATGAGGAATATGATGTGATTTTATGCAAAACTATGTTATTATATATTAAAGGAAAAGTTCATTATAAACCTGACATGCTAAGTTTATGATGCATTATAAAACACGTGATTAAAAGGACGAACCTCGGTAAAGTATATTTTCGAACTTAATAAATCAATCTTAGCATGCTCACTATTTCATAATAACCCGAGGTTCCTGAGGACGATGATGATGATGATGACACGATGCATATGAGGTGAGTACCCCTGAGATTCTTTTATAAGTTTCTCACTCCCTCTTCTTTCTTTCCATCTCATCTTAGAAAGTGATGGTGATGTTTGTGATTCCTGTTGATGCTTTCACCTGGTAGATGTACTTGATCTGGTGAACCAGCTTATTATCCTTGAGGAACGTATCGCTAAACTTTCTGCGTGAGCTTGGATATCTATTCCTATCTCTGAAGTGTTATTAGTAGGTGTCGTTAATGGATATTTTTCCATCCATATACTATTTATGTTGGTTTGATTGCCTACACCTAGCTTAACTTGTTGGTAGGAAAAATATCTATGTGTTAAGTAATTATGGATGTTATATGATGGAGCCAATGTGATGTGATGTGATGTATTTAAATTCTAATATGTCTTTTTATATTCCGCTAAATCGTTCACGTTATGCGCGGCTCATGTTTGCAATTATGTTTTTTTTTAAAAAAAAATAGCTCGTAATTTCACTAAGTATTTTCAAAGCATGATTAAGGAACTGAAGCAAAGAGTAAAATCTAGTAATTAATCAGATACGACCTAGGCATATTGGGTTAATTATTAGGGTGTTACACTTTGGCCCTTAGGGTCTTAAACTTATGTTCTAATTATTCTAATACCCATTTTACATCTTTATTACACCCAAGAGATCATCACTTATAATTCTCACTAAGATTTAGGCTTACTAACAATTCCAAACAGCATTATACATTTGGGCAGAAAATTATTATATGATTACGGGGTTCTAGAATTTTCATTTTAGACCTTTTTTAAGATCCATCTTCGTCTACGGCTTTATAATTAACTCCTAAACCAATTATGAGGGATTCCTACACATATCCACTAATTATAAACCATTTTCCTTAAGTCCAATTATGGTGGAACAGAATTACAAGTTTGTGCATTCTAAGTGTTCTAGAATTCACATTTTAAGTCCTTTTTAATTACTTGTTCTTTCTAAACTTCCCTAAATCGTTCCTTGCTTCACTCAAACATAATTTTACACATTTTAACACCTTAGAATAGAATTCATACAATAGCCAAACATCAAGGGCAGGACCAAAAACATAAGCTTCATAGAATCACATAATCACTTGATTTAAATGCATATAAGTTGCTAGTTTCTCTTGGAATCATTTTAGGAACTCAAAACTCTTTTAGAAACCAATTAATCTCATTGAAATCATATAAATATGTGCTAGGTCAGTAGCTAAATTATTTAGCTCAAGGAATGGATTTAAAACATAAAACTTTGTTCATAAAGTTCCTTGAGTACATCTAAACTTAGAAAAATTCCAAGACTTAGACTATGGGCACTTATGATTAGATGAACTCATCCAAGTCCATCATCATCACCACAAGGCCGAAATGGCAATCTTGAAATGCCTCTATTTTCTAAAACTTTATGCAAAGTGAGAGCATAAAATAAATATAAGATGCAACCTTATTATTATCTTTAAAGATTAAATGATGACTTTAAATATAAACATGAAATGCAAGCTTGAAATTTAAACATGATAATGCAAGTCCATTTAATTACTCTTGAGAGTTTAGTGATGGCATTAAAATAAACATGCTATGCAAGGCATAAACTTAAACATGTGTGCAACCCATTTTATCTTAGCTAGAGTTCTTACAAGACTTTAAAAGAACATCACAACCTTAACCCATTATGCATCTTCACAACATAAAGTGAGCTTTAGAGTTCTTGGCATCAAGACTTCAAGGAAGCCTTTGATTTTGAACTTCATCATCAAGCTCAAGAAAATAGACACAAAGCTCAACACTTTGTCTAAACAAAATACTAAGAACTAAGCCATATTCTTTATTTTATTGCTCATGGGCTTCAATCTAAAGTAAAACTCTTAGAACGGCCGACCAACTTTAAGGTTTGCAAGGGTAAGCTTAGAGTTCTTTGAAATCATAGGATTAATTTTTCTTTAACAAAACTTTTGTGGTCTACTCAACATTTTTAGCAAACTTTGTTCAAACAAAGGAAAAGGAAACCAAAATCTCTAAAGGAAAAGGAGAAGGAAACTGAAATCATTCAAGGGAAAAAGAAAAAGGAACCCGAAAAATAAAACCAAGGAAAAGAAAGAAACACAAGCATGTATGGTCCAAGACCAAGTTGTTTCAAGCTTTAGAGGTTTCTCACATGACAACAACAAGTCATTATCTTGAAACCTCATCATCAAGCTAAAGTCCTTCTCATAAAAAGGCCTCATGGCCAAAATGAAAAAGAGAAAAGGAAAAGAGTTTTGAACCAAGAGAAAACTATAACTTTTCTTGAAGAAAACAAGTAAAAACTTTAAAACAAAACCCCTACCTAAGGAAGTCTTTGAAATAGAAGAAAGAAAGCTTGATTCTTGAAGAGTTGAGAAGACAAAATCTTCCCTTGGAAGTGAAGATGGATTCAGCGAAGGAGGATGCTCAAGGAAGATGATTTTTCCTTGAGTTTCTAAGCTTGGGAATGGAAAGTTTGAGTGTTTAAGAGATGATTTGAGGTGAGGGAGTGGTGGTTCAAGGTTGTTTGTGGTGGTGGAAAGGTTCTTTGAGAGGAAGAAGAAGATGAAGAAGATGAAAAGGATTTTGAAAGAAAATGCAAGAAAGTGCAAGACAACTAAACTTAGCAAATGATCTAAAGTGTATCAAGGTTCTTCCAAGCTTGGTATTTATAGAAATTTTTGCACAATGGTGGCTGCCAAGGGAGAGAAGGCCGACGGCCTCTTGGCCATTTGGGGAGGAAAATATCTCTTTGATTGGCATGGGCTAGGCATGGGCAAAGCATGGTGAGGTATGGTTTGAGGTATGGCCTAGGCATGGCTCTTGAGTGAGATAAAATTCAACATGTGACACTTTCCTAGGGCCATGCATTCGGCAATTGGGCAGCCATAGGGGAGGATTAATTTGCTCATGTAATTGTGTTTTAGTGATGTGTTTAGGTGTTTCTTTGATTAAGGTTTTGGTTAGGAGTTGTAAGAAAATGTTTAGGTGAGGTAATTGGCTAATTAAGGTTGTCAAGACTTGATTAGGAGGGTAATCTTCCTAGATTAAACTATTTAAAATCATTCTTTTGGTCAAATGAGGTATGACACAATTCCTTAATTTAAGGAATTAGAGAGAAAATATTATTCAAGATTCCATGACTAGAAATCTTGAATTAAAGAATGCAATTAGAGTTTATCTAAGCAATCTTAGGTGCTAATTAACCTTAATAAATTATTTTGACTCTAGATCAATTATCGAAATAAATTAATCTTCGATTAGAGCCTAATATTGCTTAGGTTTGCTTAATCACATCATTAGGCTCACTGTACACTATTCTAGGGGCAAAATGGTAATTTTGCACTAAAACTCGGGACCTCCCTGGCCTAACTAGATATCAAATACCACTCAAAAACATCATTCCAAACTTCCTGGAAAAGTTGGGCTCAAACGGCACCTTTTACCCGTCTAGAACAAAGCAGGGGTATTTTGGTCATTTTGAGCCGAAAGTTTAGAAATGAGATTTTCACCTTGAATATCAAACATAACATATATGATCCCCTTTAAACATTGAGTTGACCCATTGAGGACTGGGTAAATTCCTGAATTCGAGTAAAAATGACCTCAGAGGCATTCCTGGTCATTTGTACTCAAACAAGGCAATCGAGGCGTTACATGGAGTTCTTAAAGGATTATGATTTTGGGTTCAACTACCATCCGAGCAAAGCCAATGTTGTAGCCAATGCTCTAAGTAGGAAATCCTGACAAGTATCCCACCTAATGGTTAAGGAGTTGGAGTGAATTGAAAAGTTTAGAGATCTGAACCTATGAATGACCTTGACCACTAAGAGCATAAGGGCATGTCATCTTAGTATGACGAGTGGCTTTAGGAGAAGGATCACTCAAGCCCAACAAGAGGATAAGCAGTTTCAAGAGACTTTATTGGCTATACGTGGAGAAAATTTGAAAGGTTTTGCACAAGATGCCGAGGAAGTATGGAGGTTTGAAGGACGGTCTGTCCTGGCTAGTGGTGACCTCCGAAGAGGAATCTTGGAAGAAGCCCATAAAAGCCATTTTACTATTCACCCTGGTACCACCAAGATGTACCAAGATCTGAAGAAAATGTTTTGGTGGCCAAGCATGAAAAGGGACGTAAGTGTGTGGGTAAGTAAGTGCTTAGTCTGTCAAAATGTGAAGATTGAGCACCAAAAATCCTCTAGAACGTTGTAACCCCTATCGATTCCAGAATGGAAGTGGGAGTATCTCCATGGATTTTGTAACTGGACTACCAAGGACCCAAGCGAACCATGACGCCATATGGGTAATAGTGGATAGGTTGACTAAGTTAGCCCACTTTTTACCTATTAGGGTGACTTATTCCTTGGATAGGTTAATTAAGTTAGAGTCGTATAATCTCGGATCAGGATCACGATGGGGAGCCTTTAGGTATTTGGCTCAAAGCTGTGCCTAAGCATGGCTTACCACCCACAAATGGATGGTCAATCTAAGAGAACTATCCAAACTTTAGAGGATATGTTAAAGGCGTACGTCTTGGACCAAAGAGGAAGTTGGGATAAGTACCTCCATTAATTGAATTTGCATATAACAACAGTTATCATGCTAGCATTGGCATGGCACCGTATGAGGCCCTCTATGGACGAAAATGTCAATCGCCCGTATGTTGGTAGGACCCAAGGAGCATGATCTAATCGGACCTGATGTTGTGAGGGAAACAACGTAGCGAATCAAGAATATTAGGGATAAGATTCTCACTGCTCAAAGTCGATAGAAAAGCTATGCGGACAAACGGCACAAGCCACTAGAATTTCAAAAAGGGAAACATATGTTCCTAAGGATCACCCCTACCAGGCATAGGACGAGCGATGAAAGTAAAGAAATTGAGCCCCAAATTTCTTGGCCCGTTGAAATCCTTAGCAAGATTCTGGAGCTTACCGTATAGCCCTACCCCCAAGTTTGTCCAACCTTCATGACGTTTTTCATGTCTCCTAGTTAAGAAAGTATCAATCCGACCCAAGCCATGTATTAGAGCCAGAACATGTACAATTAAGGGATGACCTAACATTTAACCTCCTGAAACACCCTCCTATTTACCACGTTCTACTCGAGTATTGACATGGAAATTAGTAGAGTATTACTTACATTCAAAAACTATACTAGTCAAAATACAAGGTAATAAAGAGATTTAGATACATAAGTTGCGAAACTCATTTTTACATATAAGAACATCAGGTTTCAAGTGTGTACACTACATCAGTAAAGCAAACGAGACGACCCTAAACTAGTCAAACCCCGTAACAATAGGACTAGCCCTCGCCTATGACCTAGCATGCTCAAGTATCCGACCCAACAAAAATAACATATAGACACAAACGGACCTGTAAACATGTAATAGTACATCAGTCAGCAAGCTGGTAAAGTCCTAACACCACACTACTACTATGTACATGCCAAAAGTCTCAGAGAATCTCGTATCATCCTCCAGGAAGCCATTGGCCATCGGCGCGATGGCCTCGCCTCCACGGGGCGTCCTGGGCCCTAGATGGGTCCGAGTCTGAGGAGGATGATGACGAAGGTCGTCTGGAGGGACAGGTGGTGGTGGGCTACAAAAACATCGGGATATGCCATGTGTAGAGGCACACCATTATACAGAAATTCGGGTAAAACTCTGGGTAAATACAGAAGTCCTGAATGAACGGCTGAAGAATACATAGGCCGGGAATAGGCCACAACGTAGGGAGTCCAGGTCGGTCGTAATGCCAATGCCACCACTGGGGTAAGTCAAGGAAGAATCACCGATGGCATCTGAATGCAATACAACATATATGCACGTAGGTATGAGAATATTATTAAATTCTCAGTAGAGTAATCCCTCATATACGATGCAAAAATCAATACTAAACGCATTCACATAAGAATACTCATGCAAGAATTAAGCGCCACCACTAAAGTATGTATATTATGAGCAATCAAGATATAACCACATTGATGAAGTATGCATTGCTATTTGGAGCCATGGAATCCCATTCCGTGCATTTTCTCTTTTTTATTAACATAGGGAAGGCCTAATATCACATTACGAGTACCTGTCTTAGATAATACCATGAAGGATAATAGACTGCTAGGACATGAGCTCATTCCTACTCGTGATTATCGGACTTCATTTTTTTATTTTCGAATCACACAGTTCTATTCCTAGCCGATACATCTACCGACTCATAAAGTTTCTAGGGAAGTCCTTATTCTTGTCTTCCCCCTTCAACCCATATAAGCCTTGTCTCTATTTTCCCCATATGTTAAAACATGCACAAGTGAAACTTATACATTCTCTTTTCTTATATAAATGCATCATGCAATTTTCTCTTTTTCCAAGGCATGCTCACCATACATGTGGGCATTCAATTACATTGGAGTCTCATTCATGCATTGTGAACAAACCTTTAAAACAATTAGTATACATTCATATACTAGATACTTGAACTATATACTATTTCATCATTAATTTAAGGCTTTTTCGCCTTTAGCACATCAGATTTATCATTTCAGTACCAATATTTAATGTACCTGTCTAATGGTTGGTTCAAGGGCCACAAAATTTTCCATGACACTTCAATGTGTCTAGGATGCCCTGTAAAAATTTCAACACTCCTTGGAGCCCTCAAACCCCATCAGGAAATTGTACAAATTTAGTGGCTAGAGACCACCAATTCACATATCAGGCCAGGGTTCTCACAATTTTTAACCCTAAACTGATTGAACTAACTCACAATAAACTTTACAGTAATAGTTCCATGTGTTATACACTTCCTGTAAAAGTTTCAAAGGATAATTCAATCATTTGATATGTTAATAAAATTATACAAATTCAGCCTTCAGTTCCAACGTTAGGCAGCATCTCTACAATTTCGTTATTTTTCTAAGCAGTTTGACTCAAAATCAGAACCCAAGAAAATTCGTGGAGTAAATTGAACATATAAATTTTTCAGCTCATGAAAATGACCACAACATGCCCAAAATTGTGACCATGCACCTCCAAGAGACCAAAAATCAGCAAGTATCACTTAACATCTTTTTGAGTAAAGTAATTCTTATCATCATCCAAACCTACTACCAAAATTAACACATCAATATCAACATAATATCCATCAATACAACCAGAATTTTTGGACTTAGGGCAAGCCAAATCAAATCAGAAAAATTCAACAAGAAAAGGCAACAAAAACCCTACCCTTGGAAGCTAGTGTGTTCTAGTTTCTAGTTTGCTCCAAGATGGAAGTTCTTTGTTCCAAAGCTCTTAAAACCCACTCAAACCCTCCTCTAATCAGTGATGGGTGAGGTAATAGAGTGAATTTTGGAGATTCTAATCGGTTATATTTGTAGAAGTTGGAGTGTACAACAAGTTTAAAGAAGGAAGATTTTGATTTTAACAAGGTTTGGCTTAGGATTTTGATGTTGGAAATCAAGGTTCCAAGGTGTTTGGTGAAGGAAACATGGAGGTTCTGGTCTTTCTCCTTTGCTGGCCGAGAGTTAGAGAAAGAATTAATGAGGTTTGGTGTGTTAAGTTTATCTTATAAGGAGTGATATCATTGGTTGGACATAAATTGAAATAATTTTCTTTTCATTAAAAGAACTTAACATCAATGGCTAAGATTTGATCTTGCATCCAAGATGAAATCTTAGCCATTCCTTTGGCATTTAAAGAGATAAACTTCATTATTTTGTAGAGATTAACTAGCCTTCGTGTTAAAAATTACACACCGAAATTTCACCAAACAGGTGAAACAATGTACCCAGAAATAGATATTACCCGAAATTAATTCTAAGCATGAAATTTTCATTTCAAAATATTTCTAACGTTATTCCCATGTTTCCCCAATGTCGGGCACCTGGGTCTGAATCTAAGGTTTCCCTGGGCCTGGGCTCGCAGAACACTATTCGCTTTTTTTCTCGATCATAAAGTCGTTCTCATTATTACTATGTCTGCAGAATCTCAATATTCTCATTAACAAAACCTCAATTAATTTCTAAAGAAAATTAGGGTGTTACATTACCACCCACCTTAACAAAAATTTTGTCCTCAAAATTTCGTACCTGGAAACAATTCCGGATGATCTTTCCTCATGTTTGACTCTAGCTCCCATGTGTGTTCTTCACTCCCCAATCCACCCAAGCCACTTTTACTAGTTGCACAGATTTATTTCTAAGTTGCCTGACTTCTCTATCAATGATCTGAATAAGAGGGGCTTGAAATGTCAAGTCATCCCGTAACTATGGATTCGGGTTTAATGATATGGTTTGGATCTGGATGATACATTCTGAGTTGAGATACGTGGAAGACATCATGAAGATTGGATAGATGTGGGGGTAAGGCTATTTGATAAGCAACTAACCCAATCCTTCGAAGGATTTGGAAAGGGCCTATGAACCTAGGTGACAACTTTTTAACTCTTAAGGCTCTACCTACTCCCGTAGTGGGTGTAACCTTCAGGAATACATGTTCTCCCTCCTGAAATTCTAAAGGCTTTCTTCTGTTATCCGCATAGCTCTTTTGACGTGCGCGGTGAGGATTTTATCCTTGATTTTCTGGATTTGTTCCGTCGTCTGATTAACTAGATCGGTCCCAACAACCTTGCTTCCCCCAAATCGTACCAACACAAAGGAGACTGACATTTCCTCCCATATAAAGCTTCATACGGGGCCATGCCAATACTGGCATGATGGCTATTATTATAAGCAAACTCCACCAAGGGAAGCAATTTGTCCCAACTCCCCTTCTGCTCAATCACACATGCTCTCAGCATATCCTCCAAAGTTTGTATGGTGCGTTCGGTCTGTCCATCTATTTGGGGGTGATAAGCCGTACTTAAACAAAGTTTGGTTCCAAAGGCCCTTTGGAAAGCTCCCCAAAATCTTGAAGTAAAACGGGATCCCTATCAGAAACTATTGAAGAAGGAACACCGTGTAGTCTCACTATCTCTTGGATGTACAAAGAAGCTAACTTATCCAAAGGATAATTAGCTTTGATGGGTAAGAAATGAGCGGACTTGGTCAATCTATCCACTATAACCCATATAGCGTCATGACCTGACGACGTCCTGGTAAACCCACTACAAAGTCCATGGAGATACTTTCCCACTTCCATTCTGACTTCTAAGGGGTGTAAGGTCTTTGCCGGCTTTTGGTGTTCTATTTTGATTTTCTGACAAGTTAGGCACTTCCGTACAAACTCCATTATGTCTTTCTTCATCCCGGGCCACCAAAACATCCTTTTTAGATCTGCATACATTTTACTAGTCCCAGGGTGTATGGTGAATTCGCCTCTGTGAGCCTCTTTTAAGATCTCTTTCTAGATTACCGCTGCAGGTACACATACCCTCCGTATACCTCCATATACCTCGCTGGTTTTGAGTAAATTCTGGCAACTTCTTTGTATGGACAAACTTTCAAATCTCTTGAAGCTTTTGATCTTCGAGTTGTGCAGCCAAAATTCATTCCTGAACTCACTCGTTACTCGTATCTAACCTAACCTCACACCCTTTAGGTTCACAGACATACCCATACTAAGCCTCTTGAAGCTCTCCACTAGCACCGTCTCCTTGATCATCAGGCATGCTATACTAGGGATTTCCAGCTCAAGGCATCTGCCACAACATTTGCTTTGCCTGGGTGGTAGTTTAAACTAAACTCGTAATCCTTGAGGAACTCCATCCACCTCCTTTGCTTCATATTCAACTCTCTCTAATCGAAAAGATATTTTAAGCTTTTATGATCAGAGAAGACATTGAACTGTACACCATAAAGATGGTGTCGCCAGGATTTTAGAGCAAAAACCAGCTGCAAGTTCAAGGTCATGAGTTGGGTAATTTACTTCATGGGGTTTCAACGAGAGGCATAGGCAACCACCTTTCGTTCTACATCAACACACACCCTAAACCCTTATTAGAAGCATCACAAAAACCTCAAAGGGTTCATGTGGATTGGGTAATACTAATCCTGGAGCCATGGTCAACTTTTGCTTCAACTCCTGGAAACTAGTTTCACACTCCGTCCACCTAAATTGAGCGTTCTTCGGGTTAACTTAGTCAAAGGTAATGCTATTTGAGAAAAACCCATAATAAATCGCCTATAGTATCCAGCTAACCCTATAAAACTCCGAATCTCATCACCGTGGTTGGTCGTCCCCAATGAAGTACTCATTCTACCTTACTGGGATCTATGGAGATTCCTCCTCGCGATACCACATGGCCAAGAAACCTAACCTCTTCCATCCAGAACTTACATTTTGACAACTTAGCATACAACTTTCGTTCTCTTAGGATTTGTAACACAGTCGAAGATGCTTCACATGTTCTTCCTCGGTCCTTGAATAGATAAGTATATTGTTTATAAAGACGACTACAAATCTATCCAAGTAGGAGCGGAAGATTCAGTTCATATAATCCATGAATACTCGGAGCATTTGTTAACCCAAAAGACATCACCCTATACTCATAATGTCCATATCGGTCCTAAAAGCAGTTTGGGGATATCCTAATCCCGAACTCGAAT
This sequence comes from Dalbergia oliveri, assembly GCA_030441495.1. Lineage (NCBI taxonomy): Eukaryota > Viridiplantae > Streptophyta > Magnoliopsida > Fabales > Fabaceae > Dalbergia > Dalbergia oliveri. Next base: position 4,808,717 of record JAMLFY010000019.1, on the reverse strand, counting down.
CTGATGATAGCCTGATAAGATCAATCTTTAAGAAAACAGTTGTCCACATAACTGGTCCATAAGATCGTCAATTCTTGGCAAAGGGTACTTGTTCTTGATTGTTGCTTTGTTCAATTGCCTATAGTCCATGCAAAGCCTCATACCCTCATCTTTTTTCTTACCAGGAAGAACGGGGCTCCCCAGGGAGAGGCACTTGGTCTAATGAAATGTTTCCCTAATAGTTCTTCAATCTGTGCCTTTAATTCCTTCAACTCTAAGGGTGACATCCGGTAAGGAGCAATTGAGATAGGACCCGTCCCTGGGACCAATTCAATGGAGAATTCAATTTCCCTCTTAGGTGAAAACTCTGGAATATTGTCTGGGAATACATCTGGATACTCCCTCACACTGGAATCGTGCTCAATTCTTGGTTACTTTCAGTTTCACTAGCAGAGAGGAGAACATATTCCTTACGTCCACCTTACTAGGGTTAGGTGTCACTAGGTCTAAATAAAAGGAAAAAGGAACCCAGGAATAGAAGGCAGCATGGGAAGAAACCCGCAATTCTATTTGGACAATGTAAAAGAACATAATTAGGTACCAACCAATCCATGCCTAAGATTACTTCTAAACCAATAAAGAGAAACTAAGTTGGCAGGAAATTCTCTAGTGTCTATAAGAAGAAGAAGATTCATGCATGCATAACAAGTCCTAATAGGACCGCAGTGGGAGTGGATACACAAGATCATAGGGTAACTCAGAACACAGATAATCTTAACCTTTGTACACAATCATGGGATACGAAAGAATGGGTGGCACTCGAATCATACAGTACATTTAGGACATTACCATTTATTTCACACTTACCTCGAATCAGATCGCAGATTGAGAAGCTTCCTTAGCATTTACAGGAAAATGCGCCCTTGTTGTTGTGTCCTGGGAGTGGGCTGAACTTTCTTGTTGGGGCACTCAAATATCTTGTGTCCTGGTTTTCACCGAAGCAAACAATTTGTGTTGTCCAGCAAGGCATGTTCCGTGATATTTCCCACATTTAGGGCACTCTCGTCTCATGTCCGGTCTTGGGATTGAAGCTGCTTCCCTCTATTGTTGTTGTTGTGGTTAGATGGAAATCTTCCCTATCCTGGTTTACAGGCTTGAATGGGGACCCTAGGGTGCTAATCCCCTCCTGGCATTGCTTTGTGCATACTTGAGGTTGGCAAGCTTCTTGTTCGACTCCTCAGCACGGACACTTATTCACCAAAGTAGGATAGTCTGGATCTCTAGGAGGCTTACAGCTACATCTATGTCTTCACGTAAACCCCCTTCATATTTCATACAGTTCCAAGCTTCGTCTGGGTCTCGTTGGTAAATCGTAGAAAACTTGCAAAGCTCTTCAAATTTGGCAGGTATACTCTCACAGTCATGGGTCCTTGTTTAAGAGCCATGAACTCTAACTCCTTTGCGTTCCTTCAGAAGGGAAGTACTTATGGTAGAAAGCCTCTTTGAAGACATCCCAGGTAACTTCAGTCTGGGAAGCTTCAAATAATCCCTGTGCCAACCCACCAAAATTCCACATCTGCTTCTAGCATGTAGGTGGCAAAAGCCACCTTTTGAATCTCTATAGGGAGCAGAGAAGATCTTTTCTATCACCTTGATTCATTCTTCTCTCTTACAGGGGTTAAAAGCTCCTCGAAAGGCGAGGGTTTTGCCTTCAAAACTCAGCCAATTTCTGATATTCTCATTCCCTTCGTTCCCTCCAGGGTTACCAGCCAAGTTTTGCTCCTCATTGCAATTCAGTCTTTCCATCATTCGATTTGCAATTGCGGCTTGTTCTCTCATCGCCGGCCATCTCACGAAAGGTATTCATCATTTCAGCGTTGTTTCCGCTCCGCTCCTAGTTTGCCGATTTGAAGTCATTGATTCCTGTCACACCAAACAAAATATTGAGTTGATCACGCTCAATACCATTCCAAGTGTGGCAATAACCCACAACATTTCTAACCAGCAATCATACACATATATAAGCATATATGCATCATATTGCATGACAATCTCTACGAAAACATAGTCAGTCCAATCCTCAGGCTGATAGGATAGTCCTTTATACCATAATGTAACACCCTCCTAATTACCACGTTCTACTCGAGTATTGACATGGAAATTAGCAAAGTATTACTTACATTCAAAACTATACTAGTCAAAATACAAGGTAATAAAGAGATTTAGATACATATGTTGCAAAACTCATTTTTACATATATGAACATTAGGTTTCAGTTCCAGTGTGTACACTATAAGTAAAGCAAACAAGATGACCCCTAAACTAGTCAGAAACCCCGTCACAACAGGACTAGCCCTCACCTATGACCTAACCTGCTCAAGTATCCGCCAACAAAAATAACATATAGACACAAACAGACCTGGAAACATGTAATATTACATCAGTCAGGCTGTAAAGTCCTAACACCACACTACTACTATGTACACGCCAAAAGTCTCTAGAATCTCGTATCATCCTACAAGAAGCCATTGGCCATCGCGCGATGGCCTCGCCTCCAGGGCGTCTGGGCCCTCAGATGGGTCCGAGTCTGAGGAGGATGATGACGAAGGGTCGTGCTGGAGGGGCAGAGGTGGTGCTGGTGGGGCTACAAAAACATCGGGATGTGCCATGTGTAGAGGCACACCATCATACGGAAAATTGGGGTCGAACTCTGGGTAAATACAGAAGTACTAAACGAACGGCTGAAGAATACATAGGCCCTTGGAATAGGTCACAACGTATGGGAGTAGGTCCAGGTCGTAATGCCACTGCCACTGGGGCGAGTTAAGGAGAATCATCGATGGCATCTGAATGCAATACAACATATATGCACATAGGTATGAGAATATTATTAAATTCTCAGTAGAGTAATCCCTCATATACGATGCAAAAATCAATACTAAACGCATTCACATAAGAATACTCATGCAAGAATTACAAGCGCCACCACTAAAGTATGTATATTATGAGCAATCAAGATATAACCACATTGATGAAGTATGCATTGCTATTTGGAGCCATGGAATCCCATTCCATGCATTTTCTTTTTATTAACATAGGGAAGGCCTAATATCACATTACGAAGTACCTGTCTTAGATAATACCATGAAGGATAATAGAGCTAGGACATGAGCTCATTCCTACTCGTGATCATCGGACTTCATTTTTTTCTATTTTTGAACCCATACAGTTCTATTCCTAGCCGATACATCTACCAACTCATAAAGTTTCAAGGGAAGTCCTTATTCTTGTCTTCCCCTTCAACCCATATAAGCCTTGTCTCTATTTTCCCCATATGTTAAAATATGCACAAGTGAAACTTATACATTCTCTTTTCTCATATAAATGCATCATGCAATTTTCTCTTTTCCAAGGCATGCTCACCATACATGTAGGCATTCAATTACATTGGAGTCTCATTCATGCTTTGTGAACAAACCTTTAAAACAATTAGTATACATTCATATACTAGATACTTGAACTATATACTATGTCATCATTAATTTAAGGCTTTTTCGCCTTTGGGCACATAGCTCATTTATCATTTCAGTACCAATATTTAATGTACCTGTCTAATGGTTGGTTCAAGGGCCACAAAATTTTCTATGACACTTCAATGTGTCTAGGATGCCTTGTAAAAATTTCAACACTACTTGGAGCCCTCAAACCCCATCAGGAAATTGTACAAATTTAGTGGCCAGAGACCACCAATTCACATATCAGGCCAGTGTTCTCATAATTTTTAACCCTACAATTTGAACTAACTCACAATAAAATTTACAGTAATAGTTCCATGTGTTATACACTTCCTGTAAAAATTTCAAAGGATAATTCAATCATTTGATATGTTAATAAAATTATACAAATTCAGAGTTCCAAGTTCAAGCAGCATCTCTATAATTTCTGTTACTGATTTTTCTAAAGCAGTTTACTCAAAATCAGAACCCAAGAAAATTCTTGGAGCTAGTCCAAGATGTTAAATTGAACATATAAATTTTTCAGCTCATGAAAATGACCACAACATTCCCAGAAAAATCGTGACCATGCACTGCCTACAGAGACCCGAAAATCCAACAAGTATCACTTAACATCTTTTTGAGTAAAGTGATTCTTATCATCATCCAAACCTACTATCAAATTTAACACATCAATATCAACATAATATCCATCAATACAACCAGAATTTTCGGACTTAGGCAAGCCAAAACAAATCATAAAAATTCAACAAGAAAAGGCAACAAAAACCCTACCCTTGGAAGCTAGTGTGTTCTAGTTTCTAGTTTGCTCCAAGATGGAAGTTCTTTGTTCCAAAGCTCTTAAAACCCACTCAAACCCTCCTCTAATCAATGATGGGTGAGGTAATAGAGTGAAGTTTGGAGATTCTAATTGGTTATATTTATAGAAGTTGAAGTGTACAACAAGTTTAAAGAAGGAAGATTTTGATTTTAATAAGGTTTGGCTTAGGATTTTGATGTTGGAAATCAAGGTTCCAAGGTGTTTAGTGAAGGAAACATGGAGGTTCTGGTCTTTCTCCTTTGCTGGCCGAGAGTTAGAGAAAGAATTAATGAGGTTTGGTGTGTTAAGTTTATCTTATAAGGAGTGATATCATTGGTTGCACATAAATTGAAATAATTTTCTTTTCATTAAAAGAACTTAACATCAATGGCTAAGATTTGATCTTGCATCCAAGATGAAATCTTAGCCATTCCTTTGGCATTTAAAGAGATAAACTTCATTATTTTGTAGAGATTAACTAGCCTTCGTGTTAAAAATTACACACCGAAATTTCACCGAACGGGTGAAATAATGTACCCGAGAAATAATATTACCCGAAATTAATTCTAAGCATGAAATTTTCATTTCAAAATATTTCTAACCTTATTCCCATGTTTCCCCAATTTCGGGCACCTCAGAGTCTGAATCTAAGGTTTTGGCTGTCCTACGGCCTAAGCCCACAAACACTATTCACATTTTTTTGCTCGATCATAAAGTCGTTCTCATTATTACTACGTCTCAAAATCTCAATATTCTCGTTAACAAAACCTCAATTAATTTCTAAAGAAAATTAGGGTGTTACACCTACCACCCACGAGAATTGTTGAGGAGGAGTTAAGCAACTAAGGAATAAGGTTGTACCTTTGGTCAAAGTCACATGGGGATGAGGAAGAACCGAAGAACTCACATGGGAGCTAGAGTCAAACATGCAATCACAGGTATCCCAAGCTTCTCAGGTAATGAATTTCGAGGGCAAAATTCTTTTTAAAGAGGGGAGTAATGTAATGCCCTGATTTTCCCGTGTTAAAATGATCAAAATGCCCTGAGGTCATTTTACCAGAAAAATGAGATCGCCTCCGGTTATCCTCAAGGGATGTTTTGATAATAATAGGGGATTGTATGTGTTATATGTGTTAATAGAGCAAAAGAATCTCATTTTTTCGATGCACAAAATGACCAAAATGCCCTGTGGCTATTTTACACCGAACGAAGTGCCAATTGAACCCAGACTCCATCAAAAGATTTTAAATGATGTTTTTAAGCTATGGTTAACAACTGGTTAAGCCGGTAGTCCAGAGGTTTTCATGAAAAATTATCGTTTTGCCCTAACTATGCGTATTTTGGGCCTAATGATACCATTAACAAAACCTAAGCAATATTAAGCTCTAATTAAAAATTAGTAAATTATAATTGCTAATCTAGAGTCAAAATAATTTATTAAGATTAATTAGAACCTAAGATTGCTTAGATACACTTTAATCTTTGTCTTAAAAATCAAGATGCCAAGTCATGGAATTTTGAATAGTATTTTCTCTCAATTCCTTAAATCAAGGAATTATGTTTAAGAATGATTTTATATATAAATTGAGTTTTTATTTCACTAATGAAGCAAGAACAACTCCTTAATCAAGTCTTAATAACCTTAATTATCCATTACTTTACCTAAACACTTACTTACAAATTCCTAATCAAAATCCTAAACAAAGATACACCTAAACACATCTCTAAGCCACAATTAGATGACACATTTTCTTCCTCCCTTGGCTGTCTTGGTTGAAGCCATTCTTCCCCCATGATTCATCACATGTTGCTTCATTTACACACAAAGACCATGCTTTAGGCCATACCATAGACCATGCTTTCAACCATACTTGGCCATACCCAAACCTATACCTATCCAAGAGATATTTTTCTCTCCTTTCTTCCTCCCTTGACCGTCGGCCATCCCCCAAAGAACACATCCATGCATTGCATTTTCTCTATAAATAGGCATGTAGGAAAGCTTGTTAGAACCTTTGATCACATTTGCAAACTCCAAGCTTTCTTCCCTAAGTTCAAAGAATTCCTTTCCTCTACCATTTTCTAAACACAACTTTCTTTCTTCCTTTTTCCTTCCCCTTGGCCAAACCCACATCAAAGCTCCAAGAGGATCTTGTGCTTATCTTTTCATCTCAAAGACCAAGCTTTCTTTCCTTCCTTTAAGCAAACTTTTGGTAGGAAGTTGTATTGAAAGTTATTTTCTTACTTTGTTAAGCTTTGTTCTTGGTTTAAAATGATATTTTGGTGAATTTCCATTGCTTTGTTATTTCGGTTTCTTTTTTTCTTTTCCTTTGATTTTCAGCCTTCAAGGCTTTGTTCGCTTCCCATGATAGCTTAATGATGAGAGTTTCTAGATGATGACTATAAGTTCATCACAATGATACTTCTAGAGTTTGAGTTTTTCTTTTACAAGAGCATGCATTATCACTTAACTAATTAATCTCAAAGCCTACCTATCTCAACCTTAAAGTTGAGATGTGATTAGAGTAAATAATCTAAGAGGCCTAGAGCACTAAAATAAAGAATTGAATCTTGCATTCATGTTTATATTTCCTTGCCTAGCATGTTTATTATCAAGTTATCACTTAATAATTAATCTCAAAGCCTACCTTTCTTAACCTTAAAGTTGAGATGTGATTTAGAGTAAATACTCTAAGAGGTCTAGAGCAATAAAATAAAGAATTGAACTTGCATCCATGTTTACCTTTCCTTGTTTAGCATATTTATAATATCTCTTAATTTAGAAGTTGTTTTAAAAAGTATGAAGCTTAGTTACTAGAAGTGCCTTATTTTATGCTCATGGGTCTCTTTATGTTTCAGCCTTGCCTTTAATTTTTCCAGAACCTTTATTTTCTATTTTGAATGATTTAAATGTGTTAAATACCTTTTCTTTTTATGAGATAATTGTTCTTGGCACTTTGGGTGAACTTAGTAGCTAAAAAGAATTGAAAATGAGATTTTTAGGACTCCTAAAGGAAAAGAAATATGCATTCTGTTCCAGCACCCTTTATGTTTGTAAAATCAGGTTATATCATGTTTAAATAAGTAAGAATGACTTATAATTGGTTTAGGAATTAATTATGGCATTATAGGAAAAGCCGGTAATGAGAAAGGGTATAAAATGTAACTTCTAGCACACCATAAAGCATTGAATTCTTTTATTACCTATGCTGTCCAACTTTGATTCATGATGTTCTTGAGCTAAATAATTAATGGTAATGATGATAATAAATCCCTTAGATGCATAAGAAAATAATTTGAAAATTAGAGTTACCCGGTTTAGGGGTTTGGCCATTTAGGGGAATAATTATGTGTTGATGATTTGAGATGATGAATTCATGTGATATTTGACGCTATGTGAGTACTTGATCTCTAAAGTTAGAATCCATCATCTTGCATGTTATTGTTTCTTTGGAAACATGAATAATGCTTGTGTTCAAAGTATATGAAGAACTATGATATATATAGGCATTATGTATTGCATCTTAAAATAACATGCTAAGACTTAAGGTGACTTGAAACATGAGAAAATGATCCTTTGGACTCATCAAACTATAGATGATGAAAAGGTGATTCTTGCCCCTAACCCGTACTTTTAAGTCGGGACTTTAACTTATCAAAAGGGATAAGTATACGCTAGGGACGACTAGTGAGGTATGAGCTCATAACCTAGAAGTACTCTCAAAAGGGAAGAGTAATAGGGTGGCCCTAAGATGAAAAAGTAAACCAACTTTAAGTCACCTAAAGAATCAAGCAATGTCATTCATAAATCATGTTTTATGCACATTATGTTTGCTATGATGATTAAATGTATGCCATAATGTTGAGTATTGCATAAGATATTGATATGCATATCATAATGAAGTATGATGCATTTATTTTAAGATGCATGACTAAAATGAATGGGCCTCGGTAATTTGACATTTTGAAACTTAGTAAACGAATCTTTGCATGCTCACTATTTGATAATAAACCCGAAATCCCTGAAGACATTGATGATGTCACTTAGATAGGAAGGTACCCTATTGAGATTATTTAGTAAGATTCTCACTCCCTTTTCTTTCCCTTTCCATCATGTCTTCAAATTCTGATGGCGACATTCGTCCTGTTCATTGATAACCCCACCTGGGAGGTACATTTTGATCCTGAGCATCGATCATACCATTCTGAGGGCGTTGCTCCGTTGGGTATTCATGTTCATGGGACGTCCGTTCACACACCCTGTTCCTAGCTCCTGATTCTCGACCTCCTCGTATGGCGATGATATGGTTTTTGAGCATGTGCGGACGCACAATGAGAGGATTCTCGGCACGTACACAGTATCTCCCGTTCATGACTTTCCCGACTACGTTCCGTACTCGAGGCACTCGGAGATGGACCCGGAAGACTCGCCTACCCACATATACTCCGAGAGCTCTGCCCCTCTCGCCCACTGATGAGGGAGGGTAGTAAGGAGACGGTCATGCAGCCAAGGTTGGCACGGAGGCCATCTATGTGCCCCGTGTGGAGCCCATGTTCAGCCATCTCGTATGCCCCCTCCTGGTTGCGCTCATGGATCAGTTTTATTTCGCCCTTCAGGGCCAGCGCCGTAGATCTCTTGAAGAGTTTTAGTGCACACACCACTATTAGTTTAGGATAACGTTCTTTTGCTATAGAGGTTATCTATCTTAGGTGCACTAGGTGGGCATATTTTCCTTTGTATTTTCCTTTCATATGTATTTTCTTTTCCATGATGTACTCAAACTTAACTCACCTTTCATGGGTGGGTAGATTATTATATATTTAGGATGGTGTGCTTATGGATGATCTTTTTATGGAGCCTATATGATGTTTCTTTATGATATTCTTTTACATGTTCCGCTCTATGCTAATAATCGCTTAGGTTATGCACGGCTCACGTTTTGTCCATGTTTTTATAAAAAAAAATTAGCTCATAATTTCATTAAGTATTTTCAAGCATGATATAAGAAACTAAAGCAAAGAGTAATATCTAATAATCAACTGGAATATGTCCTAGGCGTGTTGAGTTAATTATTAGGTGTTACAATTCGTAGAACATATTAAATAGAAATAATATCTAATATCTTCAAATAAGTATCATTGTAATTTAGCAATGCCTGAAAAATCATTTTCAAATTACAATGGTTATGATTTTGGTTAACTTTCAAGCATTTTGAAAATCTTCATCTATCAATTTACTTGTATTCAAATTTTCATGGAACTAATTGTAGGTAAGAATACACACGAGAAGGGGGTTGAATCATGATTTTCCTTTTCTTTCCCTACTTGACTTATGAAAAACTTACTCAAGATACTATCAAGCTATGAGCTTGAAGTGCAGCGAAGCGTTAGTGACTTTAGAAAGTGAACTTTCTAAACGGAATATGAAATAAAAGGGTGAAAGGAGTTTTCCAGAACTAATACGGTAAATAAAACAAATACAAAAATAAAATGAGAGATGAAGGAGAAAGAAAATCCTGCTGGGAGTTTTATCCTGATTTGGCTAACTGCCTACATCTAGTTAACAATAACTGTTGAGTTCCACTAAACCTTTCTTTGACTAGAGAAAGAACAAGGATAGTCTTTACAATAGCCTTCCCAAGCTCTTACTAGTGACTAGTAGACAAACCCTCCTGTCACCAAGCAAGTAAATATTCACTAGCCTCTTCAAGCTGAATCAAGTAGTTATTCACCAAGCCTCAGCAGAATCAAGTAGTCTTTGAATAGCCTCTCCAAGCTCAACCAAAACTAGTAAAATACCTTCACTGTCACGTTGCAAGTAGTATTTGACTAGCCTCTCCAAGCTAAGTTCACACCAATCACTCCTGGATCTAGGATACAATGGTTTGTGTTTGGGTTTATAACTCAAACTAACCTACACTCAAGCATTCGTAAGATTTACAAAGAAAGTTCTGGGAAACACTTCAATGACTTCTTTCTATGTATTCTTCCTAGAAAGTATGTATGAACACTGAAGAACGTAGAAAGAAGATTTTTACAACCAAAGGAAATGATTACTAGGTGTAATGAACTCCAAGCAGATTAGGAGAGATTTTTTCAGAGTTTTACTCTTTGTGAGCTTCAATCTATTGTCTTTGAAAGCACAACATCTCTATATATAGATGGTCTTCCTTATGACTGCTTGATCATATCTCCAAGTGACACGTGTTGATCATCCATTTGTATCTTAGACAAACAATCTAGAAGGGTAGTCTGCTGTTTGAGGGTTGTTGCAAAAGCCGTTGCAAGACTGAGGTTTCTAATGCTACTCAGAAATTACTCTTACTTTCTAACGTGGTTTGAACTCCTTCTCCTAGAAGCTGAGGTTGTTGACCACGGTGGTAAAAGAGATGAGTCGCAGGTTATCACTGGGTTTTGACTTTCGAATTTCAAATTTGAATTTCAAAAATTCCCTCTGTTTCTTGTAGAGTGTATAGTATCACTAAGTGAGCTTTCTGATGTGCAGTATCATTTCCTTGATGATGCTTAGGTCTTCACGTCTTCAATCATGGCTTATTAATGAACAAAACATTGAGAGTGTGATGATTGAAAATAGTCAAACACTTTGGCTTCAGATTTTGATGGATATCTTCATTTATGGTATACTTTCTAAAGTCTCATCCTACTTTCTAAAGTCTTAGACCTTGGTTTCTTACCCTTGATATGATTCCCTTTTATTCATAAGCCATGTATACGTACTTTGCATGATATAACGTTCACTTTCTTTTAAGTTTAATCTCTTAATATGAGATAAATCATGTTTCCACATGCAAAGTGAAATTATTCTCGTTTCAAGTCTGTGTTATGCAATCAAAAATACCTGTATACTATGTCAAGAAATTCAAGGTAGACATTAGTCATTCTTCAAAATATTTTCTTTAAATTGGTTTTGCTGTCACTCAAAACATATTGCTATGAAGCTCGCTCTCTAAAGGGTTCTAGAGCTAACAATCTCCCTTTTTTATGATGACAAACCAATTTGAAGAAAATCTTTTGAAGAGATGTTAAAAGAAATAGAATTGAATATGTCATGATAATAGCTATTCTTTCAAAACATCATAAGCTGTAACATTCAGGAAGTTCTTTTCTTAGGACATGATATGGATAGGTTCAAAAACGTTTTATTACCTTAAGCAACTTAAATCATAGCTGATTTTGTTATTTATAAAAATTCTGAATTTACTCAGAGTACTTTTTGAGATACATCAAAACAATAATGAATTGGATATTATCATTTAAGAATTTTTAACACAACCAGCTTGATCTTCAGTACAAAAAACTTCTGAAGATTCACGTGCATGAATAACTAACAAGTAATACTTGTGATATTGTATCTTGATTAATCCTTATTCAGCACTTCTTTATTTAAACTTATTTTCAAAAGTTGATGTTCATGTTCATATAAGGAATATCAACGTATTTGGGCAAACAATGCAAGGATAAAAACTTTCAAATAAGTTTGCACATGGATATATATAACATGTAACAAAGCATCAATATGGAACCAAAATAGATGTATAAACATAAATGTTCTTAAAGAAATGTATATGCAAAAAGATCTCTGAATCTCTTAATGTTCTCCCTCAATGCATACTCCCCTATTTTTCTCAGCACAAGATTAAGATTTTCTTTCTATCTATTCATTCTCCCTTTTTGTCATCAACAAAAAGGAGGTGAGCTAGAATCCAAGAACACCATCATCAACCCTAGTGCCTAACTTCATAAAGAATCTCTATTAGAAGAGCTTCATGTCATCGTGATAAGGCTTCCATCTGATCTAGCTGGTTATTGATTAGGCATTGTTCTCACAGCAACACTTGTACTTATATAAAGCTTGGCTATGCCCTAGTCCTGGTTGGCTTAAATAGGGCTTAGCACCTGTGCTAGAGATGGTTCATGAACAACTGGATCAAGGAGAGGAGCATTTACTTGAGGTGAGCTCTTCTTGGAGTTGCCATCTGCTAACTCATTCTTTGAGGATATTTCCTCTTTAGAAGTAGATTTCAAGTCAAAGACCCTGAGCTTATGTCATTCTCAAAATCTGAGGCCATGCAACATCTACAGGGTAAGCCCCCATATCTGATGATTATTTCAGGCCTTTTACTTTCATCAAAGCTGTCTTCAAGAAGAATGATCTTCTTTTTTCTTCCTCTTCAATCATTCTCCTCCGCTTCCTTTTCAAGAGCTGCATCCTTTATTTTCAGGCTCTATTTTCTGACACCAGATGAAACAACACGGTTGGTCTTCGTATGGTCTTGAATGAACTTAGAGAGTACTCAGTTCCTTCCATATACTCGTACCATTCGTTTTCCAACGGGTATTATAGGTACTCGAAGATCTTGATCAATAGAATCCCATAAGGAATAGCAGTTCTCTTTTTCCTTGGAGAGATGGCACTTAGCATGTAGTCAAAGATTAGTCTGGGCAAGTTTATCTTCTTTTTGCCAATAGACAAAACGGTAACATGCAGTCCATTCCAACCAATAGATATGAGCTTCCAAGCCTTGGGAGTAGAGAAACTGGATAAAGGTAAAGACTTTTTGCGGCTTGGTGTTCAACATGGCAGGTTATGCTGCCAGGTTGGTGTTGGGAGAGTTAGTGATGAGTCTGGAGACCTCCTCTGCTAAAACACCAAGACCCATCCACCAGTCTTTTTTGGCGTATAGATGACACCGTCATCAGGAGCATGAATGATGTTAGAGAGGTCATGTCAGCTCTAAATCAACGCCTCTGACATAAGAGGTTAGACACAGCTCGGATGCCTGTAGCAACTGGGAATAGAAAGCGGTAACCATTCCCATAAATACCTGATCGAAAAGTTTAGGAACCCTTCCCATCCCTAGAAGGAAACTACCTCCAAAGGATAAGAACTTGAAACATGATCTCCTATCGAAGCATTTTCCATCAGCTCCTGGCCGCTAAGAGAAGTTGTTCGCATAGTGCCTGGTGGGGAGGTTCATCAAACATGAGAGATGTCCCCATGTTGGCAATATGCCCAGAGCAAAGGTTTCCTTTAGCCGTTTTTTCAGGGTTGTGTATAAGAAGAAGCAAGAAGGTTGAGGCTTGAAAAAGATTTAGAGATAAAAATATGTAAGGGAGCAAGATGCTTCGGTTTGCAGAGAGGGTTTGTGATAAGAGGAAACGGAATAGTTTGAAGACGTAAAGTAGAGGATAAAGGTAAAGAAGTGATGTGTGAGAAGTAGGGGGTTATTTAAGTGATGTGACATAACTAACTGAAGATGAAATGAAATGGCAGAGAGTAAGCTCAAAAGAGTGGGAATTATCCCGCCTTTTCATCTTTTTAAGAAAGAGTGGTTTCTGACTCTTGTGATAACTTTCTGAAGGACTTATTTTCTGAGCTTCATAGCTTACTTTTCGATCCATAAAAGACAAACCACTTACTCATCATAACTTATCTTCATATTCTGAAGGTATGATCCCATACATATACTTCCTGATATGATCCAAACTCCATGAATCACAAGAAGGATCTACCAAGATTGGAAAACAGATACAATCCGAAATTAACACGGCTTCGTATCTCAAGCTATAGGTCTCGGAATTACGATTCAAAACGGAGAAACTGACGTTCTGAAACTCAATTAGGCTCAAGAATCATTGAAATCTGATTCGTATATCTTGAGATATGGACGAGAGTAAACAAGGCGCCACAATCAAGAGATTGATAAGCCTAGGAACGCCACAAGGATGAGCACCCTTGATAAGTTCAAGAGAATCCTATGAAGAACCAAGAGAGAGCAAGTCTCACAAGCAAATATGATCTGAATTCCTTTTTTCAAAATTTAGGGTTTGCCTTTTATAATGGGCAACACCTTACAAGTTTGCTTAGACCTAACCCAACAGCTTACTAATTCAGCCCACCACTATTAGTAAACTAAAACAATAAAAATAAATAAATAAATAAATAAGAATGTTCAGCCCATTTTAACATGTGCTAAAAAAAAGAAAACTAAGACTAGCTAAATGGGCCTTATTTCAAGCTTAAATACAAAATTTGGACCAAACATAGACACAGCCTTTATGCTCCATTTTACCAATTTGGACTCAAGAAATTAGATGGAGAAATTGGGCTGAATTGAATACAGCCCTCAAGTCTCCATTCCTTCAATTTGCATTAAGCAATTCACCATTTTGGGCTTCAAGTCTTCCAAATTAGGGGTAGCCTCAAGAATTGTTGCTACAACTTGTTGCAATGCCTCATTTGCCTTCCTAGCCCTTCCTCTTGTCATAGATCCCCAAGTCCTTCAAGTGCCTTGTTGTCCTTGCCACTAGTCGTGTCCTCATTATCCCCTCCCTCTTGAAGAGGATTTGACCTCAAATCCAACTCTTCATCACCTGCATCAAAAAGAGACAAATTAGCAACATTAAAAGTGGCACTGATATTATACTCACCAGGCAAATCAATTTTGTAGGCATTGTCATTGATCTTCTCCAACACTTGGAAAGGACCATCCCCTCTAGGTTGGAGTTTGGACTTCCTTTGTTCAGGGAACCTCTCTTTCCTCATGTGTACCCAAACCCAATCTCCGGGTTCAAATACAACTTTCTTTCTTCCTTGTTAGCTTGCTTGGCATAGCTCTCAATTTTCTTCTCTATTTGAGCTTTCACACGCTCATGCAGCTTCTCACATAGTCAGCCTTAGCCTGTGCATCCTTATGCTTAAAAACGTAATATTAGGTGTAACACCCTGAAATTTATTTAAAAATTAATTTAAACTTTAGTAGTCATAATTTTAAAAATCTAATAGTTTAGCAATGATGAAGATCGCCCAACGTTTAAAAAAAAAAAAAAAAAAAATTTTCCGGTGAATAGTAACCCTGGGCCCCAGCAGTCAGCTAAACCCTAGATTTGGGCCCAGAGCCCGAAATTAGGAAAACATGGGAATAAGGTTAGAAATAGGTGGGAATGATAATTTTATACTTAAAATTAATTTTCGGGCAATATCGGTTCAATCGGTACGGTGTTTACCCGTTCGTAAGATTTGGTGTGTGATTTTTAACACGAAAGACACTTCCATCACTACAACTAAATAATACCCACCTAATCAAGACATGTGGAAGGCCAAGATTTAATCTTGGAATCCAAGATCAAATCCTAGCCATCCATCATTGCCTTGTCACCTAAATGATCATTACTTTGTTAAATATCTTCATGTCATTTATTAAGCAAGCCTAGTCACAAATTCTTCTCCTCCAAGCCAAACAATTTCGTGGCCAGCAAGAGGAAGAAGAGAACAGCCACCATTTTTATTTCCTTGAGCTTGTTCTTGAGTTCCAAGCCCAAAAACTCCAAGCTAGAGTTGTTGGATCATCAAAAGTTCTTCACTAAACTTGTTCTACACCTCAAACTCCAAACATCTAACCGATTAAAATTTCAAAACCTCATCATATTCACCTCATCCATCACTGATCAGAGGAGGGTTTGAAGGTGTTTTGGGAGTCTTGGAGTGAAGGACTCTCATCTTGGAGCAAGCTAGAGACAAAGAGAGACTAGCCTTCAAGAGTAGGTTTTCTGCTGCCTTTTTGTGAAATTTTTCAATTCTTTTTTGGCTTGCCCTAATTCCTAAAATTTTGATGATTCTGATGGTTAACATATTGATATTGATGTATGAATTTTTGTGTTGTGTTTGGATGGTTTTAAAATGGGTTTTCTCTCAAGTGAAATTGGAACTAGGTTGCTGGACTGGATTCTGTTCTGTAATCAGAATTTCTCATGAATTTTCTGGAAAATTTGTGGGTGGTTTCATGAGCCATGAAAATTATATGTTGTAGTTAAGCCCTTAAACTAAATACACGAATTTTCTTGGGGGTTAATTTTAAGGTTTGATGCCTCAAAAAAATTAGGAACCGAATTGTAACTGCTGCTCTAAACTATTGAGACTGAAGTAACAAACTTGCCCGAATTTTTAATCATAGCAATTGCTTGAGAAAGCTCCTGAAATTTTTACACAAGACTAATAACATGTTGAAATACCTCTGTGAATTTTCTTGTACCTTGATTCCATCGAATTCTAGGGTTAAATATTCTGAAAACACAAGTCTGGACCATGAATTTGTGACTTCTGACCACCAGATTTGCCTATTTTATGGAAGTGGCTATATAACTCTGATTGCCCTGAAATTTTTACAGGTTGTTTTAGACACATTGAAGTGTCATGTGAAATTTTCCTTAAGGGTGGAATGGTTGTTTGGTATGGTAACTAATTGTTGTACCTAGAACTTCAATTCTGCCAGAATAATGAGATGTGAAAATGGCTGAAATTCTATGTTAGTATGTGCATATCTTCCTGTGTATATTTGAGACATATGGGGAAAACAGAAACAAGGCTTAGAAAGAGTTGAGAGGGAAGGCAAAAAGAAGGACTTCCCTAGAAAAGTTGTGAGTCGATAGACGTGTCGGCTAGGCATAGACCTGTGATGATAGGAAATGGAAAAAAATGAAAGTTCGGTGATCTCGAATAGGAATGAGCTCATGTCCTGGCAGTCTATGGTCCTCTGTGAAATTGTGAATGGTAAATGTATATCCCTGTGATGATAAGCCTTCCCTATGTTGAGGAAATTGAGAAAGACATGAGAAATGGGGTTTCTGATTATGCATATTATTACTCGATTGATTATTGCGATACTATCCTTAGTTCCCGGCCTACGGGTTTTCAAGATTTCTGTGTATGATTTTGTATGAATATTGTATATGCATGAATTGCTTATGCCTCCTGTAGTATATGGGGGAAACTACCTACTGAGAATTTTATAATATTCTCACCCCTATGTGTTTGTTTTAGTGTCGCCTCCAGGTTAAGCCAGGGATGGGATGCTGCTATGCAAAGGAGTGTAGGATTGCTGAGTATAGCAGTTACTATTTTAGTCTGTTGTACTTAGTGAAATGAGTATGTATGTAAATGTATTAGAATACAGATATGTACTAAAGCTCATAGAGGAGCTTCCTTATGTATTTTTAGTTGTATGATTAATAAACTTGATGTTTACTTGTAAGATGTTTTAATAGAATTATGCTTAGTCTCGTATTAATAAGCTCGTTATAGATAATTAAGAGGTCCGCTAATTAACAAGTAACATCTCTCGAGTATGATATCATAGCTTAAGAATGGGGTTGTACTTGGGAGGATGTTACATTAGGCATAGGCAATAAATCAAGTGGTGTCATAGGATTAAATCCATACACAATTTCAAATGGTGAACAATTAGTTGTGCTATGGACAGCCCTATTATAAGCAAATTCGACATGAGGCAAACATTCTTCCCAAGACTTAAGATTCTTCTTTAAAATAGTCCTAAGCAAAGTGCCTAAAGTCCTATTCACTACCTCAGTTTGCCCATCAATTTGTGGGTGACAAGTAGTAGAGAAAAGTAATTTAGTACCAAGCTTACCCCACAAAGTTCTCCAAAAGTGACTTAGGAACTTAGTGTCCCTATCACTTACAATGCTCCTAGGTAGCCCATGGAGTCTCACCACTTCCTGAAAAATAAGTCAGCTACATGGCAAGCATCATCAACCTTTTTGCAAGGTATAAAATGTGCCATTTTTGAAAACCTGGGAATAGGTGTCGATACTTGACTGTGATGTTGTTGATTGCTCTACAATCACTGCACATCCGCAAGTCCCATCCTTTTTAGGCACCAAAATTCCTGGACAGCACACGGACTCAAGCTTTCTTGCACCCAACCCTTTGTCATCAACTCCTCAACTTGCTTTTGTATTTCTTTGGTCTCTTGAGGATTGCTCCTATAAGCTGGTCGATTGGGTAAAGATGCACCAGGGATGAGATCAATATGATGCTCAATCCTCTCAAAGGTGGCAATCCACTTGGAATCTCCTTTGGAAACACGTCCTTGTATTCCTGCAAAGAGACTCAACACTAGCAGGGGCAACACTTTTATCAGAGTTATCAGCAGTTAAAACATTTTTCTTGCAATAAAGTAAATAAAGTGGCTTGTTGGCAAGCAGCAACTTTTTCACCTCACTTTCTTTTACTAAACAACTCTGTTTGCTCTCAAGTGTTTCACTCAATCCCGCAAGTGTTTCACTCTTTCTTTCCACTCTTTTTTTATCAAGTGTTTCACTCTTTTGTGCGTCACTCATCTCTTTTCTCTCTTGCACTCTCTTTTCTCTCAATTTTATTTGATCCTCACACACCTCTCTAGGAGATAAAGGTTTGAGTACAATTTTCCTCCCATTATGCATGAAAGAAACCTTGTTTGTGAACCCATCATGAACAGCTTTGGTGTCGTATTGCCATGGCCTCCCTAAGAGAATATGGCTTGCCTCCATTGGAACCACATCACATATCACTTTGTCATTGTATTGTCCCATGGAAATATGCAACACCACTTGCTTACTCAGTCATCTCTCCATCTTCACTAAGCCATTGGAGTTTGTATGGCCTAGGATGTGGCTTGGTCTCCAAATTTAATTTGGACACTAATCTGGAGCTGGCCACATTGGTGCAACTCCCTCCATCCACAATCAAAGAACATAGTTTCCCATTGATGAACACCTAGAGTGAAAAATGTTCTCTCTTTGGGAATCATCAAGTGCTTGCATCTGACTTCCAAGCAACCTCCTAATCATCAATAAATCTCCTTCTTTGGCCTCCACAATGAACTCCTCATCTTCCTCTTCCTCTTCCTCGGCTTCACTCAGAAGACTCACTAGAAATTTCTCCATTCTCCTTAAGTAACATAGTCTTCTTGGTTGGACACGCCGAAGCTATGTGACCTCTCCCCAAACACTTGAAACATTTTATCTCGCTACTCCTTGTCTTTTTAAGGGTCTCATTGGACTTGAATTGAGTCCTTTGAGGTGCAGCCATGGTATTGTTCGAAGAAGTACCTCCCTCCTTCTTATTTCTTTCATTCCAATTTGAAGAATTGAAATTAGAAGAACTCCTTCTCATGGTACCTTTTCTCTTAAGTTGCTCTCCACTTTGGTAGCTTGATGTACCAAGTCTTCCAACTCCACATAATTTTGTAGCTCAACCACATCTCTAATATCATTATTCAGCCCATTCAAAAAGCGTGCCATAGTAGCCTCCCTATCTTCCTTCACATTGGCTCTAATCAAAGACACCTCCATCTCCTTGTAATATTCATCAACACTCCTACTACCTTGTGTAAGTCTTTGAAGCTTGTTATGAAGGTCCCTATGATAATAGGAAGGGACAAATCTCCTTCTCATCAACCTCTTCATTTCAGTCCAGGTATCCACCAAAGGTTCTTCATATCTAAGTTGCTCCTTTTGCAATTGGTTCCACCAAATAAGAGCATAATCTGTGAACTCCATGGCTGCCACCTTTACTTTCTTTTCTTCATTGTAATTGTGGCATGAGAACAACTGCTCAATCTTCATCTCCCACTCAAGATAAGCCTCTGGATCACTCTTCCCTTTGAAAGGTGGGATGTTAAGCTTCACTCCCTCAATTCGGTCTCTCTAGCATCACCTTCATTATCTCTTCTCCTCCTTCCATCAATCCTCCTTCTACCTCCATCATCATCACGATGTTCTTGATTTTCTAACCGCTCAATTCTCTCATATAACTCCTCTGATTCTCCCTCATCATCCTCTGCATTTGAGCTGTAATAGCCTCCACTAACAATCTATTGTTTCCCTGAGGAGGAAGGTTACCATCACCTGTTCCTCCATAATTCAAGTAAAGAAAACGAAAGTGAAAGCAATAGGACCTCACCACACTTCTCACGTGTTTACACTCTTAGAGATGTATCACTCGTGTTTGTTGCTCTCTAATAGGCTTTTGTGTAAAGTACTCTCTTGCCTTTTACCACTCAATAGCTCTCTTGAAATTCTTAATAGATTCTCCACAAACACACAAGACTACTTACTGAAAACTCAACAATGTGATGACAAACAAGAGAACAGCTAAGTGATGAAGGATCGAAGACACAACAAACTCAGCAAGACACGTAGGAACTTTATCAATCAAGCACTGTGCACTGAATTTATAGAAAGAAAAAAAAATAGCTGCTATTTTCTTTGTTAAACTTCTTTCTCTTTGTTTTTTTTTTTTTTGACTCTTTTGTTTTCTATTTTCAATCTTTTTTTTTTTTTGGGTACTTTTGCTTCTAACTCAACAGTTAATAACAAGTAATGTAGAATTTCAGAAGAAAAAAAAATGCTGGAATTTGCACTAATTGAGAACAATTGACAAATAGGTGCTGCACAAATTATAGGAAAATAAAGGACTGGAGAAATGTAATTGACTTTAAATAAATCCAGCACCCAATTAACAAAGAAGACAGGACAAACAATTGAACATAGACAATAGAAAAAAGAAACAAAGCAGGACAAGAGAAAAGTAAAATAAAATCAGGACCAAATTATCCAACCTTAGAACTGAGTCTTGATTACCACATGATATGATCCAAACTCCATGAATCACAAGAAGGATCTACCAAGATTGGAAAACAGATACAATCCGAAATTAACACGGCTTCGTATCTCAAGCTACAGGTCTCGGAATTCGACGATTCAAAAACGAGAAGAAAACTGACGTTCTGAAACTCAATTTAGGCTCAAGAATCATTGAAATCTGATTCGTATATCTTGAGATATGGACGAGAGTAAACAAGGCGCCACAATCAAGAGATTGATAAGCCTAGGAACGCCACAAGGATGAGCACCCTTGATAAGTTCAGAATCCTATGAAGAACCAAGAGAGAGCAAGTCTCACAAGCAAATATGATCTGAATTCCTTTTTCAAAATTTAGGGTTTGCCTTTTATAATGGGCAACACCTTACAAGTTTGCTTAGACCTAACCCAACAACTTACTAATTCAGCCCACCACTATTAGTAAACTAAAACAATAAAAATAAATAAATAAATAAATAAGAATGTTCAGCCCATTTTAACATGTGCTAAAAAAAGAAAACTAAGACTAGCTAAATGGGCCTTATTTCAAGCTTAAATACAAAATTTGGACCAAACATAGACACAGCCTTTATGCTCCATTTTACCAATTTGGACTCAAGAAATTAGATGGAGAAATTGGGCTTTGAATTGAATACAGCCCTCAAGTCTCCATTCCTTCAATTTGCATTAAGCAATTCACCATTTTGGGCTTCAAGTCTTCCAAATTAGGGGCAGCCTCAAGAATTGTTGCTACAACTTGTTGCAATGCCTCCTTTGCCTTCCTAGCCCTTCCTCTTGTCATAGGTCCCAAGTCCTTCAAGTGCCTTGTTGTCCTTGCCACTAGTCGTATCCTCATTACTTCCATAATCTGATCCTCATCTCTTCTTTTGAATAACCCATCTCCTTTCTGATCTTTCCAACCAAAAATTCTTCAATCTGATATGGTCTTGCAACTGATATCTTTTATTGGGCTTCAGCTTGGAGTTGAAAAAGAGAGAGAGGGTATCCAGAGATAATTTGCATATGACGCTTATGCAAATTTGAAAACACTTAAGTTTAAAAGCTTTTTCAAAACACAAAAACGATCTTCAGCTAATTGCTTTGTGAATATATCTAACACTTGGTCTTCATATTCAAAAATATTAGCTCAATATCTCCTTTTTGAATGTGATCATGAATAAAATGATGTTTAACATCAATATGCTTCGATCTAGAGTGTTGGATAGGATTTTTGGTAAGATTAATAGCACTAGTATTATCACAGTAAATAAGGATTTTGGAATACCTCAAGTGATAATTTTCTAGTTGATTCCTTATCCATAGTATCTGGGTGCAACAATTTGCAGCGCTACATATTCAGCCTTAGGAGTAGAGAGAACAATTGTATTATGCTTAGTGTATGACCACATGATTAGACTTTTTCCAAAGAAGCAGTAATAACCACTTGTGCTTTTTCTCTCAACTCCGTCTCTAACAAAGTTAGCATCACAATATCCTACAATCTCATAAGCAGGACCTTTCTCATACCATAAGCCGAGATTAGTAGTACCTAATAAATATCGAAGAATTCTTTTAACAGCATTTAAGTGTGATTGTTTTAGGTTAGAATGAAATCTAACACAAATTCCCACACTTAATTGAATGTTCGGTCTACTAGCTATAAGATACAATAATGAACCAATCATTCCACGATAATTACTTTCTGAAACATTTTCACCATTCTCATCAGCATCAATGATTTGAGATGGATACATGGGGGTGCTCATTGGTTTAGCTTGATCCATATTAAATTTCTTCAAAAGCTCCTTTGTATATTTTTCTTGATGGATCAAGGTTCCTTCTTTTTGTTGCTTTATTTGCAAATAGAGGAAGAATTTTAGTTCACCCATCATACTCATCTAAAATTCACTGCATTAATTTTGAAAACTTTTCAAAGAGAGAATGATCAGTACGCCAAATATGATATCATCAACATATATTTGGACAATCAAAAAGTTATTATCTTGTTCAAGAGTAAAAAGAGTTGTATCAACTTTACCTTTCTTGAACCCATTCTTCAGCAAAAAGGTACTCAATCTATCATACCAAGCTCGAGGAGCTTGTTTCAAACCATAGAGAGCCTTCGTTAGCTTGAAGACATGGTTAGGAAGGTCTTCATTCTCAAAACCAGGAGGTGCTTCACATAAAATTCCTCAAAGAGGAATCCATTTAGAAATGTAGACTTAACATCCATTTGGTAAAGAATAAATCCCTTGAAGGCAGCAAAAGCAAGTAGCATTCTGATGGCTTCAAGCCTAGCTACTGGTACAAAGGTTTCATCATAATCAATTTCTTCTTGTTGATTATAACCTTATGCAACCAATCTTGCTTTATTCCTAATGACTTTGCCTGCTTCATCGAGCTTATTCATGAACACCCACTTTGTACTAATGATGGTCTTGCCCTTTGGTCTTTCAACAAGTGTCCATACTTTGCTTTTGTCAAACTAGTCTAGTCCTTCTTGTATAGCATCCACCCAACTTTGATCACTCAAAGCTTCATCAATGTATTCAAGTTTGATGGTGGAGATGAAAGCACAGTTTGACATATTTCTAAGGGATGATCTGGTTCTCCTACCCTTGGAAATATCTTCAAGAACATTGTTTTGAGAAACTACCTTTAAATCAGAAACTCCCTTGTAGTTTATATGGCTTTGAAGGTTTTCAGCTTCTCCTTCATCTTTAGATTTCTTTTCTTCGTGTTCAGAAATGCTACTTTCTGATTACTTTGGAGTTTTGAGCAAGCTTTCTAAAGTGTTTGTGTTGGAGCTTACTTTCTAAAGGTTTGTCTTTCATCTTTTCACTATAAGAAGTTTGCTTTAGACTAATTATTTCAAGACTCTCTTCCAGTTTTTTGAGATCATCTGCAAAGTCCTTCTTGAGCTCCTTAAACTTGATGTGAATAGTCTTTTCAATGCATAGTGTTCTCTTATTGTACACTCTGTAAGCTTTAGAGATAGAAGAATATCCTAGGAAAATACCATCATCAGTTTAGAATCAAACTTTGCAAGTTTGTCCCTAGTGTTAAGGAAAGAACATGATGAGCTAAAGATGTGAAAATATGAAATGTTGGGTTTTCTGTCCTTTCATATCTCATAAGGAGTTTTCTTGAGGATTAGCCTTAGAAAAATTCTGTTTTGTATATAGCATGAGGTGTTTACTGCCTCTGCCCAAAAGCCTTTTGATAAACCACTTTCTAAAAGCATTATTCTGGCCATTTCCTGGAGACTTCTATTTTTCCTTCTAGGAACCCCATTTTGTTAGGGAGTCCTAGGTGCAGAAAATTTATGGAGGATGCCATGTTTTTCATAAGACTTTCCAAAAATATGATTCTCAAACTCTCCTCCATGATCAGATCTAATAGAGCTTATTTGAGAATCTTTTTCTATGCAAATACATTTTGTAAAAACTTTGAATATTTCAAATACGTCATCCTTAGAAGTTAGGAAAATAACCCATGTGAATCTGGAGTAGTCATCCATAATGATAAGACAATATCTCTTTCTAGCAAGACTAGCAGTCTTGGTTGGTCCAAAGAGATCCATGTGTAAAAGCTTAAGTGGTCTGGTGGTTGAAACCACATGCTTATTATGGAAATAAGCTTTGGTTTGCTTGCCCTTTTCATAGAAATCACAAGTTAAGTCCTTGTCAAATCTGATCCTTGGTAAGCCTTTAACAAGCTCTTTCGAGAGAGCTTAGAAATTAGCTTCATATGAGCATGCCCTAGCTTCTTATGCCATAGCCACTTATCATCCGTGAAGGATACGAGACATTTTACATCTTGATCTCTCAAATCATCCAAGAATAACACATACTTGTTATCATGCCTCTTCCCAGACAAAATGGCTTGTCCAGAGGTGGAACTTACTATTTTGCATGCATGAGCATCAAAAACAACATTAAAGCCTTGGTCTTATAATTGGCTAATACTTAAAAGGTTGTGAGCCAAACCATCAATAAGCAAGACATTAGAAATTTGGTGAAAATCATCTTTACCAACATTTCCTATTCCTGTGACCTTAGCCTAACCTCCATTAGCAAACTTTACTGATCTAGGGCTTTTGGGTCGAGATTTATAAACCACTTTCTGGATCCGAACATGTACCTTGAGTCATTGTCCATGTTCTACTTGTTGTCATGTTCTACATGTGTTCTTAGGCATACTTGCAACAAACAGTTTTTATTTTAGGTATCCAGATTTTCTTGGGTCCTCTTGAGTTAGTCTTGAGAAGGAGGTTTTCTAACCTTTTTGATAGATTTCTTTTTCATGAAGCATTTGTTAGGTGGATATCCTTTCTTAAAACATAAAGTACAACACACTTTGCTCTTGTCTTTCTTGAAGAGAGTTGATTTTCCTTTCTCGTCAAACTCGTCCTTATATCCTAACCCGATCTTTTGAAAATATGGCGCTGACCTTTGAGTATCAGATCAAGATTCCTTAATCCTTTCACCATTTTTCAAGATCAGTTTTAAGAAGCTTTGAAGTTCTTTCAAGCTCATAAATAACCTTCTGAGTGTTTTCATTTTTACTTGCAAATTCAGATTCTAAGGCATTGAGTTTTATATTTAAAGACTTGTTTTCTCCTTCAGTTCTTCTTTTTCAAACCTTAGATTCTCACTTCTGTCTTGGCCATTTTAATATCTAGAATAGTTTTTTTATGCTCCTTTTTCAGGTTGAGATAGTGAGAAGAAAGAGTTTGAGAATCTTCTAGCAACTCTTCATATAACGATAATAATTTATCATAGGAGAGATTAGAGTTGTGTACCTCATATTCACTTTCTGATAAGTATCCAGCCATGAAGCATAGGTTGGCAACATCCATCTCCCCTGATCTTTTGATCCTTCTTTTCTTCCTCTATTCACCCAGGTGGCCAGCATCCTTTTCTTCCTAGGCATGAACTTCTTCTATGGGCCTTTGAGTTTAGGACAATCTGGTTTGAAGTGTCCTTTCTTCCCACAATGGTAGCAGATAACACTTTCAGACTTCACTTTGCCTTTTCTGTCCCTGAGGTTGATGTCCCTTATTTTCTTCATTTTGCCTCTCTAGGCCTTGGACATTTTCCTCACCAACATGGAAAACTTGTTTCCATCTTCTTCTTCTATCTCATCATCGGTTTCTTCCTCTTCATCAAAGGTTTTAGCAACCTTCATTACTTTAACTTTGTTTGCTTTTTTATGAGACAACTTTAAGGCCATGGACTTGCTCTTTTAGAGGATTCACCATGCATTTTTGAGAGCACCATCTCATGAGTTTAAGAGACCCAATGAGTGCATCCAAGCTAAGAGTTTGAAGGTGTTTTGCCTCAATAATGGCTATAACCTTAGGCAGCTATTTGGCATGAAGGCTTCTTAAGATTTTCCTAACCATTTTAGAATTAGAGTATCTTTTATCTAATCCCTTTAGCTGGTTTATGATGTGCATAAACCTAGTGGTTATTTCATCAATATTCTCTTGATTTGTCATTTTGAACATCTCATATTGATGAACCAGCATGTGATATTAGTTTCTTTCACTTGATCAATGCCTTCATGTAGCATGTGCAGTCTGTCCATATTTCCTTTACCATGTCATAGGCAATGATTTTGTCATATTCAGCTTTGCTCAGTGCACATGTACATAAGTACTTAGCTTTTGAATTTAGTTGAACTTTGGCCTTGTGTTGCTCTACTCACCTACTTCGAGGGATTTCTCTTGAAGTTGAGAGTGTATTATCTATTCCTGGAAATTCCTCCCTTGGAATAAAATCTCCTTCTTGTATTATCTCCCACAAGTCAAGACTTGTATATTTTATGAATAGATATATTCGATTCTCCAGGAGGCATTATTCCTACCATCAAAGAATGGCGATCTATAAATAGAGTGTCCTTCTACTATATGAATATTCTATGTCATGTGTCCTTCAGATCTTTGTCCTCTTTAATCGTTAGAATGCTCAACCCCTTAGAGGCCAAGCTCTGATGCCACTTGTAGGTAAGAATGTGCACGAGAAAGGGGGTTGAATCATGCGTTGCCTTTTCTTTCCCTACATGACTTCTGAAAAACTTACTCAAGATACTATCAAGCTATGGGCTTGAAGTGAGTAGAAATAGTGTTTATGGCTTCAGAAAGTGAACTTTCTAATGGAATATGAAATAAAAGCATGAAAGAGAGTTTTCCAAAACTAACATGGTAAACAAAACAAATATAGAAATAAAATAAGAGATGAAGGAGAAAAAAGATACTGGTTGAGAGTTTTTATACTTGTTTGGCCAACCTGCTTACATCCAGTTCTCAACAACCGTTGAGTTCCACTAAACATTTCTCTCACTAGAGAAAGAACAAGGATAGTCTTTGCAATAGCCTTCTTAAGCTCTCACCAATGACAGGAGATAACCCCTCCTGTCACCAACTAAGTAGTTATGCACCAGCCACTTCAAGCTAAACCAAGTAGTCTTTGAACAACCTCTCCAAGCTCAACCAAGACTAGTAAAACACCTTTACTGTCACATTGCAAGTAGTCTTTGACTAGCTTCTCCAAACTAAGTTCATACTGATCACTCCTGGATCGAGGATACAACAAAGGTTTTATGTTTGGGTTTGCAACTCAAGCTAACCTACACTCAAGTATTTGTAAAACACTTGAATAACTTCTTTCTAAATATTCTTCTTAGGAAGAACATATGAATACTGAAGGAATGTAGAAAGAATATTTTTACAACCAAAGGAAATGAGTACTAGGTGTAATGAACTCTACAAGCAGATAAAGAGAGATTTTCAGAGTTTTTGCTCTTTGTGTAGCGTTAATTTATTCTCTTTGAAAGCATAGCATCTCTATTTATAGATGGTCTTCCTTGTGACCGTTGCCTCTAATCAGATCTCCAAGTGACATGTGTTAATCACCTATTTGTGTCTTGGAAAAGCAATGTAGAAGAGTAGCTTGTTTGTTTGTTAAGGCTATTGCAGAAGCCATTGCAAAATGAGGTTTTGATGCTACTTCAGAAATAACTCTTACTTTCTAAACGTGGTTTCTGAACTCCTTCTTCTAGAAGTTGAGGTCATTGACCATGCAGCAAAAGAGATGACTCACCAGTTCAATCACCGGGTTTTGACTTTTAAATTTCAAATTTGAATTTAAAAAATTCCTCTGTTTCTTGTAGAGCGCATAGTATCACTATAAGTGAGTCTTTTGATGTGCGGTATCATTTCTTTGATGAGTCTTGGGTCTTCACATCTACAATCATGGCTTGTTGATGAACAAAACATTGCGAGTGTGATGATTGAAGATAGTAGAACACTTTGGCTTCAAAGTTTGATGGATATCTTCATTTATGGTGTACTTTCTGAAGTCCGTCCTACTTTCTGAAGTCCCAGACCTTGGTTTCTTGCCCTTGATATGATTCCCTTTCATCCGTAAGACATGTATACGTACTTTGCATGATATAACGTTCACTTTCTATTAAGTTCAATCTCTTTATATGAGATAAATCTTGTTTGCACATGCAACGTGAAATTATTCTTGTTTCAAGTCCGTGTTATGCAATCGAAATACATGTATACTATGTCAAGAAACTCAAGGTAAACATTAGTCGTTCTTCAAAATATTTTCTTTAAATTGGTTTTATTATCACTGAAAACATATCTATTATCAATATAAAATATTTTATACTAACATCATTATTACAAAAGAGGTATCTGAATATAACGCCCGGGAAGGCGGAGAGTGATCGACGTGCGAGAAGGCACGGACAAGGAGCGGCTGCCTCCAAGCGGAAGGGTACATGAATGAATCGATTACACACCCGAATGAGAGGATCCTAAGTCTGTATAGGTATGGGACTATAAGTTAAGGAGGGCTTATATGAATTGATTGGTACTACTTATGCCACAAAGATGCATCTTTCTTTTCCGCCTATCACGAAAGAACTCTTGAGTTGAGCGTGCTTGACTTGGGGTAATTTTAGGATGGGTGACCTCCTGGGAAGTTTTCCAAGGAAGTATGTGAGTGAGGACAAAACACTTGAAGACCCGTGTTGGTTTGTGGGCATCAATCCATAAAGCGCGGGATGTTACAATGAATACCTTATATATACACTAATAATCAAAATCTTTATAGAATAATTACAATCTCTAATAAAAGGAAGAGACCAATCTCAAATTGACACTTTACACGTTATATATATATATATATTCTCAATTGCTAATTGATATTTACACTATAAATATAAATGACAAATATCTAAATAAATCCTAACATAACCTTAGAAATGATACAAAAATTAATTTATAAAGAGCATATGTGATAAAAGGAAAAATTAAAATGCTATATCTTTTCTAATTCTGACAACATCTATAATATTGATGCAAATATTAATATTAATGATAATTATAACAATATTGAATTTAATAGATTTGATAAGATAATATTTTCAAAGTTTAAAATCAAACATCATATCACAAATTGAATATCAATTACATAAAAAAGATTAAATATCAAATTCAATAAAAACTAAACATTGTCATAGAAAAAGATTGATGAACAAAATTATTATAAATTTTATATTTTATTTTTTCCTTTTGGGATTGATATTTTCTTTTATAATTTAGATTTTACATGATTTATTATTTCACATAAATTTAAAATAAAGATTTATATATATTCATTCCTTTGATTTATTTATTTTCAATATACAACCTCTTTCCTTTTTTTAAGGCATTTAAATGTCTCTTAAGCTTTATCCAACCTTTCCTGAACTTAAGCATATCCTTCCTAAAGGCATCCACTTTTCGGATATTACATTGTTCATAATCATCTTTGGAGAATATCAACATGATTTGAAGTTCAAATCCATCTCAGAGAGAAGTTCACAGAGAACTTGAAAGGCTAAGAAAGTGTAGAAGTGCATCAAAAAGCACATAAATGTCAAAACTACATTGAGTCATCAATTGAATATTTCAAATGAAGTCAAAAAACCTTTGAAAATGATGATAGCGATGTATTATCTTTATACTTGGATATTCACCTTGCTAGAAGGTCTTCACATATAGAAAAGCTCAAAAATTATGCTTAGATTGGAGATTTAGTTTGAAGTATTGTTCAGAAACAATTGTCAATGATTTCTATACTATATAGTTGTTTTGACATAACATATTCTAGAAGACAAATCCTAGTACACAAAGATTGATCAACACGTGTCAAGAGGAGAAAGATCAAGAGGACAACAGTCCATTTCAAATTCAAGTATATATAAAAGGAGGGAACTTTCAAACTTGAAGGAACTTTTTGCACATTCAACTTTTAAGCAACTGCTATACTTTCTGAAGTTCTTTCTTACACTAATTTCAGTTTCTGAAAAAGAAATCTTCTTCTTGTATATTTTAATAAACATTCCTTTTAGGAAGATTAGAAAGAAGTCTCTCAAGTTTTTTCCTTAACTATTTCATTATCTTAGGAAACTTAAGTGTTTTACTTGGAGTGTTAAACACCAAAACTTTATATCTTTTACACCTTGATTCACAAGTGATCAATGTGAGATTAGCTTGGAAAAACTATGATAAAACTACTTGTGAGTTAGAGTTGTTTGTATAAACTACTCACTTGGAGATAGCTTGAGAAAACTATTAAAAAAAATATCTTACTCTTTTAGATTAAGAACCTGAGAAAGTGGTTGATAGTGGAACTCAACGAATTTGTTGAGAACTGATGTAGGCACTGTTTGGCCAAACCAATATAAATATCCTGTGATATTCCGCCTTCCCTATCTCTTTAAATTACTGTGTATTATTCATTTTGTTATGTGAACATTTATTCTTGCTTAAACATTTTTCTAAAGTTTTATTTATTTTATGGATACTTTAGAAAATAACTTTATGAAGCATTCTAACTTGTGATTTTTCACCTTCAAGTTTAAAATGCCTGATAGACTTTGTTTGAGTTTTTAGAAAGTAAAAGAATTTGAAAGCACGATTCAGCCCCCTTCTCGTGCCTCATTTTCATTTACACTTCTTCCTACTTTTCCTCCTAATTGCCTTATCTTTCTCAAACTTAGTTTCATCTTCCACCCAAAGGATAGGCTTATAAAGAAGATCCTTAGTACTCTCATAATCATTAGAACTTTCAGAACTTGAATCAGGTATCTACTCATATTGTACAACATCAGGATCATCAATGGGCTCTCAAAATAAATACAGACACTAGTGACTCCTTATTAATCAGTCTAGCTTCACACATTTCATTCAACTCCTTATCTCCATGTATAGGCTTAAATCTAGGTTCCTTGTCAGGGCATTCATATCCAACCAAAAACATTGTTTTATAACTATGACACCTTAGGCTTTTCAAAAGGGTTACAAAGTCAAATAGATTGACAAGATCCATATCTACCTAAGGGTTGTTTTGTATGTTCACTACCATTTAAATAAGCAAGACTCCCTTTTTCATCCCCTGCAAATTGAACCTACACCCCATGGTGAAAACTGGTGCAATATATTCAGCCATCTAAAAAGTTCAAAATCAGAAAAAAAGACATAAACAAACAATGGGGGGCCATAAGCATACATGACATGTTAAAGCCCATCATACAACATACACTATTTTAAACAATATTTCACAACACACAATGCACTAAGTAAAGTCTCACAAGGACCATACACCATAAGCTATCATTTTCACTTAGGACCACATAATGTTTTGGGAATGAAGGAAACATACCTTTTCTGTTTCCGCTGTGCTTCATGTCACACTCATTGCAACTGTTCCTTCCTTTTCCTTCCACCAACATCATTCATTCCACTGTTCTTGTTGATTTGGATGAAAATTTGATGATGTGTTTGATGTTTTTGAGGGAGGTTGAGATGATGTGGATGTGATTTGGAGGGAACGAGAGAGATGTGGATGATGGTAAAGGGAGTTAGGGTTTTCACGAGGGAGCTATAATTGTGAATTTGCGTTGTGTCTCCTTGGGTAAAAAGGGAGGGAGAACGAGGTTATTTATTTATAATGTGATTGCAACAATGTCATTTTATCATTTTGGGTGTGGGGTTGTAAGGACATCACATAATCATAACATATCATCATTGTAATAGGTATGTTAGTCCCTCTATTAATGCAACTTAATAGAGTGATAATTTGGTAGATGATTGAATTTCACAGGGATAAACTTGGAGTCTTTTGTACAAAAATCAATTTGGTCAAAGTAAGATTTTAGAGGAAGAAAATGGTGGTTTTTGTCGGTCTTTTCTTTTCATAATTTCACGGTGGACTACCGGTATTCTCAAACACGCAAAAATCACCATAAGAGCCACCTAGGAAAATAGATTTGCCAACTCATGGCCAAGTGGAATGAGTACATGGTGACACCAAAACAAAACATGTCACAATAGCACAGCTAATGCTTTCAACGCAATCCCATCGTTTGCAACGCCACAAGACAATGGCGTCTTCATTAAGCAAAGGGTTGATTTTCCCAACTTGTTTCTTTCAACTTTGAATAGTCGTGTGTGTCTCGTGTGTGTCCGCGTGCGTTTATTATCTTTTTTCAGAGTAATATTATTTGTGTTTATTATTTGTAAGGTATGATATTAATACATTTATATTTATTATTGAATTAGATATGATCAACTTTATTTGATATCCACATTTTTTATAATAATAAATAAGAATATATTGATATAATATCTCAATATATGAATACAAATAACAATGCTCCTTTTTTACTACCATAATAAAAGAGGACAAAAAAATCAAGATGGCCACGCATCTCAAACTCATAACCTCACAACCTCAATCCCTGTTCCTCGTTTTCTTCTTCGTGCTGTTCCCTCTGATTTGCATAGCCATGTCGGATTCCGCTCCCAAGCCCCTCGACTCTCACGATCCCTCTTCCTCTCCTTCCGCGGCTGCGGTTCACATTGTGTACACTGAGAAGCCACAGGACGAGGACCCTGAGGCTTACCACATCCGAACCCTCTCCGCCGTCCTTGGCAGGTTCGTGATTCTCTTGCCCCGAGAAAAATCAAGGCAAATAAAGATGACAGTTGACAATAGAAGTTGGATATTATCAATCGGATGATTGATTGCATAGAAATTTTTTTTTCTTATTAATTTGATTGTTGATTGCAGTGATGAGGCTGCAAAGGAGGCGTTGTTGTATAGTTACAAGTCTGCAGCCAATGGATTCTCTGCAAAGCTTACTCCGGAGCAGGTTGCTGAAATTTCAAGTAAGCTTTTATTTATTTATTTTTCCTTTAAAATTATTGTCTTTAATAAAATGAGTTAGTGGGACACGTCCATGTTATTAGCCATAAATAATTAAGGTATCGTTACCCTTAAATCGTATAAGGGTACAGGCAAACCCCTTATTTATGTTTCTGTTTGAAATTCTCTGATGTGATATGGAGTTAGTTCTTATTTTCAACCTTTTGGTCAATGACTCTATTTTTTCTCTTTTTTAAATTCCCCTTTTGTAATATGGCTCGTTTATGTTATTGATTTCTCATCCTATTTTCTATGTGTTTTGGGTTTTGATTTGCAGTAGTGTGTAGCTTGATAATAATACTTTTGGCTTTTGGTAGCAAGGTTTGATCTTGGACTAGTTAGAGCACTTCGTGAGTTGTGACTGAATTTGCGAAATTGTTTATACAAGTAGTATTAGTTTTCCCTAAGAGCAATCGCCACAATAAACAAAGTGACATCAAAATCAAATGAAATACATGTTTGGTTAGCTTAAGCTTCTCAGCTAAATGCTCTCCATGCAGTATTTTGATTATGATAATTGATAAGCTTTTCAGAGAACAAAATAAGCTAATCCAAACCACGTTTTTTTCTCCTCTCATTTGTTTTTGTTACTGTTCACTGTTCAGTTATGATTAAGCAAGCTTTTAGTATCAATGGCATAGCAGTATTTTAATATTTTAGCATAAGAAACAATTATTTGAGTGCCTGTTGTTAAATTAAGTATGCTAGTAACTGGACTGCAGAGTGAATGTGATGACTGAGTTTTTAATTTTCTATTTTCAGTGATAAGTACTAAGAGTGGAGTGGAGCAAGTCTAATTTCTAATATCTCTTGAAGGCATTTTTTCATTTGTGTGTATCGTTAGTCAGTTGTTGTTGCCCGTTTCAGAGCTATAGCGACCTTATATTTTCCTTGATTCCGTGTTTCTTTGTTGTGGTCAGAAATTTGCAGGTCGTGGACGTGTTTGTCATTGTAATTTCTGGGATGTTTTTTTCTTATTACTTGAATACATAATTTAAACCTTTGGTTTAGGTCGACCATAAGATTATTGTCTCATCCTTGTCACTACGTATATAACTTCTAATGATTTTTTTATCATTTTCGTTAATGTGCTCCCATATTAATAGTTCATATTTTAATTGTTGCTATCGTACATTTGCAGAGCAACCCGGTGTTCTTCAGGTTGTTCCGAGCAGGACACTTCAACTCCATTCTGGACAAAATAAACTGCAGTAAAGGATGAGGAATAACTAGATGTTCCTCTCAAATACGTGGGGATCCCGAAACCATTATCTATACTATGTATAAATTAGGCTTGGTCAGCCTATCCTCATGTGAATAAGGACATGGGTCTATAATATATTATACTTCTAAGGTTTCTGGTACATGTTCGTTCGTCTCATGTACTCCAAATGGCACTAGCGGGCCCTTTATTTGTTTTAGATTTAATTAATCTCCGGGTCTAATAATTTTATCAAATTTTTAATTAGGTTTATATAGTTTAATTTGTAATTAAGTCGTTATGTTGAATAAAAATTTATAATTAGGTCCTTGTAGTGGATAAAAATTTGTAATCAAATTCTTAGAACTAACTATCAACATAAAAAAAAATGCGAGATTAGTCACATTATTCCTCGATTTCTTGTGGTGTGTGTGCACACGCAAGAAAGGTGTTGGCAACAATTGCATATATATTGATGATTTTTCAAGATTTAATAGAACTCATATCTTGTCTAACAACAGAGTAAAATGCACTTAGTCTCATTGGGGTACCAAACAATAATATATTACCCTATTAGTTTTAAAATCCTATACTTTGTCCCCATTTTATTAAAGCCATATTTGGTGTGTTCTCTTTCATTTTGAACTTCAACAAATTTTATATTATATAATGAAAATAATTATAAAATAAATAATGAATTTAATTTCTATACAATGATAGTTTAAAATAAAGATAAATGTTTATTTCAAAACATTTTCTTACAATAAGTTCACATACTATTGTATAAAACAAAATAAGACAAATATAAGTAAGGGCCTGGGGGATGGAGAACAATGGGGAGCACAAGAGTTCAACTCACATTAGAAGCACCTTTGGCTCAGCATTTCCTTTGTGTGCAAGGGAAACCAAAAGGAAAGAGTGCAAGGAAAATTAGATGGGAAATAATTAGAGCTGTTTCCCTTCATCACTTTTTCCTCACCATCTTTCTCTGTATCTCAATTTCTCAATCCATCTCATTGTTTTCTTCCTCTACCACATACCAGTTGAGGTCAGGTCGTTTGATGTTGGCCATAACTCTTCTTTCATCCCATAGTGTGATTCATCCATAACCTATTTGCTTCTGATTCAACATTGTTTCCAATCAATATCATTGGGTTAGTCTCTTCTCCTTCTTCTTGTAACTTTTCCTTTGGCCCAAGGCATGATGATGTCTCAACAATTCTCCTCCTCCAAGGAAGAAGAAAGTAGCCAAAATGCTAGTGATGATGAATATGTTGATGTCACCAAGATATTAATGGGTCCAGGATAAAACTGAAACAGACCAACCATCATCATCCTCATCACTTCATCCTCATGAAGTAAATACTCCACATCAGGATGAACTCCATTTTTTACTCTTGATGATATCCCTCCAGTCTTATGGATAAAAAGACTTTTAGATTTCAAGGCATGGATGGATGTAAAGATGTTAGCCATGGATGCAACCCTTACAAGGTTATCGAAGAATTTTGGGCTCACACTCCAGGCATATTAAAAGAATGTATGCCAGCCTTGGACCAGTAAGGCAAGATGAACTTCATAGGATTGGCAATGTTCAATCATTCATTGCTATTATCCACCAACAATTCTTAGGAAACCAGGCTCTTGCCACAAAAGGCATCCAAAAGAATTCTATGAGATGAAATGCTATTCACTAAAGAAGGTAGATATTGAATGCCATTTTAAAAAAATGGCTCAAAGATTTTACATCCTGAATGGATATAATGATCCAAATTTGAAGGTTACTTATGTTGATTCCCTTCTTGAAGAACTTCATGAAGAAATGGATAGGATGATTAATATTGTAACATCCTCCCAAGTACAACCCCATCCTTAAGTTATAACGTCATACTCGAGAGTTGTTACTCATTAATTAGCGGACCTTTCCTAATTATCTATAGCAAGAATCAATCGAATCATGTAGTAACTAACTCGTGGTTCTATCAAAATATATAGCAAGGAAACAAAGTATTTATTTAGTACGAGTCAAGTACAAAAGGAAGCTCTTCTATGAGCTTTAGTACATATGTTCTTTACTACATTTATAGACACATATACACATCTAAGTATAACAATACGAGTCTCCACTACTAAGCTCCAGGAATTCCAATTCAGTCTTCTTTGTAGGGCTTCACGTTCTCTGGGAATAACCTGGAGATGACACGGAAACAAACACATAGGAGTGAGAATTCAAAAATTCTAGTAGGGCATCCCTAAAACATATAATGACATTCATGTCATTGTTATCATCCTAGCCACTTCGATTTATTAATAAAATTGTGAGCATGCAACATACATCAAAGGTTTATTTTTAAGTTCAAAAGTCATTTTTCTGAAGTGGGTTTATTTTAATACTCACTCACTCAGCATGCATATGTCATACTACTCAATATCATAATAATTCATTTTTCAACTTTGCGTGCCCTTGGTACATCGAAGGGGACCTTCTGTGCCCTTTTTGGACTAAAGGGGACCTCTCCCGTGCCCTTTACACATTTAGGGGATCTCTCCCGTGCCCTTTACAGACTAGAGGGACCATCACGTGCCATTTTCGGACTAAAGGGGGCTTATTCTTCACTTGATACATACATCAACCTCAAGCTCACCTTACTACATACATTAGCATAGTTTCTGAATTTCATAATGTTTCAAACATATAAACAGTAAATCACAAGTGATTCCCAGTCACTCCTTATAAACCAATCGTTAATGTCACTAACATGCATTCATATGCATCATACTTGAACTAAAGTTCATTTGACTCCTAAACCAAGAGTTTAACTCATTTCCAGTACAAAGACAGCATTTGGCAAAATTCAGGCTTGGAGAATGGTTTAGTTCACAAATCAAACAATCAATTTAAAGGCTGTGAAAATTCATTGAGATACCCAATATGTCCACAAGGCTCCATAAAAATTTCAAGACAAACGGAGCTCTCTAACTCCTTCAATAAATTGTACAAATTCAGTGGTCAGGGGCCACCAATTCACAGCTTAGACTAGAGCTATCATAATTTTTAACCCTAGCAAATGATTGAATCAATGAACAATAAAATTTACAGATATACTTCAACATGTTATTAACTTCGTGTAAAAATTTCAAGGGTCAGTTCAATCATTTTCTATGGTAATAAAATTGGACAAGTTTATTGCTTCAGTTTCAACAACCAAGACAACATTAGTCACATTTTGGTTCTTGATTTTTTTGAGGCAGTAAACTTTAAAATCAACACCCAAGAAAATTTATATAGTTAGTTTAAGATGTTAAACACAACATATAATTTTTATAGCTTATGAAATTACCCACAGCTATACCAGAAAATGCGTGCATAATTACTGCTTGCAAGACAACTAGGAATCCAGCAGCCTAGTCCCAATTTCCTTTAAGAAAAATCCTTTTTTTAACCTATCCAAACACACCACCAAAATTCACACATCAATATCAACATATTATCCAGTAATACAACCAGAAATTTCAGACCTAGGTCATGCCAAAACAGATCAGAAAAATTTGACAAGAAAAGGCAGGAAAAACCCTACTTTTGAGTAATCTATTAGCTCCTTGGCTTCAAGATTAACCAAGCTTGCTTCCTTCTCCTCCAAAGCTCCCAATCCAACTTCAAACCCCTTTGATATCAGTGAGGTATGAGGTACAAGACAAGGTTTTGATAAGGAATAAAAATTTTGTTCGGTTAGATTGGTAGAGAATTAGGTGTAGAACAAGTTTAATGAAGAACCTTTGATGTTTCAACAACTCTAGGCTAGTGTTTTTGGGCTTGGAACTCAAGAACAAGCTCTTGAGGACAACAATGGTGGCTGGTCTCTTCTTTTCTCTTGCTGGCCGAATTTGATGGTGTCTTGGAGAAGAAAATGTGACTTGACTCTTGCATTTAATGCTTTGAAGATATTATGTAAAGTAAATCATCATTTATGTGTTAAAGCAAAATGGATGGCTAAGATTAAATCTTAGATTCCAAGATAAATCTTGGATTCCAAGATTAAATCTTGGCCTTCCACATGTCCTAAAAGGATAATCTTTAACCATTTGTGGTGACTAAAAATATCTTTCGTGTTAAAATCGCACGAAATTTTACCAAACGGGTAAACACCATACCCGATTGAACCGATATTGCCCAAAAATTAATTTTAAGTATAAAATTATCATTCCCACCTATTTCTAACCTTATTCCCATGTTTTCCTAATTTTGGACACCTTCGGGCCCGAATCTAGGGTTTTAGCTATGGGCGGCGTGGGCCCGCAAGGTTACTATTCACCTCGCCTGGATTTTTTTTTTTTAGAACGTTCGTTGAGCCACCCTCATCGTTGCTAAACTGTTAGATTTTTAAAATTATGACTACTAAAGTTTAAATTAATTTTTAAATAAATTTCAGGGTGTTACAAATATCCTCCAAAAGGATATTGCCAGCATGACTTTTAGTGAAATTCACAAAACATGCCTTGCTGCTCTAGACAAAATTTGTAGCCAACGATTTTCTTTTAAAATATGTTCAAAGATAGAGCCAAATATGCAAAATGCTATAAAAAGAATCATGTCAAGATCAAATTCAAGGAAAAATCATGCAACTGTCACTACAAGTCCTCATCCAAGAAGAAGAAGAAGTTCATAGACAAAAGAGGAAGGAAGAAGAAAGTTAAAAGCTTTTCAAAAGAAAGCCCTTTTGAGGGAAAAACGTAAATGATGTTTTTTCTGTGGAAAGAAGGGACATTTTTCAAAAATTGTCCAAACAAAAAGAGAAAGCAACAAAACTTGTTCAATATCTTAGACTCGATGATGGTGAAGATATTGAGTCATGGTATAATGAACAAGAGTAGAGAGATTAAAGCACAATCTTTGGGCTTGAACTAACAGACTTCAGCTTAGAAAGAAGAAGAATCAGATTCTTTAGAAGAGCATTTTTCTGTCATGATGAATGAAGTAATAGAATGGACAAGAATTCCTTCTCCATACATAATGACAAAACAAGTCAACAAAGTTGAGTAAGTCTCAAAACTACAAATTGATTCTTTTGGCCTAGTTCCTCCTTTGCCCAATGTTGAAATGCACATTCTTCCACCTAAGTATAACATCATTATCAAATTCACAGTTTATATGGATACAGAAGCACAAAGAACATGATGAATCTGCAGTCGTCCTATCCTTTACTCGGGAAAGTAGAACCTATTTTTTAGGTAGTAGACAAGAAAGTCTTTAAAACCAACCTGATCACCAAACATAAAATTGGCCTAAAATTCTTTCCAAATTGTGCTATTTGGACTAAGGTGATAGGCACTAATCTACAGAGAAAGATATTGTGATTGGAGTGGATGTATATTGCTTGAATAGGCAACTCAGGATATTGTAAGAAGTCCTCAAGCATAAAAGAAGCTTCAAGCCATGCACTTAAAGAAATTTTTTTTTTGGCACTCGTTGACATCCTTTGTGGAAGAATGAAGAATTATTCGTTGAGCCACCTTTCAAACTTAATAAAGATATAAACCAACCAAACCAGGTCATCCTAGAATGTCTCCATAAGCAGACCACGCATTTGAAGAATGCAAGCCATTGTTGAAGCAAGGACTTATTGAACTAACAAATTCTGATTAAGCTTGTCAAGCCTTTTATGTGAATAAAAGATTTAAGAGGTTGGAGGAAAAGAGACTGGTGATTGATTATAAGCCTCTTAACAATTTCCTTAAAGATAACATATTCCCTTTACCAAAAATCCATTCACTTTACCCATACATAAAAAAATGCCTATGTCTTCTAAAAGTTTGACTTCAAATCTGGTTTTTGGCAACTTGGCCTAAGCCCAAAAGACCAGGCCAAAATAGTTTTTTGTATACCCATGCCCATTTTCAATGGATTATCCTACCTTTTGGACTCAAAGCACCCTCTCTCTTTTAAAAGGCCATAACCAGAATTTTTGAACCCATCTTGGACAATGCTCTTGTTTATATTGATGATATTCTTTTGTTTTCTCAGATGAGACAAGTCATGGGAAGCTTTTGAAAAATTCCATCAGATTTGTGATCAATATGGTGCAATGTTATCTACCAGAAAGTCTCAGATTGGCACCAAAAAAGTTGACTTTCTAGGAATATATTTTTCATATGGAAAATATGTGCCCTAGCCACATATTGCTAAGGAACTCCCAAAATTTCCTGATGAAAACATGACAATAAAACAAATCCAGCAATTCCTAAGAATTTTGAACCATATCAGAGACTTTATTCCTCACATTTCAAGATACACCACCAAGCTTTCCAAGATTTTGAAAAGAATCCCTTCCATGGGGACCAGAACAACTGAGGCTATAAAGTTTTTAAAAAAGGCAGCTCAAAATGTACTATCTCTAAAAATTCCAAGAAGGAAAAAGAATTGTAATACCTTAGGTTTACTTTTCCCTATTAGAGTTTAATGTAATACACTTGTCAATAGGAAATCTGGGACCGCCATAGGGTTCCTCGGGACCTACTATGTTCTTAGTAAGCCCCACTTGAACTATTGCTTAAAGATTTGAGAAAAACCACTCTAGAGAAAGAAAAAATCTAGCAAGCTTAATAATTTCCTAATGAAAACAAGACCATAAAACAAATCCAGCAATTCCTAGGAATTTTGAACTACATCAAGACTTCATTTTTCACATTTCAAGATACACCACCAAGCTTTCCAAGCTTTTGAAAAGAATCCCCTTCCATGGAGACCAAAACAAACTGAGGCTATAAAGTTTTTTAAAAAAGGCAACTCAAAATCCATCATCTTTAAAATTCTTGGAGAAGGAAAAAAAATTGTAATTCCTAGGAGAGCGCTCAAGTGCTAAAATGTGCGTGTGGTCACGAGGGTAAGGCAATGCAGAATAGGGACAACTGCGTTCACTTGAGCACTATAGTGTTTATTTGAGCGTTGCAACGGTCAAATTTTTATAAAAACCTCATTTTCGGGTTTCAACATAAGAATACACCCTTTTTACCCCTAAACACGAAGCACTTAATCCTTCGACCCTGTTTCTACCTCAAAATCCATTCTTTTTTGTTTTCGCTTAAATCTAACTTAAATCTTTCGTCCTTCAAGCTCAAGGTAATTTGTTTTGCTAGTTTTACTTCCTTTTCCCTTCAATTTCTCGTTGTTCTTAGGGTGGCATGGTGACTCTTAATGTTGTCAAAGAAATGAAGTTCTTCCTTTATGTTATAGTTCGAATTGAGTTATTCATAGGTCATTTGAGGTTAATCTAGCATATTATGGTTGTATGGCAGATCCTGGTACCATTTCTACTTCCTAGAGTTCTGTTGGTATTGTCCTTGTCTTCCACCCCTCAGGTGAGTGGGTTCACATCTATAATCTCTATGTTAGCCATTATAGCTATTTTAAGCAAAACATGGAACAATACATGATTTTAGAGTTTATTTTAATAATAATTGTTGCTGAATTGTGAATTCATGGTTTTCAAAATAGCATGAACTGTATTTTGAGAAAACTCATGGAACCATTATTTATAAAATGAACTTATAGAACTGGATTGTGACCTTAACTATTTAGAACTGTTATGATGATCATATAATTTTTGACATTGAATTGGAAAGGTATTTGAACCCTATGATAGAAACCTTTGTAGAATTTTAGAGAAAAGAATTAGTGTTATGATTTGGACTGAACAATAGTTATAGAGAAACAGGCTTGTTAATCAAGTTATTTTGTTAACCTTGGTACCAAGTAGCCTAGGGCCAACGAAAACAGAGCCAGAGATTATTGTTATGCCATGGTTTCCAGGCATAACAGATATTTCTTTCTATATTGGATAATGTGGAGTTGATTATAAAATGATGTTTTGATATATATATATATATATATATATATATATATATATATATATATATACACAAATGATTTTGAGCACTATTGATATTATTATGATTTCATGCATTTCTTCCTTGGTGTCCCATGAAAGGGGTTCTAGGTGAGGACTCACTCTAAGTTTTGTAACAAAACTCACCCCTATCTTCCTTCTCCTATTTATAGATATAGCACCTGCTATGGATACTTCCAGCCATATTCTTCACAGCATTAGATTCCAATTGGTGAGCCTTGTTAGGTGAAGTATTGTCATTTTGTTTAGAGTGCTCTAGTGTTGATGCAAGCAGGATCTTAAACTGGAGAGCATGGTTTATGTTTTTGCATACTAGTATTTTATTTTGGATTGTATTTATATAACTTTATTATTCATAGCCATTCTTGTAGAATAGACTTTACGTATATTTGTTGATATTAAAATTTCAGACTTTAAACACAGACTACAAAATTTTAGTTTTATTATTGTTGTTTTAAACGAGTATGTGATTTGTATGTAGAAAATAAAACTATACTTAAACAGTTTACATTTAACCTGCATCAGAGAAGTTTAGGTCACGAGGCTTACATGGGAATGAGATTTCTCACATTCAGACGTGCGCAAATCAAGTCATGACAAAATTGGTATCAGAGCATAGGTTTCCTGCATATCACTAGAGCAAGTGTCCACAAGTAACATGTCGTTTATGTAAATGGAAGCGCACCCATTTGCATTAACAAAGTGTTACTTAAGGCCTTTAGGATGGTCAGTTATATTTAGGTTTTGGAATAGAGTCTTGTTTTCCTTTTGTGGTCACTGTTCCTTATCCTATATTTCTGTGTTCTTCAGAATTCAAGTATGCCTCCCCTATGTCCTTTTGCTTCATGTTGGCGGTACTTCTAGTTCTAGTGGCCATCTTAAAGCCCTGAAGGTTCTGGCCACACTTTCTGACATACTAGCCAGGGATGAGGCTGGATTCCAGCCATCCCTAGTCCAACCTCCAATTAGAGACCTCGATGATTCAACCTTGGATAGTTTCGAGGATGGATCCACCTACCTTCCAAGGACGTCTCATGATAGAGGCCCCATGCTTTCCTTAGAGGGATAAAGAAGATTGTTAGAGTCATCTATTGCTCATAGAGAGTAGCTGAGTTGGTTGGCTTCTAGTTGCAGGCCACATAGGCATCTAGTATGATGTGTTTTTAGGGGCGCAGTGACTCAGAGCTTCCCACCTGGGAGGAGTTCAGAGTGGCTTTTCTTGTAGATTTCTGTTAGAGCTAGCGTACTCAGATAGTAGAGGAGTTTTGAGGCTTCGTATGACTCCAAGATCACAGTGGAGTATGATGAGAAGTTTACATACTTGGTTCGGGCCTACAGGGATGCTGCGGTTAGAGACTTGAGGGTTAGGCGTTCATTAAGGATTGCCTAAGGATATGTTCCTAGCTTTCAATCGCATGTTAGTACTATGGATTATGCTCAAAAAGCGATGTAACTGTAACACCCTTCCTGTAACACCCTAATAATTAACCGAATACACCTAGGTTGTATCTGATTAATTACTAGACTTTACTCTTTGCTTCAATTCTTTCATCATACTTTGAAAATACTTAGTGAAATTATGAGCCATTTTTTTTTGTTAAAACATAATTGAAAACGTGAGCCGCGCATAACGTGAACAATAATCGAAATAAAGCGAATAACGTCAGACATAGCATGAAAAACACATCATATTGGCTCCATCATATAACATCCATAATTACATAACACATAGATAGTTTGCCTACCAACAGAATAAGACTAGGTGTAGGCAATCTAACAAAACATAAATAATATATGGATGGAAGGACATCCATTAATGGCACCTAGTAATAACACTCCAAGGATAGGGATAGATATCTGAAATATACGAGTGAAACTAGCAGGATCAAGTTCAGCTACCAGGTGAAAGCCTCAATGTGATTCACGAACGCTTCCTTCTATTTCTGAAGACGAGATGGAAAGAAAAATAGAGGGAGTGAGAAACTTATAAAGAATCTCAGTAGGGTACTCACCTCATGATGCATTGTGTCATCATCATCGTCCCCAGGAACCTCGGGGT
The DNA here is from genome assembly GCA_030441495.1 of Dalbergia oliveri. Taxonomy (NCBI): domain Eukaryota; kingdom Viridiplantae; phylum Streptophyta; class Magnoliopsida; order Fabales; family Fabaceae; genus Dalbergia; species Dalbergia oliveri. The sequence continues at coordinate 4,764,544 of JAMLFY010000019.1, read as the reverse complement.
TATTATGAAATAATGAGCATGCTAAGATTGATTTATTAAGTTTGAAAATATACTTTACCGAGGTTCGTCGTTTTAATCATGCGTCTTATAATGCATCATAAACTTAGCATGTCATGTATATAATGAACTTTTCCTTTCATATATATTAACATAGTTATGCATAAAATCACATCATATTCCTCATCATCATTTCATAATACTATGCATAGCAGAACATCATATTTCTCATCATCATCTCATAAATACTATGCATAGTAGAACATCATATTCACATAATGCATTTACTTAGTTTCTTAGGTGACTTAAAGTTACTTTCATCATCATTTTCCTGGGCCACCCTATACTCCACCCTTTTGGGAGTAATCTAGGTTATGAGCTCATACCTTACTAGTCGTCACTAGCATATACTTATCCCTTTTGATAAGTTAAAATCCGACTCTACCCTTTTGAGAGAACGGGCTAGGGGCAAGAATCACCTTTTCACCACCTATAGTCTGATGGGTCTAAAGGATCATTTTCTCAGGATCACCTTTTCACCACCTATAGTTTGATGGGTCCAAAGGATCATTTCCTTATAAGTTTAAGTCACCATTAAGTCTTAGCATGTTATATCATAATCATCAAGATGCATGAACATTCTCATTGTTTGCAATAGCAACTATAACATGCAAGCCATGAAATCATTCAATAATATCAAATTCTCAGTAGGCATTACTTCATCATATAAATTACATTCCAAAGCATCAAAAGATGTCATCTAAAATTCTCAGGAAGCTCCCTAAATAACCGAACTCTAAATTGGGTAACCTTAATTATCAAACTAATTACTTATGCATCTAAGGGATTTATTACCATCAATTATAAGCCTTAAGAACATTATTAGACTATATGGGGTAGCATAGACAGTAAGTTGTTCTTAAGGTTTTGGTATGCTAGAAGTTACGTTTTTAACCCTTTCTCGTTACCGCTTTCCCTATGATGCTAAAATTAATTACTAAACCAATTATGAATCATTGTCCCTTATCTAAACATAATAAAATCTGGTTCTTAAGGCCACTAAAGGTTCTGGACAGAATGCATAAATTTCATTCTCTAGAGTCCTAGAAATCTTGCTTTTACGGTTTTCTAGGAAGCTAGTTTTATTTCTAACATGCATAGAATCATTCCTTTAGCAATAAACCATAATTATCACAACTTCAAACATATTAAACTATCATCATACAGTAGTACTAAACTCAGATTAGTGGCCGAATCATGAACCTCATATAATCACATTTTAAGTGTACATGGAATACTAGTTTCTTGTAAATCTTTGCAAGGCCTCAAATTTCTTTTAGAAACTAATTCTTTTTGCTAAACTTGAAAGAATCTTCATGATTAAAATTCTCACTTAAGATAAAAGGAGCAAGTCTTGATCTTAAGAGATTTATGTGATATCTTAGAATCATAAACATGCTATGCAACCTCATTTTAATCTTGTCATTATAAGGTGATAACTTGGAATTATAAACATGATATGCAAATCCATTTCTTTATCTTTAAGATTTAAGGTGATGACTTGAAAATTAAACATGATGCAAGAGCTTGAAATATAAACATGATGCAAGAAACTGGAGCGGCGTAGTCCGCATAGGACCAGTGGAGGGAGAAGAATCTTAAGAAGGAGCGCGGTAATCCGCACTGGACCGGTGAAGGGAGAAGAGAATTATTATTACATCTTTTTAAGCTCCAATCTCAAGACTTCTTAAAGAATCAATTCTTTAACTCCAATAATCTTATTTCTTTGCTTGTGATACTTGGGCAAGTCTTTGAGCTCTAGGATCTTTAGGTGATGACATAAAAATAAACATGTCATGCGTTGATTCTTTTAGCCATTATAAAATAAAGTGAGAGCATAAAATAAATATGAGATGCAACCTCTTTATTATCTTTGAGATTAAGTGACAACTTGAAACATAAACATGAAATGCAAGCTTGGAAATTTAAACATGAATATGCAAGTTCATTTATTCATTCTTGAGAATTTAGTGATGACATAGAAAGTAAACATGATTATGCAAGGCATAAACTTAAACATGGATGCAAGTTCATTTTATTTCTTTACTAGAGCTCCTCCAAGACTTTAGAGAAATATAAATTCAACCCAATATATCTTAGCAAGACAAAGTGAAAAATACATCTTTCAAGTTCTAAACTCAAGATCATAAAAACATCATAAAAATATTATTCTTTAAAGTTTTGCATCAAGTGGAACTTTCAAGCTTTAGAGGCCTAACTTGTGATGGATTCACAACCCACCTTCAAGGTCCTCATCATCAAGCCATCATCTTAGTCCCACCTAGGCCATATGGCTGAATTGGTTAAAGAAAAATGAAGAAGAAAACCGAAATGAAAAGCTAAGGAAAGTCCATGAAATCATCATTTTGAACCAAGAACACACTTAGCAAATCATAGAAATAAATATAGAAACAACTCCCTACCTAATCTGATTTGAAGGAAAGGAAGAGAACTTGGTTTCTTGGAGTGAAATGAAAGAAAATATTCTTGAAAACTTGAAGAAAGAATTCAGCCAAGAGGAGGAGGAAATGAGAGCTTTTGGTGCTCCTAAAACTAGAATTTGTGTAAGTTATGAGCAAGGCTTCCAAGGCTCCTCAAGCATGCCTATTTATAGAGGAATTCAAGCTCATGTATGGACAAGAGGAAGAGGCATAATTTTCAGATTTTTCATGGGGAACAAAGGGAGGAAAATCATTTCTTTGTTTAAGGCATGTTTTATGCCATGTTTTAGGGAATTTTTTGGCATTTTGTTTTAGTGCATTATCTTGCAATAATTCTAATGATTATGACTGAATTATTTCATGCATTACAGCCTCATGGAAGAGGGTTTTGTGTGTTCCATGTATTATTTAGGTGTAGGCAAGGTATTCATGCAATTTAGAGAATTTACGGTTAAGGGCTTAGGTGAATTAGTAAGCAATTTGAGTGTTTTAAAGCAATTTTAGGTTCTAATCAATTTAAATAAATAATTTTGACTCTAGATTAATAATTAGAATTTAATAAGCTTTAATTTGAGCCTAATATTGCTTAGGTTTCGTTAGCAAATCAAAAATCTCAAAATTTGTAAAACTACAAAGAGGGGCAAAACGGTCATTTTACTTAAAAATTGCCGAGACCACCCGAGCTTAACCAATGGTTAATCATGGCTTAAAAACACCTTTTAACACATTTTAGTGAGGTTCGGCTCAGTCGGCACGCAAATCGGGTTAAAAAGGGGCGTTTTGGTCATTTCGCGTCGGAGCTCAAAATTAGGATTCTTCTCCTCTATTAACACACATAACACAAACAATCCCTTATTAACATCAAAACATCCCCTTGAGGACGGGTGGGGCCCACGATCCTCATTTTGAGTAAAATAACCTCAGGGGCATTTTGGTCATTTTACACGTACAGAAAATTGGGGTTTGCAATACTTGCACGAATTGCTCCTAACTTCTCTTCTAACGTTATATTCCTTTATTAAGGATTGTTTGGTCTCAAATTTTATATAATATTTACCTACGGTAATTCGGTAATTCCTAATGACAGTAAAAATTACAGTAAAAATTGGGGCGTTACACTTCCTACTATAGTGTTATGCTGAAGTCATAACGTTATAGTAAGTAGTCGTTACCCATAACTACCTTACAGATTTTATTTTTCTCATTCATAGGAATTATATATGTATGTGTTGTAATAAATAAAAGCCTTGCACTAACAGCTATACTAATTTTTCGCATTTTGTAATCCTTTCAACATAATAATTAATGTATAGAAATAGTGGGAATATAATGCGCATTCGAAGAAGTCGATCACACGATAATTTACATTTTATATCACATCCATAATAAGTTAAGTCATACAATTATAGTATATACATTTACACCTAATTACATATTTATTTTAAACAACCCTACCCTGGTCCTTGCAGTGACCACCTAATCCGGGTTAGGCCAACTATAGACTTATAAACCTAATTCCCTTAGTAAATGGCTCATCCAAAGGTCAAACATAAGAGCCTAAGATAGTCAGAATGATGTGAGGGACTCTAAGTCATACTACGTCTATCAACAAGCTGGATACACCGTAGTCAGTCAAGCAAGTAAAGAGTAGTGCCCATTAGGCATATCAGCTAGGTAACCTTGCTAGTCCCTACTACCTCCAGAAGGGGTAGAGGACCTAGAAGATGTCTCCTCTGAAGGATTAGACTAAGCATCAACAGTAGGCTGGGGTGGCTGTGGTGGATAAGTAATATACAGCAAAAAGCGAAAAAAGGGACTTTGGATAAAATGTAAGACTTATGATAGAAGTAGCGAACAGCGAGCAAATAGTACATAAATGTGGACACGAGACTCAACAACCGTCCACGACCCTAACTCTGGGTCATAATACCACTGCAACTCAGGCATCTTGAGAAAGAATACGATTCGAGGCCATCTCTATAAAATACATCATACAGCAAGAATGAGAATCAACGATTCCCAATAGGAAAGCACCAGTCTATTACTTAATGATATTCAACTTAATGCAAAGTACGCAATGTATCTTCAGTTGTTTATATAATGGTCTCATTTGTTAGTGTCATTATTTCTTTTAACTTAATTCTATTAGAAAATTCTAAAGCTTAATGTTAGAACTAATAAGGCTGTTCTAATATACTTTCTTTGGATCGTATTGTCCACGATGCAACGTCGTCAAGTTATAACTTGATTAGTTCACTAGATGGAGTACGTCTCCTACATCTTATCTCAAGTGCCTTGCTATTCTCAATACATCCTTTTCTTCATAACGATGTAATGCTTCGTGATTACAACCTAATATAGTTCTAAGGGCATAGCATGTCTGTTACTACCCATGAATCCATGAGCTTACCACTAAACAAATTTCATTTCATAAGGTTTATTGTCTTAAGTTTCCTTTCTTCGTGTGCATCTTTATCATTGGTATATAAATTCTCATAGTTGTTGAGTAAGATTTATTCTTTAAAGGTTCTATTATCATCCTTTACTTTGAGACTTTTCCTTGAAATCTACTTAAACTCTTATGAAATGTTTTATTCAACATCTCTTAAAAATCTTCTAAAGTTGGCAAAGTTTTATGAGATATTTCTCATAACATCTAGTGTCCTGGTATCACATTTTTCTGCAAAGTCTACTAGGATTTTAATGGATTCTTATACTGTCCAAAATTCTATTACAATTCTTAGTTAGTAATAATTCTCATAAATTTTCCAAGTTGAACCATGTTCCTACGATGGATTTTCAAACTACTTCTACTATGAATTAACATTTCTTATAGCAATTAAATCTGTATAATTTTTTTTTATAATAATTGTTGTAAGGTTTTTTTAAACTTTCACTAGCTTTTATACCATTAAAATTCCAGCCACATTCTTTGGGTAATAATTCCTCATAAACAACTTGGTTACGAGCTTTCATAATGAACTGGTTTTCTTTTTTTTGCTGAAAGTTTTCAAGCTTTTATTACTATGAATGACACCCAAATTTTCTTAAATAACAACCAAGTCTTGCTGCCCATTTTTCCAGCTTTGATTTTTACATATAGCAAGATCATTTTCAGCCCACAAGACTTGTTCTTGATGTATCTTTCATAATCATTCAAATTCAATACATGTAATGTTTGAAAATAAATATTTTGGTTCCAATAGTAAATCATCTTTCATCCCACGTAAAATTTTCAGCAAGTTCACAAGAATTGTAATTGATGTATTCTTCCATATCTATCAAATTCAATACATGTAGTTGCTGAAAAAAAAATTCTAGTTCCAATATGCATGATTCCATCACAACTCAAGCAATCATAAATCCTAAAATTGGGTTTCAGATTTCAGCATTATAAACACAACAAAGTTCAAGCACTTATCTTAGCAAAATAGCTAAACATCATGAAGTAAAAGACTAAAATGATTTCCTACCTCCCTGAAAGTTCTTCTTTTCTCTATTTTTTCCTTTCAAATCAAACCTCAAGCCCCTTGTTTCAGCTTCCTTGTATGCTATTGTAAGTTCCAAGGAGCAGGGAAAAACAAGGTTTTTAATTGATCTTGATGTAGAGAAGATGTTTCTTGAAGTGGTTTAGATGTTTACCTAAGATATTCCTTTGTAGGTATGGTGATTTAATGGAGTTTTTTCCAAAGAGAATGAAAATGAGAAATTGCAAGAGAGAAACGAACCTACGAGATGGAAGAAGGCTTTATTCATTTTTTATTCTTATAATTAATGTTACTTGGAGAGTAAGTTGCACTAAAAGATAAATGTTTCGTTTTGCATATCAAATTACCTTGTATCAGTACTAAAAATATCTATATTTATGTGATCATTCTAAGTAAAAATTCATTTAAGATATGATAATGTCCATTAATTGGGCTAGTCTCAATGTTTTGGTATCCGATTATTACCATTTGGTGTATTGTTTCTTATAATTTCAGTACCCAATTAACATAAAAAAAACTTTACCGGGTAAAATTATCCTTTTAACCTTATTTTAATTTTTTTTGTCCTAATATCATTTATAAGATCTCATCCTATATTACTGATTAAAATATTATTATTCTAAATTTTTATTAATATTAATTAAATTTTCATTTTTTGTTCTTGGAATCCTTGTATTGATTCGATCCTAACTATGCCTATCAAATTTTTTAAAATCCCTCCTTGATTACTCACAATTAATTACTTTATCAGAAAAATACAAATAGGCGAGTCGTTACATTCTACCTACCTTAGAAAAATTTTGTCCTCAAATTTAGTACCTAAAAAAGTAGGATAGTCCTCTCACATATGGACTCTAACTCCCATGTAAATTCCTTGGATCCTTCTTTTCCCCACGCAACCTTGACAAGAGAGACAGATTTCCCTCGAAGTTGTTTCATGCTTCTATCTACTATTTGTGCGGGTGGTAACATGAAAGTCAAGTCGTCCTTAGCTGTAGTGATTTAAGGTTCCAAGGTATGACTAGAATTAGGATTGTATTTCTGAAGTTGCGACACATGGAATACATCATGGAGGTTTGAAAAATGTGGAGGTAAAACTATACGATATGTTATGAGCCTACATGACCTAGGATTTGGAATAGACCAACAAAGCGGGGATTTAACTTCTTGACTTTAATAGTTCTACCTATCCGTTGTAGGGGTAACCTTTAGAAATACATGATCTCCCTCTTGGAATTCTAACGGTCTCTTCTCTTATCAACGTAGCTTTTCTGTCGGCTTTAAGTAGTCAAAATCTTACTTCGGATCCTCTTTATCCGTTCGGAGTCTGTCGGATGAGGTCTGGTCCCAAAAGACTAGTCTTGCTTGATTCATATCGACAAAGAGGCGATTGACACTTCCTTCCATATAGAGCTTCATAAGGAGCCATTCCGATGCTTGCACGTAGCTGTTGTTGTAGGAAAATTTGATTAATGGGGCAATTCTCCCAATTCCCACGATATTCTAGCACACATGCTCTCAGCATATCTTCTAGTGTTTGAATAGTCCTTCAGTCGTCATTTGGGGACCATAAGCCGTGCTCAGACAAAGTTTGCTTTTGAAAGCTTTATGAAAAGCTCCCCAAAATCTTGAAATGAATCGCGAATTCATTCTGAGATTATAGTTGAAGGAATGCCATGCAGCCTCACAATTTCCTCTATATAGAGTTTAGCCAATTTATCCAAAGAATATGAGACTCTGATAGGTAGAAAATGTGTAGATTTAGTTAGTTTATCCACTATAACCTAGATAGCATCATATCCGACGGTGTTTTGGGTAATCCCATGACAAAGTCCATAGAAATGCTTTCCCATTTCCATCTTGGAACTTCAAGAGGTTGTAATGTACCTGGCAATTTCTTGTGTTCAATCTTCACTTTCTGACAAGTCAAACACTTAGATACTATTTCTGCTACATCAACCTTCATTTTTGGCCACCAGAACATCTTTTTAAGATCTCTATACATTTTTTTGACTCCTGGGTGTACAAAGAAATTGCCTTGGTGAGCCTCTTCTAGAATATCACGACGAAGATTTTCCATTCTTGGTACACAGATCCGATCTTGATACATCCATATGCCATCCTTATCTCGGTAAATGTTCTGTTCCCAAATTGAACTGAGGTCATGGTTTTCTGAAATTCTGAATCTTCTTGCTGAGCTCGTGAAATCTCCTTCTTGATGTTGCTTGTGATCCTAATCTGACCCAAATAGACACTTTTAGGTCTCTCTTCTATTCCCAACTTGAGGTTTTGAAAAGTCTCTTCTAACTCTGTCTCCTTAATCATCATCCAAGAAATACTCAAGGTCTTTTTGCTAGAGCATCTGCTACCACATTTGCCTTTCCTGGATGGTAGCTTAGATCAAAGTCATAATCCTTCAAAAATTCCATCCATATATGCTGTCTTATGTTCAGGTCCTTCTAGTTGAAAAGATATTTGAGACTCTTATGATCAGAAAAGACTTAAAACTTCACTCCATAGAGATGGTGTCTCCAAATTTTCAAAGTGAATACTACTGCTGCCAATTCAAGATTGTGAATAAGGTAGTTCACCTCATGCAACTTTAGCTGCCTTGAAGCATAGGCTACTACATTTCTATTCTGCATCAAAACACACCCTAAGCCTTTTCCTAATGCACACAGGAGACCTCAAATAGACCATGTGGGTTTGGCAAGACCAACACGGTGTCGTTGTCAATCTCTACTTTAGTTCTTGAAAACTCTTCTCACACTCTATTGACCAAGTCAATGGTGTATTTTTGTGAGTTAGCTTTGTTAAAGGCAATGATATCTGGGAGAATCCTTTGATAAATCTTCTGTAATACCCAACTAATCCTAAGAAACTTTGAATTTCTATAACGTTGGCCTGCCACTTTAAAATTGCTTCAATATTTGCTGGATCAACTGATTCCTCCTATGATATGACATGACCAAGAAATTTTACTTCCTTCATCCAAAACTCACATTTTGAAGTTGGCATAGTTTCCGTTCTCATAGAATCTGTAGCACATCGGAGGTGCGTCTCATGTTCTTCCTCGGTCTTCAAATAGATGAGAATATCATCTATAAAGACAACCACAAACTTATTGAGATAAGGTTCGAAGATCGATTCATGTAGTCCATGAAAATGGCTGGGGCATTTGTTAATCCAAAGGACATCACTGTATATTCATAATGCCCATACCATGTTCTAAAAGAATCCTTGGAATATCTACTTCTTGAACTTGAATCTGTGATACCCTAATCTCAAATCAATTTTGGAGAATAGTGTCACTCCTCTCAGTTGATCCATGAGATCATCAATTCTTGGGAGAGGATACTTGTTCTTGATCGTCACCTTATTCAGTTGTCTATAGTCAACACATAGCCTTATACCTCCATCATTCTTCTTCACCAATAGTATAGGAGCTCTCCATGGTGATGCACTTGGTCGGATAAATATTTACTCAACGCTTTTCAATCTGCTTATTCAATTCTACTAATTCCAAAGGAGACATCCGATAAGGAGCTATGGAAATGGACCCATTCCTGGTACCAAGTTAATAGAGAACTCTATCTCCCTTTGTAGGGGAAATGCTGGTATATCTTTTGAAATACATCGCAGCATTCTTGAACTATGGAATTCTTCTAATTCCTGCTCACCTCTGCTACACTAGTCAACAAGAATACATACCCTTGTCTACTAGACTTTCCACATCCTAATTATAAGGAATTTAGGTAAAAAACATGGAGAGTTTTTATTCAAGAGGATATCTGATGGGAACACTCCGTCTTATCATGGCATCTTAACATCACACGGTTGGGAAAGAGCTAATCCATGCCAAGAATAACATCAAGACCAACTAATGGTAAGCAGACTAAGTCAACTATGAATGCCCTACTCTCAACTTGAACAAGAACGCTCTTACAAAATTGACTCGTCTTTATAGGTTTATTAGTAGGTGCGTGACAGCCAAATCATGGGGTAAATTAGATATGGGCAATTTCAGAAAATATGCACATTTCAAAGATATAAATGAGTGTGTGGCTCTTGAATCATACAATACTATTAGGGACTCTTGATTAATTCTGCACGTACCTTGAATAAGTTCCTCAATAGTGTAGCTTCTTCGGCATTCATAGTATAAACATGTCCTTGTTGTTGTGGCCTAGAAAAAGGCGGTAAATCTCTAGTCGGATATTCTCCGTTCATATAACCTGGCTTTCTGAGCGACAGGCAAACATTCTGTCCAAAAAAACATGGTTTATCACCATGATGCTTCCCACATTTCGGGCATTCCTTGTTAGTAAATGATCTCGGAGCTGCTTCCCTTTTCCATTCCCGTGAGGAAAATCCCTTCGTGGCGGAGAGAGGTTTAAATCTTTTACCTTGCGGTGCAAACTTCCTCCTATTATCATCCTGCTTGGCTCGAGATATAGTCAATTTCTTAGTGTATTCTTCCACTAGAGTGCTCTTATTCTCCAATGTAGGGAAATCTCTAATTTCCATTGGTCATATAGTCATCAAGATATTCTCTGCAAACCCCCTTCATATTTCACACATTTCCACTCCTCATTGGGGTTCTGTGACTAGGCATAGTCATATTCCCTTGTTGGAGTCTTAGGAATTCCAACTCCTCGTATTCCTTCCAAAACAGGAAAATATTTCTTGTAAAAGGCCTTTTTGAACACCTCCCAAGTAATCTCAATACCAACTCCCTCCAAGAGTCTTCAAGTTCCAACCCACCAGGAATTTGCATCAGCATGAGTACAAAAGCAGCAAAGGTCCAACATGAAAAGATTTTCTTAATTGTCTGTATCCATTTTCTCCTTATTAGGGTTCACAGTTCCCCTAAAACGAGGTGGACATGCCTTTTGAAACTTTGAGAACATTAACCGCTCATGGCCATTGCCATTTTCATCTCCTTATCCCATTTGTCTTCCCAGTGTTTCCATCATCCGATTCAGCCACGGCTTGTTCTCTAATGGCCTGGGTCATATTCCAAAAATCTTGCATAAAGGCTGCTGTTCTCATCAGGCATGTCGTTGGGGTTTGTAACATCCTCCCAAGTACAACCCCCTTCTTAAGCTATGATATCATACTCGAGAGTTGTTACTTGTTTATTAGCGGACCTCTCTTAATTATCTATAGCAAGCTCGATTTACGTACGAGATAACTAAGCGTAATTCTATTAAAACATATTACAAGTAAACATCAAGTTTATTAAACATACAGCTAAAATACATAAGGAAGCTCCTCTATGAGCTTTAATACATATTTGTCTTCTAATACATTTACATACATACTCATTTCACTAAGTACAGAATAACACAATAACTGCTATATCCAGCAATCCTACACTCCTTTGCATAACAGCATCCTATCCCCTGGCTTAACCTGGAGGCGACATGGAAACAAACACATAGGGGTGAGAATATTTAAAATTCTCAGTACGGTAGTTTCCCCCATATACTACATACAGTAGGCATAAGCAATTCATGCATATACAATATTCATACAAAAATCATACACAGAAATTCTGAAACCCGTAGGGGGAACTAAGGATAATATCACAATAATCGATCGAGTAATAATATGTACAATCAGAAACTCCATTCCTCATATCTTTCTCAATTTTCTCAACATGGGGAAGGCTTATTCTCACAAAGAGATACATTCACATTTCACAATTTCACAGAGGACCATAGACTGCTAGGACATGAGCTCATTCCTATTCGAGATCATCGAACTTCATTTTTTTCCATTTTCGGATCACTCAGGTCTATGCCTAGCCGATACGTATATCGACTCATAACTTTTCTAGGGAAGTCCTTCTTTTTGCCTTCCTCTTAATTCTTTCTAAGCCTTGTTTCTGTTTTGCCCATATGTTTCAAACATACATAGTAAGATATGTACATACTATCATAAAATTTCAGCCATTTCCACATCTCATTATCCTGGAGAATTGATATTCCAGGCACAACAATTTGTTACTATACCAAACAACCATTCCAACCTTAAGGAAAATTTCACATGACACTTCAATGTGTCTAAAACAACCTGTAAAAATTTCAGGGCAATCAGAGTTATATAACCACTTCAATAAAATAGGCAAATCTGATGGTCATAAGCCACAAATTCATAGTCCAGACTTGTGTTCTCAAAATATTTAGCCCTAGAATTCGATGGAATCGTGGTACAAGAAAATTCACAGAGGTATTTCAACATGTTATTAGTCTTGTATAAAAATTTCAGGAGCTATCTCAATCAATTGCTATGATGAAAAATTCGGGCAAGTTTGTTACTTCAGCCTCAACAATTCAGAGGCAGTTACAATTCGGTTCCTAATTTTTTTTGAGACATCAAACCTTAGAATTAACCCTAAGAAAATTTGTATGTTTAGTTTAAGAGGTTAACTACAACATATAATTTTCATGGCTCATGAAACCACTCACAAAAGTTCCAGAAAATTCATGAAAAGTTCTAATTAAAGAAATTAGTCCAGCAACCTAGTTCCAATTTCACTTGAGAGAAAACCCATTTTAAAACCATCCAAACACAACACAAAAATTCATACATCAATATCAATATGTTAATCATCAATATCATCAAAATTTTCGGAATTAGGGCAAGCTAAAACAGAATTGAAAATTTTCACAAGAAGCGGAAAACCCTACTCTTGAAGATTCAAAGTTTCTATCTCTAGCTTGCTTCAAGGTGGGATTTCTTCACAACCAAAACTCCCCACACACTTCAGACCCTCCTCTGATCAATAATGGATGTGCAAGAAGGATGAGGTTTTTGAAATTTCAATCAGTTATAATTGTAGAGGTGGAAGTGTAGATCAATTTTTGTGAAGGAAGATTTGGGTTTTGATGATTCTAAGCTAGGGTTTTTGTGAGATGAAAGCAAGATGGAGCTCTTGGCTATGGAGGCACTTCACCTTCTGATTTTTCCCTTGCAAGGATGCTTGGCTTTGGGAGGAAGATTGGTGACTAGGCTTATAATAAATACAAGCTAAGATATTTATCGAAGATCATAATGAGTTTTGATGACTAGGCTATGATGGACGGCTAGGATTTGATCTTGGATTCCAAGATTAGATCTTGGCCTTCCACTTGTCTTGATTAGGTAGATATTATTTAGTTGTAGTGATGAAAGTATCTTTCGGTGTTAAAAATCGCACACGAAATCTCACGAACGGGCAAACACGTACCTAATCTACCGATATTACCGAAAATTAATTCTAGGTATAAAATTTTCATTCCCACATATTTATAACCTTATTCTCATATTTTCTTAATTTCGGGCACCTTTAGTCCCCAATCTCAGGTTTCAGTAGTCCGCGGCCTGTGGGACCCACAGGGTTACTATTCACCCCGGCCCAAGAAAAATATATATATTTTTCTCAAAACGTCCGTTGGGCCACCCTCATCATTGTTAAACTCTTATATTTTTAAAATTACGACTAACAAAGCTCAAATTAATTTTTAAGTAATTTTTCGGGTGTTACAGGGTTATTGTTAATCCTAGGACGCCTACCTGGAGCCATTAGTTCCTGTCACATATAACAAAAACATTGAGGTGATCAGACTCAACACAAAGCTAAGTGTGATAGAACTAAGTACTTCCAAGGTAAACAGTCACGCATATTAAATTTTACTCCTTATCTAAACATATAAGATTTTATTGCATGACACAAAAATCTCAGAGTGTGGTTTAGAAGCAAGTTAGACCATCTCCAGGCTCTAAGAGGATGACCTGATACCATAATGTAACACCCTTCCTACTATAGTGTTATGCTCGAGTCATAACGTTAAGTAAGTAGTCATTACCCATAACTACCATATAGATTTTATTTTTCTCATTCATAGGAATTATATACGTATGTGTTGTAATAAATAAGAGCCTTGTACTAAAAGCTATACAAATTTTTCGGATTTCGCAATCCTTTCAACATAATAATTAATGTATAGAAATAGCAGGAATATAATGTGCATTCGAATAAGTCGGTCACATGATAATTTACATTTTATATCACATCCATAATAAGTCATACAATTATAGTATATACATTCACACTTAATTACATATTTATTTTAGACAACCCTACCCCGGTCCTCGCAATGACCACCTAATCTGGGTTAGGGCCTAACAATATACAGCCAACTATAGACAGATAAACCTAATTCCCTCAGTCAATGGCTCATCAAAAGGTCAGACATAAGAACCTAAGATAGTCAGATGATGTGAGGGACTCTAAGTCATACTACGTCTATTAACAAAGCTGGATACCGTAGTCAGTCAAGCAAGTGGAGAGTAGTGCCCATTAAGCACATCAGCTAGGTAACCCTGCAGCCCCCACTACCTCGGAAAGGGTAGAGGACCCAGAAGATGTCTCCTTTGAAGGATCAAACTCAGAATCAACGGCAGGCTGGGGTGGCTGGTGGATGAGTCATATACAACAGAAAAGTAGAAAAGGGGACTCTGGATCAAATATAGGACTCATGACAGTAGTAGTGAACGAGCGAGCAAATAGTACATAAATGCGGATACGAGATTAACGACTACAGACAGTGATCCTAACTCTGGGTCATAATACCACTGCAACTCATGCATCTCGAGAAAGAACACGATCGAGGCCATCTATATAAAATACATCATATAGTAGGAATGAGAATCAATGATTCCCAATAGGAAAACACCAGTCTATTACTTATTCAACTTAATGCAAAGTAAGCAATATATCTTCAGTTGTTTATATAATGGTCTCATTTGTTAGTGTCATTATTTATTTTAACTTAATTCTATTAGAAAATTTTAAAGCTTAATGGTAGAACTCATAGGACTTTTCTGATATACTTCTCTTTGGATCATACTGTTAACGATGTAACATCATCGTGTTACAACCTGATATAATTCACTAGATGGAGTAGGTCTACTACATCTTATCTCAATAGCCTTGCTATTCTAGGACATCCTTTTCCTCATAACGATGTAATACCGTTGCGATTACAACCTGATATAGTTCTAAGGGCATAGCACGTCTGTTACTACCCATGAATCCATGAGCTTACCACTAAACAAATTTCATTGCACAAGGTTTATTGTCTTAAGTTTCCTTTCTTTGTGTGCATCTTTATCATTGGTATATAAATTCTCATAGTTGTTGAGTAAGATTTATTCTTTAAAGGTTCTATTATCATACTTTACTTTGAGACTTTTCCTTGAAATCTACTTAAACTCTTATGAAATGTTTTATTCAACATCTCTTAAAAATCTTCTGAAGTCTTGGCGAAGTTTTATGAGATATTTCTCATAACATCTGGTGTACTGGTATCACGTTTCTGCAAAGTCTACTAGGATTTTAATGGATTCTTATACTATCTGAAAATTCTATTACAATTCTTAGTTAGTAATAATTCTTGTAAATGTTACAGCACTCAAACCAAGTTCCTTGATGGATTTTCAAACTACTTCTACTATGAATTAACATTTCTTATAGCAATTAAATCTCTTTAAATTTTTTTTTATAATAATTGTTGAAAGGTTTTTCTAAACTTTCACTAGCTTTTATACCATTAAAATTCCAGCCACATTATTTGGGTAATAATTCCTCATAAACAACTTGGTTGCAAGCTTTCATGATGAACTAGTTTTTTTTTTTTTTTTGCTGAAAGTTTTCAAGCTTTTATTACTATGAATGACACCCAAATTTTCTTAAATAACAACCAAGTATTGCTGCCCATTTTTCCAGCTTTGATTTTTACATATAGCAAGATCATTTTCAGCCTACAAGACTTGTTCTTGATGTATCTTTCATAATCATTCAAATTCAATACATGTAATTTTTGAAAATAAAAATTTTGGTTCCAATAGTAAATCATCTTTCATCCACGTAAAATTTTCAGCAAGTTCACAAGAATTGTACTTGATGTATTCTTCCATAACTATCAAATTCAATACATGTAGTTGCTGAAAAAAATTCCGGTTCCAATATGCATGATTCCATCACAACTCAAGCAATCACAAATCCTAAAATTGGGTTTCAGTTACAGCATCATAGACACAATAAAGTTCAAGCACTTATCTTAGTAAAATAGCTAAATATCATGAAGTAAAAGACTAAAATGATTTCCTACTTCCCTGAAAGTTCTTCTTTTCTCTATTTTTTCCTTTCAAATCAAACCTCAAGCCCCTTGTTTCAGCTTCCTTGTATGCTATTGTACATTCCAAGGAGCAGGGAAAAACAAGGTTTTTAATTGATCTTGATGTAGAGAAGATGTTTCTTGAAGTGGTTTAGATGTTTACCTAAGATATTCCTTTGTAGGTATGGTGATTTAATGGAGTTTTTTCCAAAGAGAATGAAAATGAGAAATTGCAAGAGAGAAACAAACTTGTACGAGAAGGAAGAAGGCTTTCTTCATTTTTTATTCTTATAATTAACGTTACTTGGAGAGATGGGGCTAGCAGATAGGAGAGTTGATTTTGAGTCTAGCAAGAAGAATAGGACTCATGGTGTGTTTCTAGAAGAGCTAGCTCTAGTAGAGGACCTAGTCAGGAGGGTCAATAGTCGGCCTAGTCGGGTAGGGTTAGCCTTTCAGATCCACCGAGGTATGACCTGTTGCTTCCCAGAGTCAGAGCAAAGAAGGTAGGTAGCATTTCTGGCCAGGCAATAGTTCAAAGTTTTCCTGTTTGTTACACATGCGAGAGGAGACATGTAACACCCTAAATATTAGTTAAAAATTAATTTGAGATTTATTAGCCATAATTTCAAAAATCTGGTAGTTTTAGCAATGATGAGAATGGGCCAATGGGCGTGTTAAAAAAATTTTTCGGACCGCGGTGAATAGTGATCTTACGGCCCCATGGGCCCGTCTGGCTTAACCCTAGATCCAGGACCAAATGCCCGACATTGAGAATAAAGAGGATTAAGGTTAGAAATGATAACAAATGAGAAGTTATACCTAGAATTAATTTCGGGTAATGTTTGATTACCCAGGTATGGTGTTTTACTCGTTCGGAGTTTCGATATGTGATTTTTAACACGTACCAGTTACGTGGTGGCCAAGTGACCTTCATCATCCACTTTATGCCAAGTGGATGGCAAGGATTGAAAGTTGAAAAGTAAGTTTCAATCATGGCCTTTCAATTATCATATTTTACTCCTGAGCCAATATCTCCTCCGTTCGGTAAAATTTTGGTGTGCGGTTTAACACCAAGATGATTTAATCACTACAAATGGATGATGTATATCCATTCAAGACAAGTGGAAGGCTAAGATTTAATCTTGAATTACAAGATTAAATCCTATCCATCCAATCTATTTTCTTTCTTTTGAAAAAGATATGAATTTATGTAACATAAATGCTAAAGTTAGGATAAATAAAAAGCAACCAAGCTAACTTTATCATCAACACAATTTTGTGCATCATGCTAAGAGGGCAGCCACCATTGTTGTCTTCTCCAAGAGCTCAAGTTTCAATTTCAATTCACCAAAACACTTGCCCAAAATCTCCCTTCACAAAACATGTTCTACACCTCAATACCTACAAATCTAACCGATTGAAATTTCATTTTCTCACCAATCCTTACCTTGCTACCTCACCCTTCACTGATTTAGGAAGGATTTGAGGTTGATTTGGGAGCTTTGAAGTGGAAGGGATCAATCTTAGAGCAACTTGAAGCTAAGGAGCCATTAGACACCAAAAGTAGGGTTCTTGTTACCTTGTTGTTCATTTTCTGTTTGTCTTGGTTTTGGCTTGTTGGAAATTGATATTTTTTGGTTCCATGGTGTTATTACACATATATATAGATGCATTTGCTTTGGTGGAGTAGTTTAGTGTTGTGGAAAAATCATTTTTGCTAAAGAGAATTTGAAACATGCTTGCTGAAATTTCAGTTTTTGTATAGGCAGTATTTGTTCATGAATTTTCTGGTATAATTGTAGGTATTTTCATGAGCTAGAAAAAATATGTGTTGAAGCTAACTTCCTAGCTAGTTCCATGAATTTTCTTGAGCCTTGTTTCAAACTCCTACTGCTTGAAAATCATGAACCGAGACTATATAGGTGCTGCCTGAATTTCTATTCTTGAAGCTGTGAATTTGTCTAAATTTTTTACCATAGCAAATGATTGAATTATCCTTTGAAATTTTTACTGAAAGTTGATAACATCTACAAGTGTAACTGTGATTTTTATTTTAAATTGATTCAATCATTTGCTAGGGTTAAAAATTAGGAATTTCGGGTTCTGTGTTGATGTCAAGTGGTTTCTGAGCACCAAATTTCTAATTTTGTTCACATGGTTAGGAACTCTTTTTGCTCTGAAATTTTTATGGAGTTTTGTGGACATTGAAGTGTCTTGGTAATTTTTATAGCTTCTGAATTAATTATTTGATGTGCAAATAAATTTGTGCTACAATGGTGTAACATCTGCCCATTGTTGTAGAAATGAAACAATGCTTTGAATTGATGAAAGAATGGCATTTTGGTTCTAGTATGACATGAATACTTGATGTTAAATATTTGGCCATGTGACTTATGACCTATAAATTCATGCTAGAGGAATTAAAGAGTGGTTTATGAGACTGATTAAAAATTTTATTGTTGGATACTTATACAAGCTTGATGGATATATAGTTAAGTAGATAAAAGTCCCCTTTTGGGTGTCCCCTTTTATGTGTAAAGGGTTTGCTACCTGAAAAATATTTTAGAATGCGAAACTATGATATTGAGTAGTATTACCTGTATATTAAGTGATTGAATAATAAAATAAACCCATTTTGGAAGGATGATTTTAGAATTGGTTGATCTAGCCCATGATCATATTTTCTTAATAAACCGAAGTGGTTAGTAACGATATGTACGATTGTGTACTGGGAAATTCTTGGGTTGTGTAATTCTCACCCCTATTTGTTCTAGGGTTAAAATTATGGAAACCCAAATCTAGTCTGTGAATTAGGGGCACCTGACCACTGGATTTGTATATTTATTGAAGTAGTTGTATAACTCTGATTGCTTTGAAATTTTTAAAGGTTATGTAGACACATTAGAAGTTCATCTTGTAATTTTTATGGCTGTTGTGATGCTTCTTGGGTATACAATTAAATGTTCCACTTAGACATTACATTCTGAGGGTGCTGGAAATTGAAAATGAATGTATTCATGATAATATGATAGATCATGCTAAATCTATGGCATGGGAATGTTACATTATGCTTAAATTTCTGATTTATAAATCTTGAACGCAAGTAACTAGATAATTGTAAAGTTGACATGCTATTGAGACATGGAAGAGAAGTATGTAATGTGAATTGTAAATAGTGTTGAGATAGCTTGTGTATATGCTGTTGTTGTATACTGAGCATACTAAAGCAGAAACAAGGCTTAGAGGGATAGAGAGGAAGGCAAAAAGAAGGACTTCCCTAGAAAAGTTATGAGTCGGAAGCAATTTTGGCTAGGCATAGAAGGTGAGTGATCCTAAATGGAAAAAAATGAAGTTCGGTGACCTAGAATAGGAATGAGCTCATGTCCTAGGTTTATTGTCCTTTATGAGATTGTTAATTATTAATGGCCCTATGTGAACTAAGCCTTCCCTATGTTTGTAAACTAAGAAAAATATGGGCACGGAAATGTTGGCGTGGCATGAGTTATCATTATATTGTTAGTTTAATTTTCATGATCTACAGGTTAAATTCGACGACTTATATTATATGAACATGGTATATGCATGAATTAACTTTCTCATCTATGTATAGCAATGGGGAAATTAAACTTGAAAATTACATTATTCTAGCCCTAATTTTATATATTGTATTGTTCAATAAAATGCGTCCCAATCTTTGATTTAATCACCACAAATGGATGAGGTATACCCAGCCCTGGATGCTATGTATGTGGTTGGGTACTCAAATCCGTATTTATATGTTCTTTGATCGGATATCATTTTGAACATAATTGTATAAGTTAGGATTCAGAACCTACTTTCCCTTACGAGGGTGTGCCTCTCCATATGGCCCATCCAGACTTGTTCAGGTTCCCTGCCCCACCCTTGTCCAAATTGATGCACCAAACACCTTCATAAAACTTGATTCTACACCTAAGGCCCAGACACTCGGTGGAGGTCAGGCCATTGCACCTTGCCAAGCTTCACTGTTAGGAGGGGCGAGGTTGAGTAGTGGTCGACATGTAAGGGCAATCTTGAAGTGTTAGGGGTTTACCTACCTAGGGTTCTTGTTCCGATTTCATTTTCTGCTCTGTTATGTATTATGTTTATGATATTTTGTCCATGGGGTGATTACACGGGTTAGGTATTAGCTTTGGGGGAGTAGCCTCAGAAGAAAAATCATTTTTGGAGAATTTCTCAGTTTTTTTTTTTTTTACAGGTAGTATTTGTGCCATGAATGTCACTATATGTAAATTTTGGCTAGAAAAAATATGTATTATGACTTCCTCATTATTGATTATTGAACTTGTATAATATAGCTTAGCTAACACTTTGTCTAATTACTATGTCAAATACTTGAAAATGTGGTAATTAGAGTATGTACATTATGGTATCAGAGTTCTTTTTAAGAGCCTCATTTTTGGGCCGACTATGTTTCAAGCTAGTAGTTGTCATTTTTCAATAAATATGTGTATGTATTCACATAATGTATTCTCCATTCTTGGATTGGTATTGAGCTTATGCAACTCAATATTTTATTTGGTGACTGAATCAATGCGTCAAATAAACTAGGTGGGTGGAAATAACATTGAGATGATGAACACTTTGAATTGATGGCCGACATTTTTGGGAGTATGCGACAATTGATGTCGCATTTGGAAAGGTGAATTAATAAAGATGCTAGAGGATTTGTGATTGGAGGGAATGACCTGGATGGAGAATACCAGTAATTGGAATTTAGAAGCGAATCCATATTTGAAGTAGGTAAAAACCCTTTAAGGCGGAAGATGGATCTAAGGCAATGGAAAAGATTCCTTTAATGGGCAAAGAAGTTCAAAATGGCTTTTGCCCCTATATGCTGTAAAAGGATGGAGTTTGGTGGGTAGGTACAAGAGGGTTGTTGAAGCGCAATCTAGGTTATTGGGATGTCTTTATTAAGCTTTTTATCATAAGTAAACCCACTTCTGAGAGGAATGCAAAGGAGCTGGAATTTATGGCTCTTAGGCAAGGACCTATGATGTGGCTTAGTAACCGAAGTTTGAGGAACTCTGCAAATTTTCACAATCTCAACGTGACCAAAATGAAGCTGTAATGTATGAAATATGAAGGGGGTTTCGTGAAGTATTGAGGCCGATTGAGTACTTGGAGATCAGGATTATCCCACATGGTGAACAAGTGTTATCCTGAGGTTTCTTACAAGAAGCTCTGGATAGTACACAAAACAATATTAGAGAAGACTAGCACCCAGGCCCTAGTTGAGCTGTGCACCACCAGGGAAGGTTTCCAATTAACAACAACAACAACAACCGAGGGAAACAAATCCAATCTCCACGGGCAAGACGAGAATGCCTGAATGTGGAAGTTCACAGGGAATGGGCCATTTCAACCAGCTTACATGCTTAACTTGGGAAACAGGACACAAGATATTGAGTGTCCCCAGCGAGAAGGTTCAGAGGTCCACCCAGGCCACAACAACGACGTGTTTTGCTTGCAGAAGCAGGAAGCTTCTCAATTATCGATCTAATTAGAGGTAAGTGTGAAATAAATGGAGATATTTTAAATGTCCTGTATGATTCGGAAGCTTTCATTCTTTCATATCCCATGAATGTGTACAAAGGTTTAGGATTCCTGTGTTGAATTATCGTTGACCTCCTTGTATCCACCCTAGCTTAGTCCTATTAGGACTTGTAAGCATGCATGACCATTCCCTTCTTATAAATACTAGGGAATTTAAAGCTAATTTGTTTTGTCTACCTTTATCTGGCCTAGAAGTCATTTTAGGTATGGATTGGATGGTACCATGCTACGTCCTGTTACATTGTAACTGAGAGACTTATCTTTCTTCTTATGTCTTCCAATGTTCAGTGGTTCCCTTTCATTTTATTTCGACCATGAGTGCCTTGAAGGTAATAGACAAAAGGGCTATAGGTCCTTCCTCTCCTAGTGAATCAAGTAACCATAGAGTCAGTACTTGTGGTTTGTGAGTTCTTAGATGTGTTTCCAGGATAAGGATTGCCACCGGAAAGAGATATAGAGTTTGGGATAGAGCTCGAGCCTAGAGTTAGGCCCATCTCTATAACCCTATACCTATAGCCGTAATAGAGTTAAGGAGTTGAAGACAAATTGCAAGATTTGCTAGATTAGGGGTTCATTAACCAGTACTTCGCCTTAGGGTGCTCTAGTGTTATTTGTTAAGAAAAGGATGGGTCTATAAGGATGTACATAAACTATAGACATTGAACAAGGTGACGTCAAGAACGATACCCCTTGCCACATAGATGATTTGTTTGATCAGCTTTAAGGGGCTAGGTATTTTTCTAACATTAATTTGTGGTCAGGTTATCATCAAATTCGAGTTAAAGTCGAGGATGTGCCCAAGACAGCCTTCAAAATGTATTATAGACACTATGAGTTTCTGTGATGCCCTTTGGGTTGACCAATGCGGCCTTATGGATTATATGAACATGATCTTTAACTCATTCCTAGATCACTTTGTGATTCTTTTCATTGATGACATCTTAGTGTATTCAAGGACAGAGGAATATGATCAACACCTCAAGATTGTCCTATAGATCCTAAGAGAGGAAGTTGTATGCCAAGTTCTTTAAGTGTGAGTTTTGGTTAGAGCAAGTAGCATTCCTTAGTCATATAGTTTCTAAGGATGGTATTTCAGTAGATTCAAAGAAGAACGGCACTTAATTGGCCAAGACCTCCTATGGTGTCAGAGATCCATAGTTTCCTAGGTTTAATAGGATATTACTAGTGGTTTGTCAAGGATTTTTCTAAGATTGCAATGCCATTAACTAAGTTAACCCAGAAATGAAGTTTTAGTGGTCAAATGCCTGCAGAGAATTTGAGAATAGTTTGACTAGTTGAAGCTTAGTATTGTCTACAAGCATAGATGGTTTTTCAATATACTATGATACTTCTACACGGACCTCGAGTGTCCTCATGCGATGGTCAATTGTAACTTATGCCTCATGGCAACTTAAGAAGCATGAGTAGAACTATCCTAAACATGATCAGACACAGGAGTATTTACTTTGAAGATTTGGAGGCTTATGAGCTACTTGTGACATCTTCACCTATCACAAGAGCTTGAAGTATATCCAGGAGAAGGATCTAAATCTTAGGTGGTACAAATGGTTAGAGTTGCTAAAAGACTATGGCGACATCTCTTACCATCCAGGTAAGGCTAATGTAGTAGCTAATGCCTTTAGTAGAAAGTCTATAAGCTTGCTAAAATACCTGAGGCAACCTTTGATAGAGATTTATAAGTTAGAGGCAGAGACGTTGGATGAGTCTGGAGCCTTTCTTGCTCACATTAGGCGCTATCAACTTAGTCGAGCAGATTAAGGCAAAGCAAGAGGAAGATGAAGCTGGTTAAGCGAGAAAGTGCACAGAGGGGAGAACCATGAGTTTTCAGGATATATAGAGGGTGTGTAGAAGACTTAGAAGTGTGTAGCTTAAGTAGATGAGTTGAAGAGGAAGGTGATGGTCTCATAATGCAATTACAATAACAAGCGAATTTAGGAACAAATTTTTGGCAAAGCATGAGAGACCATAGGTGACTTTGTGGCGCGATGTTTTGTATGTCAACAGGTTAAGGCTAACACCAAAGGCCAACAGGGTTACTTCAGGAGTAAGGAGACCAGAGTGGTATATGGAGGTAACAATGGACGGGTCTTGTCACCTAAGGGCTTTGATTCTATATGGGTGATTATTGACAGGAGACTAAGTTAGTTCACTTCCTACCCTGGGACTAGTAAGATGTATGCAGCTTTATATAGAGATTGTCTCATGTGCCTATGTCTAGGAAGAAGAAGACATGGTTGGAAGAGCGTCTCAAGAAGCTCTTGGAACCTGTCAAAAAATCAAAATAGAACATAAAAGAGAAAGGGCAATCCAAACTTTAGAAGACATGATCCCAGTGTTGGACTTTAGTGTGAGTTAGTGTGACAACTTGCTATTGATAGAGTTTATATACAACAATAATTATCAAGAACGTCATTGGCTATGATGCTATATGGATCTCCCAGTGGATGGTTTGAACTTAGGGAAGCTAAAACCCTAGGCCCAAACTTGGTCCAGGAGACCCTAGAAAAGGTTCATCCTTAGAGATAGATTGTTAGCTTCCTTAAAGCTTATCCAAGAAAAGTTAGAGTTTGTTGTGGGTGACCACATGTTTCTAAGGGTGTTTCCCATGAAGGGAATAGTGAGGTTTATAAAGGGAAAATGAAGCCTTCCATATTGGCCTTTGAGATTTTGGAGAGAGCTGTGTTTGAGTACGGCTTATCACACCCAGTCGTATGGGCGCCAACGTACATGTTGGACTCTGGAAGACATGTTCAGGGCGTGCGAGTTTATCCTATGAAGAGGAACCAATTGCCATAGAAGCAGATTAAGCTTCGCTCCAAGGATGTGGCCTTAGTGAAAATCATCTAGAGGAACCACTTGGCAGGAAGCCCTGGAAGTTGAAGAGCCCTATATTAAGTAGATGCAGTCTCCATTGTGTTTTATGATTTGGGGACCAAACATGATTATATAATACCGATCTGGTTAACCAGTGCAAGTGTCCAGGCAAATCAAAGAGACCATAGGGTTCCTCAAGCGGTGTTGGTAGGCTTGTTGAATTATTGCTTAAAGATTTGAGAAAAACCACTTTAGAGAGCACTATAATGCTAAAATGAGTGCACTATAATGCTAAATGAGTGCTACAACGCTAATGGGCATTGGAGTGGTCAGAGGGTAAAGGTCAAGGAAAATCTGCATTCACTTAGCGCTATTATTTGGGCACTATAGTGGTCAAACCTTTATAAAACCTTATTTTTGGACATAAGAACACACCCTTTTAACCCCTAAACACGAAGAACTTAGTCCTTCCACCTTGTTTCTACCCCAAAAGTCCATTCTTTTTCAATTTCCTTTTAAATCTAACTTAAATCTTTCATCCTTCAAGCTTAAGGAAAGTTGTTTTGCTTGTTTTACTTCCTTTTCCTTTCAATTTCTCCTTGTTCTTAGGGTGGCATGTTGATTCTTCATGTTGTTAAAGAAATGAAGTTCTTCTTCTATGTCAAGAATAAATTGAGTTATTCATAGGTTTTTAGGGGTTAATCTAGCAAATTGTGGTTGTATGATAGATACCATTTCTACTTCTCAGGGTTCTATCCATTGTTCCGTTGTCTTCCACCTCTAGGTGAGTGGTTCACATCTATAATCTCTATGTTAGCCATTATAGCTATTTTCAGGAAAACATGAAATAATACATGATTTTAGAGTTTATTTTAAGAACAATTGAGATTTTTGTTGAATTGTGGGTGGTCAAAATAGCATGAATATTTTGAGTCTCTTTAGAAATTAATTGAGGAATGCTGGATTGAAATGTGAGAGCCTATGATGGTTATATAATTTCTGATGAAATGCTCATGAAAGGTATTTGAACCCTAAAGAAACCATTGCATAAAAGAAAAGAATTAGTGTTATATTTGAATGGAAGCAGGATCAGCAGGTTGCGTGTTAATGATAGTTATTCCATTGACCTTAGTACCAAGTACCCCAGGGCAAAGAAAACAGAGACCAAAGAGTTCTGCCATGGTTTGGATAATGATAACATTTTATATTTAAGAATTATTTTGGATAATATGATTAATTTCAATTATCGACTTTAGCCGCTGATGACATGTTAACATGAATGTTGGGCCCCGTGGGCCATTTTTAACACGAAAGGATATGCCCTAAGAGATTAGATAAGGGTTAAGGTTAGAAGTTTATAATGGAGATTTTTACCTATTTGATTTTGGACAAATTTGTGGGTATAATGTTTAACCCATTTGATTTCTGTGGAATTTTTACAAGAAAGAAGGCTTAACTTTTAAGATTTGGATGTATCCATTTAAACTAAGTGGATAGCTAAATGTTCAATGTTGATTAACAAGATCAAATGCTACAACTACGTTAAGAGAATATGGACCACCAAACTTTATCACCATTCTAATATTTTGGCTAGCCAAGGAAAATAGCCAACCTCCATTTTTGTTTCTTCAAGAAGCTTGAAACTTGTTTTAAACCTCCAAACTCCTAACCTAGACTTGCTAAAACCACAAATTTCCTTTACTAAACTTATTCCACTCATCAAGATCTACCAAACTAACTGATTGAAATTTCAATTCCTCATCATTTCTCACTTCTCATACCTCATACCCTACTACCTAAGGAAGGGTTTGGTGTTGGTTTGAGGGCTTTGAAGGAAGGAAACCATCTTGGAACATCCTTGGAGCCAAGATCCCAAAGCTCCAAAAGGTAGGGCTCTTAAACCTTTTTTGTTTCAAATCTCTTTTATGAAATTTGGTTAATGATTTACATGATATTTTTAATTGTATTGATTGATAATATATAGATATTGATGTGTTTAATTTGGTGGAGTGTTTGGATGATGTTAGAAATTTGTTTTCCAAAATATGTTGAGCTATGTTACTGGATTTTCGATTTTGTCATAGGCAGGAATTAGTCACGATTTTCTGATATATTTGTAGGTATTTTTATAACCTAAAAATTTTATACATTAAAGCTAACATCCTAAGGTAACTTCATATTTCTCTTGGGTCTTGATAAAGACTTTTACTACTTCAAAAAATTGAAGAGCTGACTATGTAAACGTTATTGAATTGTTGGATCTGGAGTTGAATTTTACTAATTTTATTACCACAGCAAATGGTTGAATTTTCACTTGAAATTTTTACAGAATGTTGGAAACATCTTAAGTTTTAACCATAAATTTTATTCTGATTTTAGGAAATCATTTGCTAGGGTTAAAAAATGTGGAATTCTAGCTTTGGGCTGAATTAGGGTCTCTTACCACAAATTTGTAGAATTTTGTTAACATAGTTAGAGAATGATTCTTGCTCTGAAATTTTTACAAGACCTTGTGGATATATTCAAGCATCGTGGAATTTTTATGGCTATTGTGATGGCTAAATTTTGCTATAGCAATTAAATGTTCCACCTGTGGACATTAATTCTGGTAGGGTGCTGGATGATTGAAATATGATTGAAAATACTTGAGCATATAACTTGTATATATAGATGTATGCTAGAAAAGTAAAAGATTGGTTTATAAGGAATGAATAAGAATCACTTGTGATTGATTGGCTACATGTGATTAATGGATGCACTTAGAAAAAAAGGTTAGGACTATAATAGATCCCTTTTGGTATGTTAGGGCCATTGAAAGATAAGAATGATATGAGATCCCCATTGAGGTACCAAGGGCATGTAATGATGATAATGGTATAAAATAGACTTGTTAAGGGCAAGTAAAGAGTGTATATCCTGTTGTTGATAAGATCCCTTCAAATTGGCAAGGACAAGAAGAAAGAAGGATCTATCAAGGGACGTGAGTTAAGAAGGCAAAAAGAAGGACATTTACCATAGAAAAGTTATGTAGTCGGTATTGTTGGCTAGGCATAGAACTGTGAGTGTATATGGAAATGGAAAAAATTGAAGTTAAAATGACCTCAAATAGGAATGATCTCATGTCCTTAATAAACTGAAGTGGCTGACAATTGATGACATGAGTTTATTTTACTATATATTTTGCGGATACTCTATTGAGAATTTTAGCATTTCACCCCTATGTTTGTTCATCTCCAGGTTGATCTAGAGAATAGTGAGGCAGCTACACGAAAAAATTGGAATTTGTAGTTTAAGTGGCATGAGTTATCATTATATTAGTTAGTGTATATTTGCAAATATAATAGAGAATTGATGTATTAAAGCTCGTAGAAGAGCTTCCTTTTTTACTTGACTTTGCATTCAATAAATGTTTTGTTTCTGTTATATATTTTAATAGCACATTAGTTACTTTACGATTTGATCAATCTTGCTATAGATAATTAAAAAAGGTCTACATTTATAAGTAACAACTCCTAGGTATAATGTCATGACTTAAGGATAATGTTGTACTCGGGTGTTACATAACTGATTTATTTGTTATGTCCCTTGACAAACCAGAATGTTATGTCACAGTCTAACCCGACCCTGGATGCTTTGTATGAGAGTTGGTTACTGGACCTTATTTATATGTTTTTGCATCTATTGATATTATTATGAACTCTTTTTGCCTGGATTTCGAATTTACTTTCCATTTGAGGTTTGTCTCCATATGGCCCATACAACATTTTGAAATTCCCCTTCCCAAATTTGTACCCAATTGGCGATGCCGTCCCAGTTCATCTTTCTTTAGAGATTCTTCTCCTGGGAGGTCACCCTCGGTGGATGGTTATGGCATTGTATATATGTATTTATATAACTTTACTATTCATAGCCATTTTGTGTATAACGGACTCTATGTATATTTGTTGATATTAAAATTTCAGACTTTAGAGATAGACTACAAATTTTCAGTTTTATTATTGTTGTTTTAAATAGCAGTGAATTGATGTACTTAAAAGTTTACCTTTTGTCATATTGTATATGAATATATGTTTATGCCATTTGTAACGAGTATTTGGGGGGTTAGGTATTAGATAGGGACAATTGAAGCCTGAAGTCACTCCCAATACAAAGAAACCTTAGTAGTTAAGTAAGATCCAAAAATTTTATTTCCATTTTAACGAGTACCATTTTGAAGTTCAACTTGACAACTCTTCCTTCCCAAAGATCCTCAATTCTAAACAAAATTCTCTAAATTAAATTTTGGTTAAAAAATATATGTTTCTGACATTCCCAATTATTCTGATTATCCAAAACTAGTACCAATTACCATTTTCACCTCTACCTATCCGTATCCTTTAATTTTCATGAACACAGAACAACCTAGTTCATCAATCATTCTACTAAATCCCTTATATGATGTAATACCTCATATGCATTTGTTAGCAATCAAGTTCAGTTCAATCGTAGGGTTCCTGAGACTTACCCGGTTGTGAGGAAGGCCCCACAAGCATGAGAGCCCTTTTTTTATGTAGAACAGGTGAACGGACGGATAACGGTCCAGGACCACTATAGCAATCATAGGTATGGGTAATGAAAGTTTTGGTGCTCTGAAGACTGCTATAGTAGTCATGTGTGGTTTGAGTAGGGGCACAAGTACAGTGGAACGCCACAGCAGTCATAGACCGTTATAGTGGTGTTAGAGGACGAAATGTAACGCCCAATTTTTACTGTAATCTTTACTGTCATTAGAATTACCAAATTACCGTAGGTAAATATTATATAAAATTTGAGACCAAACAATTCTCAATAAAGGAATATAACGTTAGAAGAGAAGTTAGGAGCAATTCGTACAAGCATTGCAAACCCGAATTTTTATGTGTAAAATGACCAAAATGCCCTGAGGTTATTTTACTAGAAAATGAGGATCGTGGGCCCCACCCGTCCTCAAGGGGATGTTTTGAGGATAATAAAGGATTGTTTGTGCTATGTGTGTTAATAGAGAGAAGAATCTCAATTTTGAGTTTGATGCGAAATGACCAAAACGCCCCGCCTGTTTTAACTTCGATTGCGTGCCGACTGAGTCCGAACCTCACTAAAATATTTTAAAAGGTGTTTTTAAGTTATGAATGACCCTTGGTTAACTCCGATGGTCCCGGAGTTTGGGTTAATTACCGTTTTTGCCCCCTTTTAGTTTTGCAAATTTTGAGATTTTCGATTTGTCTAACGAAACCTAAACAATATTAGGCTCAAATTAAAGCTTATTAAATTCTAATTACTAATCTAGAGTCAAAATTATTTATTTAGATTGATTAGAACCTAAAATTGCTTAAAACACCCAAATTGCTTAGTAATTCACTTAAGCCCTTAACGTAAATTCTCTAAATTGCATGAATACCTTGCCTACACCTAAATAATACATGGAACACACAAAATCCTCTTCCACAAGGCTGTAATGCACGAAATTATTGAGTAATAAGTCAGAAAATTATTACACAAAAATCCAAAGAATGAAAACAAAGAATCATGAAAACATGGAAACATGATTCCATGTTTTAAGCCACCAAACAAAATGATTTTTCTTCCTTATTTTTTTTCTCTAATTTTTGGTCAGATTTCCTTCCTTCCTTTGTCCATTTATGAGCTGCAAAATCTCTATAAATAGGCATGCTTGAAGATAGTTTAGATGCTTAGTTCATAACTTACACAAATTCTAGTCTAGGAGCACCAAAATCTTTCTTTCTTTCTTTCTCTTGGCCAAATTCTCCCTTCAGCTTTTCAAGGATATTTTGCTTCATTTCACTCAAGGAAACCAAGTTCTCTTCCTTTCTTTCAAATCAAATTAGGTAGGGAGGTGTTTCTAAGTTCATTTTATGCTAAGACAAGTTATGTTCTAGCTCAAAAATGATGTTTTCATGAGCTTTCTTTTAAGTTTTCATTTTCAGTTTCTTCTTCCTTTCTTTTTAAAGTATTTCGGCCATATGGCCTAGCTTATGATGAGACCATGGTTTGATGATGAGATTCTTGAGTGTTGGTTGCAAAGCTTTCACAAGTTAGATCTCTAAAACTTGAAGGTTTCACTAGTTTCCAAAGCTTCTAAAATTTCAGTTTTTCTTTCCTTATTTTCCTTTCATGGTTTCGGCCAAATGGCCTAGGAAGGAATGAAATGATGGCTTGATGATGAGGACCTTGAATATGGGTTGTAAATCCATCACAAGTTAGGCCTCTAAAGCTTGAACATTCCATTTAATGCAAAACTTTAAAGAATAATGTTTTTATCTTGAGGTTTGAATATGAAATATGTATTTTTTTTACTTTGTCTTGCTAAGATACATATATTGGGTTGAAATCATAATTTTCTTAAAGTCTTGAAGGAGCTCTAGTAAAGAGATCAAGTGAACTTGCATCCATGTTTAAGTTTATGTCTTGCACAGCCATATTTATTTTATGTCATAACTAAATTCTCAAGAATAAATAAATGAACTTGCATATCTCATGTTTAAATTTCAAGCTTGCATTTCATGTTTAAATTTCAAGTTGTCACTTAATCTCTAAAGATAATAAAGAAGTTGCATCTCATGTTTATTTTATGCTCTCACTTTATTTTATAATGGCTAAAAGAATCAATGCATGGCATGTTTATTTTATGTCATCACCTAAAAATCCTAGAGCTCAAAGACTTGCCTATGAATCATAAGCGAAGAAATGAGATAATTGGAGTTAAAGAATTTATTCTTTAAGAAGTCTTGAGAATTGGAGCTTAAAAAAAAATGTAATTCTCTTCTCCCTCACCGATCCTATGCGGACTACCGGCTCCAGGTTGCTTAAGATTTCTTCTCCCTCTCCTGGTCCTATGCGGATTACCGCGCTAGTTTCTTGCATCATGTTTATATTACAAGTTCTTGCATCATGTTTAATTTTCAAGTCATCACCTTAAATCTTAAAGATAAAGAAATGGAATTGCATATCATGTTTATAATTCCAAGCTATCACCTTATAAAGATAAGATTAAAATAAGGTTGCATAGCATGGTAATAATTCTAAGATGTCACCTAAATCTCTAAAGCTCAAGACTTGCTCCTTTTATCTTAAGTGAAAGATTTAACTATGAACATTCTTTCGGGTTATAAATCGGCCCATGGTTAAATTAGGCCTAAAGTCCTATGACTTCTTTCAAGTTTAACAAAAAGAATTAGTTCTAAAAGAGTTTTAAAACTTTGTAAGAATTTTATGGGAAGCTAGTAATTTTATGTGTACTTAAAATGTGATTTGATGCTTATCAAGAATTTGGTGTCATTGATTGATTCCCTGGTTTGTATGTTATAGTTGCTGTTGCAAACAATGAAAACTTATGCATGAAATAAGGACATATTTTGTTACTGGAAGAAAGTGTATTACTGTAAGAGTGCAATTTGGAAAGATTCTGGCTAAGGAAAGATTTGGTATTTAAGCGTGTCCATTGTGACCCACCTCTCTTTCCTGGGAATCTCCAGATGCATGATTATAGTTGATATATATTATTCCAAAATAAGACTGTAAATAAGAAAATGTTAGAATTATTATGAATTGTAGTTGTAACATGCAAAGACTTATTGGTGACTTAAAATTTATAAGAAAATGATCCTCTGGACCCATCAAACTATAGGTGGTGAAAAGGTGATTCTAGCCCCCTAACCTGTTCTCTCAAAAGGGTAGAGTCAAGACTTTAACTTATCAGAAAGGATAAGTATATGCTAGTGACGACTAGTAAGGTATGAGCTCATAACCTAGATTACTCCCAAAAGGGTGGAGTATAGGGTGGCCCAAGGAAAATAATGAGGATGATAAGATTTTAAAGTCACCTAAGGTACTAAAGAAATAAATTATGTGCACCATGTCCATGTGTAGCTATTATGATATTCTTCTGTGCATAACATACATGAGTTGATGATGAGAAATATGATGTTCTTCTATGCATGTTATATTAATGATGATGATGAGGAATATGATGTAATGATAAAAGAAAAGTTCATTATAAATATGACATGTTAAGATTATGATGCATTATAAGACGCATAATTAAAATTGGTCGAATCTCGGTAAAAGTATTTTCTGAACTTAAAATTTAATCTTCGTATGTTCACTATTTTATAATAACCCAGAGATTCCTGGAGACTTTGATGATGACACCGTAGAAGGAGATACCCTGAGAATTCTTTATTAAGATTCTCACTCCCTTTCCTTTATTTCCATCATTGTCTTCAGATTCAGATGGCGACATTCGTCCTGTTCGTTGACACCCCTACTTGGGAATTCCACTATGATCTGGTGCATCATTCGTATCACTTTGAAGGAAGGTGCTCGGTTCGTGTTTTTATTTACGTAGGTCGTCCATTTGCACATCCTGTCCCTAGTTATCGTTTTTCTCCTACTTCTCCCTATGGCGATGAAATGGTTTTCGAACATGCACGTCCACTTGATGAAAGAATGTTACGTTCTTATCCCGCCTCATTTGTTGTCCATGGTTTTCCAGAGTATAATCCACGAACGATATTCTGAAACTGATCCTTCAGAGGACCCTCTTACTCATGCTTATTCTGAGAGCTCTGCTCCTACTCTCCCACGTGTAAGAGAGGGTAGTGAGGAAACGGTTGTTCAGCCGAGGTTAGCAAGAAGACCGTCCATGCGACCCAGCCTGGTGCATCTCGTGTGCCCCTTCGAGGAAGCTCGTCAATGTATCGGGTTTCTTCCCCGTTTCCAAGACAGTGGCCCTAGAGAGTTTTTAAATAGTCTTAAGAGTGTTATGCATCCAGTTTAGAGTAGCCTTCCTTAGCTTTTAAGGTTATCTAGTTTAAGGTTATCTAGTTTAGGGGCATGATTTCCTTATAAATAGTTTCCTATGGTGTGAATATGTAAGATATGATGTATGAACTTAACTCACCTTTGAGTAAGGTTATTGTATATATGTTGTGATGTGCATTATGGATGTTATGTGATGGAGCCAATATGATATATTTAGATTCTTAAATGTCTTATTTTACTACGCTTAATCGTTTATGTTATGCGCGGCTCACGATTTCAATTATGTTAAAAAAAAAAAAGCTCGTAATTTCACTAAGTATTTTCAAAATATGATGAAAGAACCAAAACAAAGAGTAAAGTCTAGTCATTAATCAAATTCAACCTAGGTGTATTTGGTTAATTACTGAGTGTTGAGAAACAGTGCCAAATGACACTGTTTCACTTAAG
Organism: Dalbergia oliveri; assembly: GCA_030441495.1. Lineage (NCBI taxonomy): Eukaryota > Viridiplantae > Streptophyta > Magnoliopsida > Fabales > Fabaceae > Dalbergia > Dalbergia oliveri. The sequence continues at coordinate 4,730,716 of JAMLFY010000019.1, read as the reverse complement.
TGATTTCCCTTATACCTTTATATTCCCTAAACTGGATTTTCATCCCATTTCTGAAAACCTTTCTCTTCACACACATTTCCTTCCCTTTCTCTCAATCCTACACCAATTCTTCATCCTCCAAAGATCTAAAGTAAGATTTTGTTAGTTTATGTCATCTTTTTTCCATACCCTAGAGTATGGGTTATTGTTGTTCTCCATTGTTGTCAAGTGGGGGGTGCTTCCCCAATATTTTTAGAGTTAAAATAGAACTATCCAGAGGTTTCTGAGAATAATATAGAGTTATTGGCTGTTATGGTAGACGTTGGTGTCAACCCTCCTCCTCCAAGCTTTGTTGGTGTTGACACCATCCTTTCCTCCCCTCTAGGTGAGTGGGTTCGGATCCTATAATCCTTGTGTTGATCATTAGAGTTATTTTCCTTAAATTGTGGTAGGATTGCAATTTTGAGAGACTATTTCAAGAGATTAGAGATCATGGTTAATTTTACCAAGTTGATGAAAATGATGATTTTCAATGGAGCATGAAATAATTGTTTTAATGCAAACTCATTGGATCATTATCATTAAAATGATTTTATTAAAGAGCTAGAATGTGATTATGATTTGATTTAGAGATTTATGAAGTTTCATGATGATTTTAAGAGTAGAGTGTTTATACATGATAGAATTTTAACTTAGAGTAGAGCCTAATATAGAGTTTTAGAGAGAATGATAGTTTTTATGATTTATAGACTAGACGGTAGCTATAGAGAAATAGATAGTGAGTTAATGGCTTAAAAATGATCATTAACCTTGGTACCAAGTTGTCCATAGTGACAATCTCATAGAGTAGAGATGGAACCTAGTAGGTGTCCAATTTAGATCCTTAAGGGATCATAGAGCAAGAGAATTTGTTATGTCATGGTTGATATGCATAACTAGAGGATATACAAAATTATTATGCAATGCATAATCAGAAGTTTCCTGTTTCTCTATTAAGTCCTGATATGTATATTTTCTAGAGCTTATTATTTTGGAGTTTTATACTTGTATAGATGGAAATGATTTAAGAGACTATTGATTTTAGAGCTATTATATATGTATACATGAGAAACGATTCACAGTATTGCATTTATTGAAATTTTTTGATTATATATATGTATATCTTCTTGTTGTCCCATGAGAGGGTTATTGGTGAGGGCCTACTCTGAGTTTTGTGATAAAACTCACCCATCTTCCTTTTCTATCACAAATACATTAGCTGCTTGGGTCTTTCTTATCTCTCTCTTTCCATAGTAGAGACTTCTAGTTGGTGAGCTTCACTGTAGAGTGAAGTATCTTTTACATTTTGTTTAGAGATAGAGTGCTTCAGTGTACATTGCGAGCAAAGTCCAGGACCATAGAGATAGCTTGCATTTTGTATACTATGATTATTTTGTATTTATATGATTATAGCTTTCATGGTTTATGTTGTATAGAGCAACTCATTATACCTTGTATTAAGAGACAAATTTAGAGTTTGATTATGAAACTATTTAACAGAACTATGATTTCAATGAGCTAGAGACTTATGTCAAATGAAATAACATTTTACAGATGGGTTATTATTATTATTATATGCATATAAAGAACTTAGAGATCATGAGGCTTACGTGGGGATAAGCTTCCTCACGGTTGGTAACTTCTAAGTGGGTCATGACATATAAATAGCTTCCTGAAATACCACCTGGCATTACTCTCACTCCAAATTACCTTAAAGAATTTTCCACCACACACATGCTTTATTATCTAGCCATTTCACTCCAACAGAATGAGATTGCTCCTAATCCAACATGGCTTAATCCTAGTGCACCTTATTTAAATGTCTCAGGGTCCTTATGGGAAAACCTTTTCTTGAATAGACATGTAGTATTTATGGAGTGCCTTAATGCTTTATTCATACGCCATCATTTTTCCTATTACAAGGATGTATGAGTTCTTCAAAACATCAAGAAACAAACATTCTTTGTTATGAAGAACTTTACAATGGTTTGCTCCCATTAATTAGTGGACAACATAACTTAGTAATGAGCTGGATAATTGGAATGTCTTGGAGAATGCAAGAAGATAAAGCAAATAGACTTGTATCGGTCTATATTGCTCATCAACCATATTTTCAAAATCCAGTAACATGATTACTCTTGACTCGGAATTAAGGAAGACATTCAGAAACATTCCAAGTCTCGAACCTTTATGCGAAATGAAAGGTTTCTTTCAAAGATGCACTGGTTGTCCATATTCATGAAATCAATGGTCTTGATGTCAGAATGTTAGCTGTCCAATCCACCTGCACCAAGCTTAAGCCTTTAATTATCTGCCTTCTAGAGATAGAAATGGATTATAATTACACTTATCCTGAAAGGCCTAACAACAGATAAAAACCTCAAAACCCAGCCATGTGGCAGTTGTAGGTTATGCAAGTGTAATAATGCAAGATTCCCAAGATCTGGATAAAGAAGACTCAGAGACAAATTTGGACCAAATTCTCGCAGACATGGAGACAAGACTTCTAAGAAAAAGTGGAAAAAAGAAGAAGACCAATACATGAACATGTCACCAAGTCATGAACCTTTTTTAAAAGCTGAAGATGTTGTTGTAACAATAAATGAAAGGCTCACTAAAGTCAAATAGATGCCAAGCCATGTCCTTGGACTTGTCACTTTATAATAAATGTGCTTGAAGGCTTGTTAGATGGTAGTTATTATTGTCCTACTCTATATGTCGTAGTCATAACTAGTCTTGGCATCTTGTAATAAAAGTAGAAGCTACATAGCTGTACGTTGAAAAGTGCACAAGAAGGGGGTTGAGTCATGCTTTCACTTTTCTTGCCTTCTCAATTTCTAAAAACTTTGAAACAAATACTATCAAGTATAAACTTGAAATGCAATGGAAATACGTAGAAAGTAAGAAAGTAACTTTATGAACTAATAAATAAATAAGAAATTGATTAAGAATTATTTTCTCAAAAAAAAACCATAATAAAAAGCACAAAGCAAAGAATAAAAGAGGTTCAAGGAAGGAAGATATACTGCACAAAGAGTTTTATACTAGTTCACTAACCTACTTACATCCAGGTTTTAACAACCCTTGAATTCCACTAGTCAACCCTTTCTTAACCCTAAGAAAATCAAATAGTCTTTCTATAGCCTTCTCAAGCTATCTCATGTGACTAGTAGCACACTTTATTGTCACTCCTAAGTCGTCTTTGACTAGCTTCTCCAAGTTACCTCACAATGATCACTCCTGGATCAAGGTATAAAGATTTTACATGGTTGGGTCCAACAATCAAACACTCAAGTTTTCTCAAGATGAAACAATGTATGATCTGAAAACTTGAGTGACTTCTTTCTAATTATTCTTCCTAGGAAGAAAATGTTATCTACTAAGAACTTAGAAAGAAGATATTTTACAAGAGCTTAAACTAATTACAAGTAGTAATAGCTTTTACATAAGACGAAGAAGAGTTCTTGCATTTTATAAAGATTTAGAATAAGGGCTTGACCAATAGTCTTAAGTTGTAAGCACATGATCTCCTTTTATACTTGATCTCATTTGTGACCATTTCCCTTGATCTGTTTTCCTTGTAATATGTGTTGATCTTCTTTTTGTGTCTTGGAAATGTAGTCTAGAAGAGTAGCTCGCTGGTCAGAGCCACTTTTGCAATTCAGAGACAGTTGTCAAATAGAGGTTTCTAAGTCCATCTTCAAAAACTATTTTTTGCTTTCTGAATGAGGTTTTTGAACTTTTTCTTCTAGAATTTGGGACGTTGACCAAGTTAAAAAGTGAGATGTACTGTCAAGTCCTTGTCTAAGTTTGACTTGATTTGAATTTTCCCTCCCATCTTAAAGTGCACCACAGTAAGTATGCTTTCTAAAGTGAACCAGTTTCTGGACTTTCCCTTGATCTTCATTGCTTCAAATCTGAGGTTGTTGCTAAATATATCATTATGATTGAAGACAACAACAATGACTTGCTTTAGAGGATGATGGATTTCTTTATTGTATATCAATTTCTAAAGATGAATGTTACTTTTTGAAGATCTGAAACTTGTTGTTGAAATCATTCCATCATGTATTAAACATAATAATGTTCATTTAAAGGATTTAGTTTAGGGTTTAGGGTTTAGGGTTTAGGATTCATTTAAAATGCACAGTTTAATAGTAAACGTGCTTTCTAAAGTGTTTATTCAGCTTCTGACTTTCCCTTGATCTTCATTGCTTCAATAAGAGGTTGTTAATGAATATATCATTATGATTGAAGACAACATACATGACTTGCTTCAGAAGATGATTGATTTCTTCATTGTATATCAATTTTTGAAAATGAATGTTACTTTTGAAGATCTGAAACATGGCTTCTTGTTGTTGAAATAATTTCTTCACATGTTAAACATAATAAAGTTCATTTAAAGGATTATTTTTCACTTCTTGTAAGGTCTGAATCTCTTTGAATGAGTTTAAACATATTTACACATGTTATTGTGAAAATAAAACTTGTTCATGAAGTCATATGCTAACAAGAATGGTCTTGTTTGTATACTTAGGAAACTGAAGCAAATGATTATTCTTTCTTGAAAGAATTTTATCAAAATTAGATTGTTTTCACTCAAAACATTAAGCATTGATACTTTTTGAAGGGTTCTGGAGCTAACAATCTCCTCTTTTTTGAATATTACAAACCAAATTTTGAGAAAATCTTTTGAAATGTTTTTGAAAGAAACATTTAAAAAGATATAAAAGTAACTTGATGTTCTTTCAAAACACACTAATAAAGTTTCAAAATGTCTCTTTCTTAAGGTTTGTTGTAGATATGAACAAGTCATTTAGCAACCATAAGTGACTAGAATCAGAGCTATTTTATTTTTAAAAAGTTTTTGAAGTATATTAGAGTATTTTGAAATGTATCAGACTAATTTTTGAAATATGTTGGAACATTTAAGCTTTCTAAACAAAACAACTTGATTTTGAGCTAATTGACTTTATGAACATAATCAATATTGAATAAAAAAGATAATACATGCGATAGTCATTTTTGATATGGAATCCATACATAGCACAACTTTATCCAAATCTTTTTCAAAAAAAAATCCAATGTCAAAAACAATAAAAGCATGCAACTAATAAGTTGGTAAACTACATTGTAGTTTCTGAAAGCCATTTTTCAGATATGCTATGTGTTAGAACATACTAGATGATGAGATATATATATATCAATGCTCAAAGGACAAAAACTAGTTTAGTAAGATAAAGCATTAATTGTTAGCTTAAACCTTCTGAAAGCTTCAAGGTAACTAATTTAAGGAAAATATTTTAAAGAATGACTAACGTTTACCTTGAGTTTCTTGAAGTAGCAAGCATGTTCTTTCGTTGGCATAACATGGCTCCATTAATGTGAATAATTTCATTTTATACATGCGAACATGATTTATCTTGTATAAAGAGTTGGGAACAAATGGATTATATCGCAATTTGAGCATATACATGCCTAACAATTGAATAAATACAACCGTACAAGAAACCAAGTTTAGGATGTTAGAGGCCTGGACTTCAGAAAGTAAGCTTAGCTGAAGATATAAATCAAACTCTGAAGCCAACGTGCTTTACAATCTTCAATCATCATGTCTGAATCTTTTATCTACAACAAGTTCTGATTAAAAACTAGAAAACCAAAGTTTTGTCAAGGAATTGATACCGCACATAAGAAAGTTCATTTCCTCTGAAACGCTGAACTTTACCTGGAAAAGGAGGGAAAATTTGAAATTCAAATTCAAAGTCAAGCCTAGTGAAACTGGTATGTCATCTCTTCTGCCAACTTGGTCAACTATCCCAACTTCTAAAAGGAAGAGTTTAGAAACCATGATTAGAAAGTAAAAAGTAGTTTCTGAAAGGACCTCAAAAACCTCAACTTTACAACTTCTTCAATAGACAAAAGTCAAGCTACTCCTCTAACCAGTTCTAGACACAAATAGATGATCAACACGTGTCACTTGGAAAACTGATCAAGGGTAACGATAAAAAATGAAGAACATCTATAAATAGAGATGCTGTGCTTTGAAACAAAGAGACTTTAATGCTACGCAAGTGTTGAAACTCTATGAAAATTTCTCCTATCCCTGTAAAGTTTATTACATGTTGTAATCAGTTTCCTTGTTGTAAAAATCTCCTTTCTACATTCCTAAATAGTTTATATGTTCTTCCAAGGAAGAATTTCTAGAAAGAAGTCATTCAAGTTATCCCAGATTATTCATTGGACATCTTAAGGAAACTTGAGTGTAGGTTAGTTTGAGTTGCAAACCCAAACACAAACCTTTGTATCCTCAATCCAGGAGTGATCAATGTGAGTTTAGCTTGGGGAGGCTAGTCAAAGACTACTTACAATGCGACAATAAAGTTGTTTTACTGGTCATAGTTGAGGTTGAGAGGCTTGTTAAAGATTACTCGGTTTAGCTTGGAGAGCTGGTCAAAGACTACTCGTTAAGCTGAAGAGGCCAGTTAATAACTACTTGATTTGTGACGTAGGGGTTGTCTCCTGGTCATAGGATAGAGATTGGAAAGGCTATTATAAAGACTATCAATTTCTTTCTTGGGTTAAGAAAGGTGTTAGCAAAACTCAATATGATTGAGAACTGGATGTAGGATGGTTGACCAAACAAGTATAAAAATCTCTATGTATCTTCTTTCCCTTCTCATTTTACATTCGCTGCTCTATGGTTATTTGTTTATATTTGCTTGAAGTTGATCTTTTAAGTATTTTGTTCCTAATGTTGATAAGCGGAAAGTTACTTTATAAAATCTATAACTTTGTTTAGACTTAGTATAAGTTTAAAGCTTGATAGTATTACATTAAAATTTTTAGAAGTTAAAAGGTAAAAGAGAAGCGAAACATGATTCAACCCCCTTCTCGTGCGCTTTTCTACCTACAAGTGGCATAAGAGCTTGGTTTATAAGCGGTTGAGCATTCTATTATTTGTAGAGGACAAAGATCTAGGGGACAAATGACACATAATATTCATATAGCAGATGACACTCCATCAACTGACCATCATTCATTGATGGTGGGGATTATGCCTCCTGGAGAGACCGAATGAAGTTATTCATAAAATACACAAGTCTTGACTTGTGGGAAGTAATTCAAGGAGATTATTATGCTCCAATTGAAGAGGTTCCTGAATGATAATGCATCTTCAACATTAAGAGAAGTTCTTAAAAGGTGGACAGTCAATACAAAGCCAGAGTTCATTTGAGCTCTAAAGCTGAATATCTGCTACGTATGCACTAAGCAAGGCTGAATATGGCAAAATTATTGCTTGTGACACAATAAAGGATATATAGGACGGATTGCATATGTTGCATGAAGGTGCTGATCAAGTTAAAGAGACTAAGATTAGTATGTTGGTTCATCAATATGAGATGTTTAAGATGACAGATCAAGAAAATATTGATGAAATGATCACAAAATTCATGCACATCATAAATCAGTTAAAAGGACTAGGCAAAAGATATCTAACTCCGAAATGGTTAGAAAAATCTTGAGATGTGTAACGCCTCGATTTTCTATATTAAGTACAAATGACCAAAATGCCCTGAAGTCATTTTTACCCCGAAATAAAGGACAGTCAACCTGGCAGTCCTCGAATGGGTCAACTCAATGTTTGAAGGGGATTATATCTGTTACATTTGATATTCGAGGTGAAAAACTCGTTTTCTAAACTTTCGGCTCAAAATGACCAAAATACCCTGTAGTGTTTTGTGCGGTAAAGGTGCCATTTGAGTCCGAAACTTTTCCAGAAAGTTAGAATGATGTTTATGAGTGGTATTTGATGTTTAGTCGGTCAGGAGGTCCAGAGCATTTTTAGTGCAAAATTACCATTTTGCCCCTAGAACAGTGTACAGTGAGCCTAATGATGTAATTAAGCAAACCTAAGCAATATTAGGTTCTAATCGAAGATTAATTTATTTTGATAATTAATCTAGAGTCAAAATAATTTATTAAGGTTAATTAGAACCTAAGATTGCTTAGTTAAACTCTAATTACATTCTTTAATTCAAGATTCCTAGTCATGGAATCTTGAATAGTATTTTTCTCTCCAATTTCTTAAATTAAGGAATTGTGCCCATACCTCATTTGACCAAAAGAATAGTTTTAAATTGTTAATCTAGCAAGATCACTCTCCTAATTAAGTCTTGACAACCTTAATTAGCCATTACCTCACCTAAACACTTTCTTACAAACTCCTAATCAAAACCTTAATCAAAGAAACACCTAAACACATCATTAAACCACAATTACATGAACAATTTCTCCTCCCCCTTTGGGTTGTAAATCTAGCTGAATACATACCCTTAAAGAAGTGTCACATGTCACATGTTGTTTTAATTCTCACTCAAAGGCCATACCTCAAGCCATACCTTGGCCATGCCTTCAACCATGCTTGCCATGCCTAAGCCCATACCCATGCAAAGAGATATTTTCCTCCCCAAAGCCAAGCAAGGCCGTCGGCCATTCTTCTTGTGCAGCCTCCATGTTGCAAAATTTCTATAAATACCAAGCTTGGAAGAACTTGGTTACACTTTAGATCATTTGCCAAGTTTAGTTTTCTTGCACTTTCTTGCATTTTCTCTCAAAGTTCTCTTCATCTTGCTCATCTTCTTCCTCCCTCAAAGAATCCTTCCACCACCACAAACCACCACAAACAACCTTAAACCACCACTCCCTCACCTCAAACCATCTCTTAAACACTCAAACTTTCCATTTCCAAGCTTACAAACTCAAGGAAAAATCATCTTCCTTGAGCTTCCTCTTTGGCCGAACACACATCCACAACCAAGAGAAGATTTTGTCTTCTCATTCCTTCAAGGATCAAGCTTTCTTTCATTTTTTCAAAGACTTCCTTAGGTAGGGGTTTTGTTTCAAAGTTTTTACTTGTTTTCTTCAAGAAAAGTTCTAGTTTTCTCTTGGTTCAAAACTCTTTTTCTTCTTTTTTCCTTTTCGGCCATGAGGCCTTTTCATGAGAAAAACTTTAGCTTGATGATGATAATGGACTTGTGATGTCATGTGAGAAACCTCTAAAGCTTGAAAAACTTGGTCTTGGACCATACATGCTCTTGGTTTCTTTCCTTTTCTTTGCTTAAGTTTTCAGTTTCCTCTTCCTTTTCCCTTTAATGATTTTGGTTTCTTCTTCCTTAGTTTGAACAAAGTTTGCTAAAAATGTTAAGTAGATCACAAAAGTTTTGTTAAGAAAATTAATCATATGTTTTCAAAGAGCTCTAAGCTTACCCTTGCCAACCTTAAAGTTGGTCGGCCGTTCTAAGAGTTTTACTCTAGATTGAAGCCCATGAGCAATAAAATAAAGAATATGACTTAGTTCTTTGTATGTTTGTTTAGACAAAGTGTTGAGCTTTGTGTCCATTTTCTTGAGCTTGATGATGAAGTTCAAAACCAAAGGCTTCTTTGAAGTCTTGGTGCTAAGAACTCTAAAGCTCACTTTATGTTGTTAAGATACATATTGGGTTAAGGTTATAATGTTCCTCTAAAGTCTTGTAAGAGCTCTAGTTAAGATAAAATGAGTTGCATTCATGTTTATGTTTATGCCTTGCATAGCATGTTTATTTTGATGCCATCACTAAGCTCTCAAGAATAACTAAATGAACTTGCATTATCATGTTTAAATTTCCAAGCTTGCATTTCATGTTTATATTTCAAGTCATCACTTAATCTTTAAAGATAATAATGAGGTTGCATCTCATATTTATTTTATGCTCTCACTTTATTTTCTAATGAAGAGTAAAATAAGTGCATAGCATGTTTAAGTTTATGCCATCACTTAAATATCCTAGAGCTCAAAGACTTGCCCAAGTATCTTACATAAAGTTTTAGAAAATGGAGGCATTTCAAGAATGCCATTTCGGCCTTGTGATGATGATGATGGACTTGAGATGAGTTCATCTAATCATAAGTGCCCATAGTCTAAGTCTTGGAATTTTTCTAAGCTTAGGTGTACTTAAAGAACCTTATGAACAAAGTTTTATGTTTTAAATCTATTCCTTGAGCTAAATAATTTAGCTACTGACCTTACCTATTTTTGTATGATTTTAATGAGATTAATTGGTTTCTAAAAGAGTTTTGAGTTCCTAAAATGATTCCAAGAGAAACTAGCAACTTATATGCTTTTAAATCATGAGATTATGTGATTATATGATGTATGTATTTTGGTTCTGCCTTGTGCAATTGGCCACTATATAAATTCTGTTTTATGGTGTTAAAATGTGTAAAATTATGTTTGAGTGAAGCAAGGAACGATTTAAGGAAGTTAGGAAAGAACAAGTAACTAGAAAGGACTTAAAATGTGAATTCTAGAACACTTAGATGCACAAATTGTAAATTCTGTTCCAGCATAATTGGACTTAAGAAAAATGGTTTATAATTAGTGGATATGTGTAGGAATCCCTCATAATTGGTTTAGGAGTTGATTATAGAGCCTTAGGCGAAGACGGAACTTAGAAAGGGTCAAAACGGAGATTCTAGGACCCCGTAATCATATGATAAAATTCTGGCCAAAGGATGTAGAGCTGTTTGGTTATGTTATAAAGCATAAACATTAGAGAAATTATAGGTAATGATCCCTTAGGTGTAATAAAGATCCATAATGAAAGTTAGAAATTAGAACATAAGTTTAAGACCCGTAAGGGCCAAAGCATAAGACACCATGAGATAGAAGGTGTGATGTGAGAATGAGACCGAGTGGGTATACTCGTGATAATGTGAATATGTTAATATCATGAACATGAGGCTATGTGTGTTTGTGACATGTTGTTGTAATGATATGGTATGCTATGCTTGAGATGCATGAGAATGCGAAATATGAATGAGTTAAGAGGGTATGCTCCTGTGTTTAAAAAGTTTATTTGATTGAGAAATTTTATGAGAACAACATGTGTGATTTGAGTTATGTGGCATGACTCAAATTTGAGGAAATTCGGAGTGATGACATTATGCTGTCGAATTTCCATCAAATTTGAGGGACTTGAGAAAAGTTTTGAAAAGAATGATTTATATGTGACATGCGAGATGCATTTCTCCTGCTACGGTGAGGAGAAAGGAAACCCATGGGGGGTATGGTCATGGAGCCATATCGAAGTGGACAATGTCACTGGTCTTAACAGATGATGCATTTTAAGAACGAGACGTACTTCTCTGCTGATGAGAAGGTAAAACCGTGAGGGCATCGACATTAGTCTGCCAAAGCGGACAAAGTCACTGGTCTTAACCAGTTGATGCATTTCTGAGAAGGAAGAAAGTCCCATGATGAGTTATACTTTGGGAGTCGGGATTATTATTTTTATGATTATGATTCGCTTATCAAGAGGATAAGTAAGAACTAGTGACAACTAGTTAAGGTATGAGCTCATAGCCTAGTATCAAGGGTCGATTACTATTTTTACATACCATGATGTCACAAGTTTGAGAAATGAGAAAAGATGTGAAGCTTTTGCTTATGAAAGAGAGAAGTAGATTATGAGAAAGCACATGCCACCTAATTGAGAATTTGTTATTGATGATATGCTTTATTTGTTTGCTACATAAGGTATTGCTATGTATTCATGTTCTGCTATGCTGCATACATGCATTAAGATTCATGATAAAAGACACGGACCTTGGATAATTTATCTTTTATGAAAACCTCATAATGAACCTTTGCATGTATAACCTTTTTATAAATAAACCCAAGGTTCATAGGCACGTAAACGATGACACTAGGATAGGAGGTTTCCTCCTGAGATTCTTTAGCAAGATTCTCACCCCCTCTATCTTCTTTTCCTGTTACGTCTTCAGATTCTGATGGCGTCGTTTAGTGATTTTTGTTGATACGCCTGTGTGGGAGGTGCACTACGATCCAACCATCAGTCCTACCATTTCAAGGGTCGTTGCGTGCGTATTTTTGCATACATGGGATGCCCGTTGCTTTTCCAGTCCAGCTTCCACTTCACCCCGACCTCTCCCTACGGCAATGATTTGATCTTCGAGAGGACGTGATCCCGTGATGAGCAGAATCGTCATGCCCGTCCTTCATCTTCAGCGGTTCGTGGTTACCCCGAATGCGTTCCTCGCCAAGGCATTCAAAGACTGATCCATCGAGGATCCCCTACTCATCCTTTCTCGAGGGTCTGCGCCTACAGTTCCCATGGATATTGGGAGGGGTAGTGAGGATCCAGTGACACGCGGAGGCTAGCTCGACGCCTGGAGATGCGCCCATATCGAGGAGGTCATTTCCGTCCACCTTCCATTTGCACGCACCCGAGGAGCTTGCATAGTTCATTGGGTATGTACCTTCGAGGACGAGGAGTTGCATCATCAGGAGATGGAGGGAGCGGGTAGCTATGGTTTGGGATCAATCTTTTGGGGTTTTCCATGTATTTGTTGTTATATTTCTTGTTTCTTTCCTTGTATTTTACGTTTCCTGGACTGCAAGCTCTACCCACTTATATGGGTAAGACTTTATGCTTTTATGTTTGCAGTTGATGTACTAAACTATGATATCTAATGTTAGGATGTTTGTTCCTATGGTTGAGGTGTTCTTACTTGCTTTATATTGCATGATTTATTTTCGTATATGCTTTACATTTCACTTATGTCGCACGCGATGGCTCGCATCTTGTTTTACGTATTTCAATTCAAAAAAAAATTTACCCGTATTTTCCGCTATGTAATTTTACAAACAAGTTTTAAAGGTAAGTAATAGCTAATAATTAATCTTAATATGTCCTAGGCGTGTTAGGTTAAATATTAGGGTGTTACAAGAAGCCTCCCTCCAAAGTGGCTCCTAATGTCACAACCATTATAGAGGCTAAAAACCTTCAAACTCTCGGTCTAGATACACTCATTGGGTTACTCAAAACCCATGAGGTAGTGCTATCTGAAATGCATAGTGAATCTATCAAGAAGAGCAAGTCCATGGATTTGAAGTCATCTTATCAAAAACTAAATAAGGCTAAGGCAATGAAAGTTGTTGAAACCTCTGACGAAGAGGAAGAATAGATGTTGAGATAGAGGAAGAAGATGGAGACGAGATCTCTATGCTGGTGAGAAGATATCTAAAGCCTGAGAGCCAAGCCAAAGAGAAGAAGGGACATCAACCTCAAGAAGGACATAAAGGGCATGGCAAAGCAGGAAAATGTCACCTGATACAACTATGGATAGAAAGGACACTTCAAACTAGAATATCCAAAACTCAAAGGTTTAGAAGAAATTCATGCTAAGAAGAAAGGCATGCTAGCCACCTAGAATAAATCGAAAGTAGAAAACGAAAGATCTGAGGAGCTAGATGTTGCAAACCTATGCTTCATGGCAGACTATTCATCAGAAAGTTAACCTGAGGTAAATAATTTTAACTCTAATATTTCCTGTGATGAACTTTTAGCTTTGCATTAAGAGTTAGTTAAGGACTTTCAAACTCTTTCCTCTTACTATTTCAACCTGAAAAGGAAACATCAAAAGGTTGTTTTGAACTTGAAATGGCCAAAAAGGAAGCTAGAATCTAAGGCTTGAAAAAGAATATTCAAAAGGAGAAAACAAAGTTCTAAATGCAAAATCCAATGCCTTAGAATTTGAAATCACATGTAAAAGTGAAATCACTCAAAACGTTATTTCTAAGCAAGAGAGAACTTCAAAGCTTCTTAAATCTGACCTTGAAAAAAATGGTAAATGGATCAAAGAATCTTGATCTAATGCCTGGAGGTCAGAGGCCATGTTTTCAAAAGACCGAGTTAGGATATGAAGAGAAAAATAGATAAGAAAGCCAACTTAGTTTAAGAAAGTAAAGAACAAGGCTTCTTGTACTTTCTATTTTAAGAAGAGATATTCACCTAACAAGTGTTTCATGAGAAAGAAGTCTGTCAAAAAGGTTGGAAAACCTCCTTCTTAAAAGACTAACCCAAAAGGACCCAAAATAGTTTGGGTACCTAAATTAAAAACTATGTTTATTGGGGTTTGTCTAGAGAACACACATGGAACTTGACAACAAGTGCTACATGGACAATGTCTGCTCCAAACATATGTCCAAATCCAGAAAGTAGATCAGAAACCTAAGCCTAAAAATTCTAGATTAGTAAAGTTTGTGGATTGAGGTAAGGCCAAGATTACAAGATAGGAAATGTTGGGAAGGATAATTCCTATCAAATTTCTGATGTGTTGTTTGTTGATGGTCTGGCCCAACTGGTTAAGTATAGCCGTCTATGACCAAGGCTTTAATGTTGCTTTTAATGGTTATGCATGCAAGATAGTAAGTCCCACTTCAGGATAAGTTATTCTATCTGGTAAGAAGCATGATAACACGTATGCGTTATTCTTGGATGACCTACGAGATCAAGATATAAAATTTCTCACATTCTTCACAGAGGAAAAATAGTTGTGGCATAAGAAGCTTGAGCATGCTTATATGAAGCTTATTTCTTAGCTTTCTAGAAAAAGCTAGTTAAAGGCCTACCAAAGATCATATTTGACAAAGATTCAACTTGTGATTTTTGTGAGAAAGGTAAGGAAAACAAAGCTTCTTTCCATAATAAGCATGTGGTTTCAACTACTAAACCTCTTGAGCTTTTACATATGGATCTTTTGGACCAACCAAGACTGCAAGTCTTGCTGGGAAGAGATATTATCTTGTCATAGTGGATGACTACTCCAGATTTACATGGGTTATCTTCCTAGCTTTTAAGGATGAGGTGGTTGAAAGATTCAAAGTTTTTGCAAACGTGTTTGCATAAAGGATTCACAAATCATCTCTATCGGATCTGATCATGGAGGAGAATTTGAGAATCATATTTTCAAAGATTTTTGTGGAAAACATGGCATTCTTTACGAGTCTTCTACACCTAGTGTAACGCCGGGGACGAGGGAGTGATCGCGATGCGAAAGGGCACGAACAAGGAGCGGCTCCGCCTCCAAGTGGAGGGGTACATGAATGAATCGATTACACACTCGAATGAAAGGGATGAGTCTATATAGGTATGGGACTATACAGTTAAGGAAGGCTTATATGAATTGATTGGTACTACCTATGCCACAAAGATGCATCTTTCTTTTGGTAGCCCATCACGAAAGAACTCCATAGTTAAGCGTGCTTGACTTGGGGTAATTTTGGGATGGGTGACCTCCTGGAAGTTTTCCCAAGAAACGTGTGAGTGAGGACAAAGCATGTTGAAAAGACCTGTCTGGTTTGTGGGGACAGTCGTCAATACATAAAGCGGAGTGGATGTTACAAATGGTATCAGAGCCTGCACCTCCCAGGATGGTGTGGTTCGGGACAAACCAAGCGGAAGTGGTGGGCATGTAACACCCGGGACGAGGCGGGAGTGATCGTCGAAGGGCACAGACAAGGAGGGGCTCCTGCCTCCAGCGGAGGGGTACATGAATGAACCGATTACACACCCAAATGAGAGGATCCTTAGTCTGTATAGGTATGGGACTATATAGTTAAGGAAGGCTTATATGAATTGATTGGTACTACCTATGCTACAAAGATGCATCTTTCTTTCGGAGCCCATCACGAAAGAACTCCCAAGGTAAGCGTGCTTGACTGGGGTAATTTTGGGATGGGTGACCTCCTGGAAGTTTTCCCAGGAAACGTGTGACTGAGGACAAAGCATGTTGAAAAGACCTTCCTGGTTTGTGGGGACGTCAATACATAAAGCGGAGTGGATGTTACACCTAGAACTCCCTAACAAAATGGAGTTACTGAAAGGAAAAATAAAATCTTACAATAGATGGCCAGAACTATACTTTTAGAAAGTGGTTTATCAAAAGGTTTCTACGTAGAGGTTGTGAACACCTCATGCTTGCATCCAAAACAAAATCTTTCTAAGGCCAATTCTCAAGAAGACTCCTTATGAGCTATAGAAGGGTAGAAAACCCAATATGTCATATTTCCACATCTTTGGCTCATCATGCTTTATCCTTAACACCAAGGACAAACTTGCAAAGTTTGATCCCAAGTCTGATGATGGCATTTTCTTAAGTTACTCCTCAGTCTCTAAAGCCTATAGAGTTTATAACAAAAGGATGCTTTGTGTAGAAGAGACTATTCACATAAAATTCAAAGAGCTCAAGAAAGACTTTGTTGATGATCTTGAAGAACTAGAAGAAAGTCTTAGAAAATGAGTCTCAAGGAAACTTCTAAAACTAAGTAGATGAGAACCCCAAGCAAACAGAAAGTAATACTTCTGAACACGAAGAAAAGCAATTTGAAAATGAAGGAGAAGTTGAAAAATCTCAAGCCCAGAGAAACTATAAGGGAATTTATGATTTAAAGGCAGTTTCTTAGAAAAGAGTTCTTGGAGACATTTCCAAGGGCGTGAGAATTGGATTATCCCTTAGAAATATGTCAAACTATACTTTCATCTCCACCTTTGAACCTGAATGCATTGAAGAAGCTTTGAGTGATCAAAGTTGGGTGGATGCTATGCACGAAGAACTGGACAAGTTCAAGAAAGCAAAGTCTGGACACTTGTTGAAAGACTAAAAGGGAAGACCATCATAGGTACTAAGTGGGTGTTCAGGAATAAGCTTGGTGAAGTTGGCAAAGTCACTCGAAATAAAGCAAGATTGGTTGCACAAGGTTATAATCAACAAGAGGGAATTGATTATGATGAAACCTTTGCACCATTAGCTAGGCTAGAAGCTATGGAATGCTACTTACTTTTGCTATCGTCAAGGGATCCATTTTCTACCAAATGGATGTTAAGTCTGCATTCCTAAATGGATTCCTTTCTGAGGAAGTATATGTGAACCAGCCTCCTAGTTTTGAGAATGAAAACCTTCCCAACCATGTCTTCAAGATGATGAAGGCTCTTTATGGTCTGAAACAAGCTCCTTAGCTTAGTATGAAAAACTAAGTACCTTCTTTGAAGAAATATGGGTTCAAGAGAGGTAATGTGATACTACTCCTTTTACTCGTGAACAAAATAATCACCTTATGATAGTTCAAATATATGTTGATGACATTATATTTGGCACCTCTGATCTTTCTTTCTGTGAAAAGTTTTCTAAATTAATGCAGAGTGAATTTGAGATAAGTATGATGGGTGAACTCAAGTTTTTCCTTGGTTTACAAATAAAACAACAAAAAGAAGGGATCTTGATCTATCAAGAAAAATATAAAAAAGAGTTTTTGAACAAGTTTAACATGGATCAAGCCAAACCCATAAGTACCCCATGTATCCTTCTCAAATTATTGATGCTGATGAGAATGGCGAAAAGTATTAGAAAGTAATTATAGAGGAATGATTGGTTCACTTTCTATCTTATAGATAGTAGACCAAACATTCAATTAAGTGTGGGAATTTGTGCTAGATTTCAATCTAACCCAAAGCAATCAAACTTAAATACTGTTAAAAGAATTTTTAGATATCTATCTGTACTACTAATCTTGGCTTATGGTACAAGAAAGGTACATCCTGTGAGATTGTAGGTTACTATGATGCTTATTTCGCTAGAGACAAAGTGGAGAAAAAGAACCAGTGGTTGCTGCTATTTCTTTGGAAAAATCTTGATCACTTGGTCATACAAAAAGTAGAATACCATTGCACTCTCTACTACTTGAAGCTGAATATGTAGCCGTTGCAAACGCACATAGATACTGTAGGTAAGGAACCAGCTAGAAGATTATCATTTAAGGTATTCCAAAATCCATATCCTCTATGATAATACTAGTGCTATTAATCTTGCTAAGAATCCTATCCAGCATTCTAGATCCAAGCATATTGATATTAAACATCTTTTTGTTAGAGATCGTGCTCAAAAGGAGATGTTGAGTTAATGTTTTTGAATACTGATGACCAAGTGTCAGATATATTAACAAAATCATTAGCTAAAGATCATTTTTGTGTTTTGAAAAGGCTTTTAAACTTAAAGGTTTTTAAATCTGCATAATTATTCATACATAAACATCTCTGGGTACTCTCTCTTTTCACTACTAGCTAAAGCCCAAAGAAGAAATAAGTTTGGAAGACCACCAAATCATATTGAAGATCAGAATTTCAGTTTGCTAGTTCAAAAAAAGAGGGTTGATCAGAAAGAAGAGTTGTAGATCAAGAAAATGGGAATTATTGATCTCATAAATTTCAAAATATGAAGATGAGTTCATGGAGAAAACATGGTGAGACTTCGAAGAGTTAGAAATTGGAAAATGAAGCTCAGAAAGTAACTCTTTTAGAAAGCGATCTCAAGTGTCAAAAACCACTCTTTCTAAATAAGATGAAAAAGGCAAGATAATTTCTACTCTTTTAGGTTTCTCTCTCCCACCTCTTTTCACTTTTAGTCAAATCATGTCCCATCACTTAAATAACTCCCCACTCCTCACACATCACACTTTTACCTTCATCTTCTTCCATACACTTCCTCAAACCATTTCATTTTCTCGTACTCTCAAACCCTCTGTGTAACCATTCCATCTCTCTCTTACAAATCTTCATCCTCCAATCCTTTCAAGCTCAAACCTTTCTTGTTCTATCCTTACACACATATCTAAAATGGCTAAAGACAGAGAACTTGACAAATCAGTTAATAAGATAGCTCCTTTTCATATGTACGATGATCCATGGATACAGGAGCACTATACAAAAAACTTCTCCTTGAGGAAAATGGCACCTGGAAAGTCTCTGAGAAAGGATATTCGTGAAGAAATATCCATTCTTGATGAAGTTTTCTCATTTCAAAATGGGAAGAATATCTGGAGATCAATGATTGAGTTTTCCCAAGGATGGTTACGCTTTCTACTCCCATTTGGAAGGAAACCTAGCCTCGTTTCTAAAGACTATGATCAGAGATTGTGTGATCAAAATCACACCTACAAGATTCTCTAAGATCATTAAGGCATTGAATGTTGAACCATCTGTAACTCCTCACCCAATTAGGCTCACTCCATCGGAATAAATGAAGGAGACGTGTCAAGGTACCTTACTAATTCCATTTTTCACAAACTGCATGAGATTATTACTATCATGCTAAGTGCTAGGGCAAGAAAAGTGTATATGGTAGTATAATTCTCCATTCCACCCATATAGGAAGCACATATGCACTTGTTGGCATGGACTGGATGCTCCTTGCATTGTTTATTGGTAAAAAGAAAGGTGAATTTTCCATGACTCATTTTGGACTATATGATCAATGCTACCATGAAAGAAAAATGGAGGATTGCCATGTTCTGGATGGGATGTTGCTAACAAGGCTTCTCCAACATATGCGCTTTCCACTTGCAGAGGAATGCTATGAACACAAGTATTGTAGTCTCATCCTCCTCTTTTAGAACCTCAAAGAAAACGTCCACTATCTTAAAGTCTGAGCCAAAAAGATAAACCCCCAGGACAAGGGGAGATAAAGTAAGAAAAACTAAAGGAAAGAGGAAGTTAATCCTCCTGGAGAGTGAGACTGAGAACTCAAAGGAAAAAGAATCCATCTTCTTTGCACCAACAAAAAAAGGGCAAAAAGAAATATAGAGTTGGACCATAAGAAACTTAGATGAGGTTAGCCAGTTAAATTCATCAAAAGAAAGATATTTGGCTCTATCTAAAAAATATGCCTATAAATTAATCTAGGATATCCATACTGATAAAGGAAGTCACAAAATATTAAGAGGCTAGTTATCAAGAAGATGAAGAAGGTGTAGAAGAATAAGAACAAGCAGAAGCATCCTCATATGAAGAAAAAGAAAACTTGCTCAAAAGTGAGAAGGCCAGGTTGAGTGCAATGTTTAGGCTAGAGCTCGTTGTTGAAGAATCTTTAATGGAGCCTATCATTGAAGAACTAGCTAAAGAAGCCAGTGTACTAGGAACGCTGTTGTACTAATGATCCCTCAATTACCTCATTCTATTCATATAACTCCTATGGGAGATGAAAAGATAGGACATTAGAAGCTGGTGCATGACATTGCCTCTACTCTCTAACTTAGCCTGCTACTTCTCCTGTAAATGTTCCATATTCTGGACCTCCCTATTGGTCATGCTGATGCCGAGGCTAAACTCCAAAGTCAAGGAAGACTATAACCCTAGACATACCTGAGCCATCTCCAAAAGCCTCCATTAATATCTGCACCTATTCACTTGCCCTATCACCTTCAACCGAGTCTCCAAAAAGTCCTCAAACGATCCAGATTATCATGCACCAACTGAGGAATTACCTCCAGACTTGGATCGAGTTAAAGCCATTAATATAGAGTAAGGTGTCCAACTCCGATAGCATGAAGAATTCCGCTTTAGATTCTTCAAACTTTCAATGGATTTTGCATGAGTTAAGGCGCTGGGCTAATGATAATGTTCCTGGTTTCTAGAACACCTCATTTTTACTAATGATAAAAAGGGTAGAAGAAAAGAAAAGAAAATCTTGTGCTAGAAAAATCAAGGGGAGTACATTGAGGGGAAGCCAAGATTCTTCGCATTTGTATTTTTTGTATTGTTTTTTATGATCAAAGAGTTTTGTTGCTATTGTTGTGTTACTTAAGTATAATTTCTGGTTTATTATCCATTTTATTTCAATTGTCTGATATTTCTTCCTACTCTGATACATCTTAGTTTTTGCTTGCCCGTATATATATATATATATATATATATATATATATATATATATATATATATATATATATATTGCAAGTATAAAAGTGCATGAGAAAGGGGTTGAATTGTGCTTTACTCCTTTGCACATTCTAAACATTTAAAGAGATACTATCAAGCACTAAGCTTGAAGTGTAATGGAAAACATATTAGTTGTTTCAGAAAGTAGATTTCTAAAGCATAGGAAGAGTAACAAAATAGCCAAAATGATATATCAGGAAATATTAAATTATACAGCATAACAAAGAAAGTAAAGGAGATTAGGGATAAGAAGAAGTGACATAAGTATTTTTATACTGGTTCGGCCAAACCCTACATCCGGTACTCAACACACGTTGAGGTTCCATTAAACATCTTTCTCAAACTAGAGAAAGAAAATGGATAGTCTTTACATTAGCCTTCTCAAGCTCTTTCATGTGACCAATAGACAACCCCTACCGTCATAACCTGAGTAGTTATTCATTAACCTCTCTAAGTTGAACCTTAAGTAGTCTTATAGTAGCCTCTCCAAGCTAACCCCATGACAAGTAGGCGACCCTACCTCCAGGTTGAAAGTAGTTATTCAAGCCTCTTCAAGCGAACCGAGAGTAGCAAGAACACCTTACTATCACGTTGTAAGTAGTTTTACATTAGCCTTTCCAAGCTATCTCACACTGATCACTATTGGATCAAGGATACAAAGGTTTGTGTTTGGGTTGCCACTCAAACTAACCTACACTCAAGTTTCCTTCAAATATACATGAATAACCTGGGATAACTTGAATGAATTTTTTCCCACAACTCTTCCTAGGAAGAACATATAACTATTTAAGAATGTGGAAAGAAGATTTTTACAAGCAAAAAGACTGATTACATGATGATATGATGAACCTTGCTGGACATGAAGAGAGATTTCAGAGTTTCCTCTCTTACAACAAATCACATTTACATTGAAGCACAACATCTCTATTTATACATGGTCTTCCATTCTGACCCTTGCCCTTGATCAGATCTCCAAGTGACACGTGTTGATAATCTATTTGTGTCTTAGAAAAGCAATCTAGAAGAGTAGACGTTTATTTGTCAAAACTTTTGCAGAAGCCATTGTATGATTGAGGTTTCTAATGTTACTTAGAAACCACTTTACTTTCTGAATGTGGTTTCTAAACTCTTGCTTCTAGAAGATGAGGTTGTTGACTAAGTTAGCAGAAGAGATGACTCTAGTTTTGAAACTGGGTTTGACTTTAAATTTGAATTTCAAAAATTCAAATTTTCCCCTTTTCTAGTAACATTCAACGCTTCATAGTGAAGTGAGCTTTCTAATGTGAGAATAGTCCCTGATTAATCTTCGGTCCAGATCTTCAATTCAAGATTTATGATTCTAAAAGATTTGTGATCACGATGATTGAAACTAGTAGAACACATTGGCTTCAGCGTTTGATGGAAATCTTCATTTCAGGTGTATTTCTAAGTCCAGTGATACTTTATGAAGTCCAGATCTTGGTTTCTTGTACTTGTCTTGATATCTTTTTAATCGTAAGGCATGTATGCATACTTTGGACAATATAATATTCACTTTGTAACACCTAATAATTAACCCAATATACCTAGGTTGTATCTGATTAATTACTAGACTTTACTCTTTGCTTCAGTCTTTTAATCATATTTTGAAAATACTTAGTGAAATTACGAGCCATTTTTTTTAAAACATGATTGAAAACGTAAGCCGCGCATAACATGAACGATTCAGCGAAATATAACAAGACATATTAGAATTTAAATACATCACATCACATCACATTGGCTCCATCATATAACATTCACAATTACTTAATACATAGATATTTTGACTACCAGGGTTAAGCTAGGTGTAGGCAATCAGACCAATATAAATAGTATATGGATGGAAAAATATCCATTAACGGCACTTACTAATAACACTTTAGAGATAGGAATAGATATCCAAGCTCACGCGCAAAGTTTAGCGATACGTTCCTCAAGGATAATAAACTGGTTCACTAGATCAAGTACATCTACCAGGTGAGAGCATCAACGGGAATCATGAATATTACCATCACTTTCTAAAGACGAGATGGAAAGAAATAAGAGGGAGTGAGAAACTTATAAAAGAATCTCAGTAGGGTACTCACCTTATATGCATCGTGTCATCATCATCGTCTTCAGGAACCTCTGGGTTATTATGAAATAGTGAGAATGCTAAGATTGATTTATTAAGTTCGAAATATATTACCGAGGTTCGCTTTTAATCATGCGTCTTATAATGCATCATAAACTTAGCATGTCATGTTTATAATGAACTTTTCCTTTCATATATAATAACATAGTTATGCATAAAACCACATCATATTCCTCATCATCATTTCATAATACTATGCATAGCAGAACATCATATTTCTCATCATTATCTCATAAATACTATGCATGGCAGAACATCATATTCACATAATGCATTTACTTAGTTTCTTAGGTGACTTAAAGTTACTTTTATCATCATTTTCCTGGGCCACCTATACTCCACCCTTTTGGGAGTAATCTAGGTTATGAGCTCATACCTTACTAGTCGTCATAGCATATACTTATCCCTTTTGATAAGTTAAAGTCCCAACTCTACCCTTTTGAGAGAACGGGCTAGGGAGCAAGAATCACCTTTTCACCACCTACAATCTGATGGGTCCAAAGGATCATTTTCTTATATAAATTTAAGTCACCATTAAATCTTTGCATGTTATATCATAATACAACTCTCAATTCATAATCATCAGGATGCATAAATGTAACGCCCCAATTTTTACTGTAATCTTTACTGTCATTAGAAATTACCAAATTACCATAGGTAAATATTATATAAAATTTGAGACCAAACAATTCTCAATAAAGGAATATAACGTTAGAAGAGAAGTTAGGAGCAATTCGTACAAGCATTGCAAACCCGAATTTTCTGTATGTGTAAAATGACCAAAATGCCCCTGAGGTTATTTTACTCAGAAAATGAGGATCGTGGGCCCCACCCGTCCTCAAGGGGATGTTTTGAGGATAATAAAGGATTGTTTGTGTTATGTGTGTTAATAGAGGAGAAGAATCTCAATTTTGAGTTCGACGCGAAATGACCAAAACGCCCCGGCCGTTTTAACTCCGATTGCGTGCCGACTTAGTCCGAACCTCACTAAAATATTTTAAAAGGTGTTTTTAAGTTATGAATGACCCTTGGTTAAGTCGGATGGTCCGGGAATTTTGGGTTAATTACCGTTTTGCCCTGTCTTTATGAGTTTTGCAAATTTTGAGATTTTCGATTTGTCTAACGAAACCTAAACAATATTAGGCTCAAATTAAAGCTTATTAAATTCTAATTACTAATCTAGAGTCAAAATTATTTATTTAGATTGATTAGAACCTAAAATTGCTTAAAACACCCAAATTGCTTAGTAATTCACTTAAGCCCTTAACCGTAAATTCTCTAAATTGCATGAATACCTTGCCTACACCTAAATAATACATGGAACACACAAAATCCTCTTCCACAAGGCTGTAATGGCCGAAATTATTGAGTAATAAGTCAGAAAATTATTACACAAAAATCCAAAGAATGAAAACAAAGAATCATGAAAACATGGAAACATGATTCCATGTTTTAAGCCACCAAACAAAATGATTTTTCTTCCTTATTTTTTTCCTCTAATTTTTGGTCAGATTTCCTTCCTTCCTTTGTCCATTTATGAGCTGCAAAATCTCTATAAATAGGCATGCTTGAAGATAGTTTAGATGCTTAGTTCATAACTTACACAAATTCTAGTCTTAGGAGCACCAAAAGCTTTCTTTCTTTCTTTCTCTTGGCCAAATTCTCCCTTCAGCTTTTCAAGGATATTTTGCTTCATTTCACTCAAGGAAACCAAGTTCTCTTCCTTTCTTTCAAATCAAATTAGGTAGGGAGGTGTTTCTAAGTTCATTTTATGCTAAGACAAGTTATGTTTCTAGCTCAAAAATGATGTTTTCATGAGCTTTCTTTTAAGTTTTCATTTTCAGTTTCTTCTTCCTTTCTTTTTAAAGTATTTCGGCCATATGGCCTAGCTTATGATGAGACCATGGTTTGATGATGAGATTCTTGAGTGTTGGTTGCAAAGCTTTCACAAGTTAGATCTCTAAAACTTGAAGGTTTCACTAGTTCCAAAGCTTCTAAAATTTCAGTTTTTCTTTCCTTATTTTCCTTTCATGGTTTCGGCCAAATGGCCTAGGAAGGAATGAAATGATGGCTTGATGATGAGGACCTTGAATATGGGTTGTAAATCCATCACAAGTTAGGCCTCTAAAGCTTGAACATTCCATTTAATGCAAAACTTTAAAGAATAATGTTTTTATCTTGAGGTTTGAATATGAAATATGTATTTTTTTACTTTGTCTTGCTAAGATACATATATTGGGTTGAAATCATAATTTTCTTAAAGTCTTGAAGGAGCTCTAGTAAAGAGATCAAGTGAACTTGCATCCATGTTTAAGTTTATGCCTTGCATAACCATATTTATTTTATGTCATAACTAAATTCTCAAGAATAAATAAATGAACTTGCATATCTCATGTTTAAATTTCAAGCTTGCATTTCATGTTTAAATTTCAAGTTGTCACTTAATCTCTAAAGATAATAAAGAAGTTGCATCTCATGTTTATTTTATGCTCTCACTTTATTTTATAATGGCTAAAAGAATCAATGCATGGCATGTTTATTTTATGTCATCACCTAAAAATCCTAGAGCTCAA
Source organism: Dalbergia oliveri (assembly GCA_030441495.1). Lineage (NCBI taxonomy): Eukaryota > Viridiplantae > Streptophyta > Magnoliopsida > Fabales > Fabaceae > Dalbergia > Dalbergia oliveri. Next base: position 4,705,355 of record JAMLFY010000019.1, on the reverse strand, counting down.
AGACTTGCCTATGAATCATAAGCGAAGAAATGAGATAATTGGAGTTAAAGAATTTATTCTTTAAGAAGTCTTGAGAATTGGAGCTTAAAAAAAATGTAATTCTCTTCTCCCTCACCGGTCTATGCGGACTACGCCGCTCGATTGCTTAAGATTCTCTTCTTCCTCTTCTGTCCCTGCGGATTACGCGCTCCAGTTTCTTGCATCATGTTTATATTACAAGTTCTTGCATCATGTTTAATTTTCAAGTCATCACCTTAAATCTTAAAGATAAAGAAATGGAATTGCATATCATGTTTATAATTCCAAGCTATCACCTTATAAAGATAAGATTAAAATAAGGTTGCATAGCATGGTAATAATTCTAAGATGTCACCTAAATCTCTAAAGCTCAAGACTTGCTCCTTTTATCTTAAGTGAAAGATTTAATTATGAACATTCTTTCAAGTTATAAATCGGTCCCATGGTTAAGTTAGGCCTAAAGTCCTATGACTTCTTTCAAGTTTAACAAAAAGAATTAGTTCTAAAAGAGTTTTAAAACTTTGTAAGAATTTTATGGGAAGCTAGTAATTTTATGTGTACTTAAAATGTGATTTGATGCTTATTAAGAATTTGGTGTCATTGATTGATTCCCTGGTTTGTATGTTATAGTTGCTGTTGCAAACAATGAAAACTTATGCATGAAATAAAGACATATTTGTTCCTGGAAGAAAGTGTATTACCTAAGAGTGCAATTTGGAAAGATTCTGGCTAAGGAAAGATTTGGTATTTAAGCGTGTCCATTGTGACCCACCTCTCTTTCCTGGAATCTCCAGATGCATGATTATAGTTGATATATATTATTCCAGAATAAGACTGTAAATAAGAAAATGTTAGAATTATTATGAATTGCGAGTTGTAACATGCAAAGACTTATTGGTGACTTAAAATTTATAAGAAAATGATCCTCTGGACCCATCAAACTATAGGTGGTGAAAAGGTGATTCTAGCCCCCTAACTGTTCTCTCAAAAGGGTAGAGTCAGGACTTTAACTTATCAAAAAGGATAAGTATATGCTAGTGACGACTAGTAAGGTATGAGCTCATAACCTAGATTACTCCCAAAAGGGTGGAGTATAGGGTGGCCCAAGGAAAATAATGAGGATGATAAGATTTTAAAGTCACCTAAGGTACTAAAGAAATAAATTATGTGCACCATGTCCATGTGTAGCTATTATGATATTCTTCTGTGCATAACATACATGAGTTGATGATGAGAAATATGATGTTCTTCTATGCATGTTATATTAATGATGATGATGAGGAATATGATGTAATGATAAAAGAAAAGTTCATTATAAATATGACATGTTAAGATTATGATGCATTATAAGACGCATAATTAAAATTGGCCGAATCTCGGTAAAAGTATTTTCTGAACTTAAAATTTAATCTTCGTATGTTCACTATTTTATAATAACCCGAGATTCCTGGAGACTTTGATGATGACACCGTAGAAGGAGATACCCTCCTGAGAATTCTTTAGTAAGATTCTCACTCCCTTTCCTTTATTTCCGTCATTGTCTTCAGATTTCAGATGGCGACATTCGTCCTGTCGTTGACACCCCTACTTGGGAATTCCACTATGATCCGATGCATCATTCGTATCACTTTGAAGGAAGGTGCTCGGTTCGTGTTTTTATTTACGTAGGTCATCCATTTGCACATCCCTCCCAGTTATCATTTTTCTCCTACTTCTCCCTATGGCGATGAAATGGTTTTCGAACATGCACGTCCACTTGATGAAAGAATGTTACGTTCTTATCCCGCCTCATCTCCGTCCATGATTTCCCAGTATAATCCACGAACAAGATATTCTGAAACCGATCCTTCAGAGGACCCTCCTACTCATGCTTATTCTGAGAGCTCCTCCTACTCTCCCACATGTAAGAGAGGGTAGTGAGGAAACGTTGTTCAGCCGAGGTTAGCAAGAAGATCGTCCATGCGACCCCAGCCTGGTGCATCTCGTGCTCCCTTCCGAGGAAGCTCGTAGTGATCGGGTTTCTTCCCCCGTTTCCAACAGTGGCCCTAGAGAGTTTTTAGTAGTCTCAAGAGTGTTATACATCCCAGTTTAGAGTAGCCTTCCTCAGCTTTTAAGGTCATCTAGTTTAGGGGCATGAATTTCCTTATAAATAGTTTCCTATGGTGTGAATATGTAAGATATGATGTATGAACTTAACTCACCTTTTGAGTGAGGTTATTGTATATATGTTGTGATGTACATTATGGATGTTATGTGATGAAGCCAATATGATATATTTAGATTCTTAAATGTCTTATCTTACTACCGCTTAATCGTTTATGTTATGCGCGGCTCACGATTTCAATTATGTTAAAAAAAAATGGCTCGTAATTTCACTAAGTATTTTCAAAATACGATGAAAGAACCAAAGTAAAGAGTAAAGTCTAGTCATTAATCCAATTCAACTTAGTGTATTTGGTTAATTACTAGGGTGTTACAATAAACATTCTCATTGTTTGCAACAGCAACTATAACATGCAAGCCAGGAAATCATTCAATGATATCAAATACTTAATAAGCATCAAATCACCACATAGACTTATCATTTCAAACTTCAAAGAACCATCATCATAAATTCTTACCAAAAACCGTCTTAAACAACCGAAACTTTAGAATCGGGTAACCTCAATTACCAAACTAATTAATCATGCATCTAAAGGATTCATTATCATCATTACCATTAATTATAAGTCTTAAGAACATTATTAAACTATATGGGACAGCATAGGCAGCAAATTATATTTAAGGCTTCACGAATGCTAGAAGTTGCATTTTTAACCCTTTCTCGTTACCGGCTTTCCTTATGGTGCTAAAATTAATTACTAAACCAATTATGAATCATTCTCCCTTATCTAAACAAAATAGAACCTGGTTCTTAGGGCTTCTAAAGGTTCTAGATAGAACGCATAAATTTCATTCTCTAAGTTATAGAAATCTTGTTTTACGATTTTTTGGAAGCTAGTTTTATTTCTAACATGCATAGAATCGTTCCTCAACAATAAATCATGATTATCACAACTTCAAACATATTAAACCATCATCATATAGTAGTACTAAACTTAGAAGATGGCTGAATCATGAACCTCACATATTTGCTTAAAATCACATTTTAAGTACATGTATGATACTAGTTTCCCGTAAAATCTTTGCAAAGCCTTAACACTCTTTTAGAAACTAATTCTTTTTGTTAATCTTGAAAGAAATTATAGAACTAAATCTATTTAAAATCACTTTGGGCCTACCTGAATTAAGAGGCCGATTTATATATTGAAAGAATCTTCACGATTAAAATTCTCACTTAAGATAAAAGGAGCAAGTCTTGAGCTTTATAGATTTAGGTGATAACTAGAATCATAAACATGCTATACAACCTCATTTTAATCTTGTCTTTATAAGGTGATAACTTGGAATTATAGACATGATATGCAAGACTTGAAATTTAAACATGATGTGAGGTCCATATTATTATATTCACGAATTGAGGTGATATGCTTGAAATATAAATATGATTATGCAAGCTCAGAAATATAAACATGATGCAAGAGCTTGAAATAAATAAGAAACTGAACGACGTAGTCCACATTGACCAATGAGAGAAGAGAATCTTAATAAAAGAAAATAAGAAACTGAGGTAGTCCGCACTGGACCTGAAGAGAGAAGAGAATTCTTATTACATCTTATTAAGCTCCAAACTCAAGACTTCTTAAAGAATGAATTCTTTGACTCCAATAATCTTAAGGAAATTGAAAGTGAGCTTTAGAGCTCTTATTATTATGGTTCCAAGAACCTTATGTCTTGAACTCATCATCAAGTTCAAAAAGAATCGGTTTAGATAAAACTAACGATTTTTTCATAAAACTTTTGATAACAAAAACTAAACATTGGGCTTTAGAGGTTCATTAAGTGATGGATTCATAAACACCATCATGATTCCTCATCATCAATCCATGGTTACTAACAAGCCATAGAAACCGAAACTTTAAGCAAAGAATCAAGAGAAAGAACATGAAATAAACTCCCTACCAAGTTATTTCTTGTTTCCAAAAGATTAAGCTTGAGCTTATAAGAAGTGAGAACAATAAAAATCTGATGCTAATGAGGGTGATAGATTTGGTCAAGAGAGGTTTGGGTGGAGGAAGGATTTTTCTTGTGTTTTTGTGTTTGGCAATGGAAAGGTTATGTGTTTAGGAGTTGATTTATGGTTGGATTGTATATGCTTGAGGTTTAGAGCTTGGTTAGAGGTTGGGAATGGAGTCTCTGAATATGAATGAGGAAGAAGAAGAAAGCTGGAAATATTGAGAGAATTAGAGAACTTTGAGCAAACTTTGAGTGAGAAAACTATCAAGAAAGCAAGTGCTAAGACTAAGAGAGTTTGTGTATGCATTTTGGCCATGGAAGAACACCTATTTATAGCCATTTGGGGGCTGTACGGACGTGCTAATCAGGCTGGAAAAAATGGAGTTTTATTTCAATTTTTAATTATAGGAAACATTAAAGAAAGAAAGCATAATTAGTGGTAATAGTTTTATTTATGTATAATGGATGAAAAACTCCAAAATTTGGTACTAATGGGGCACAAAGGTGGCTAATTACCCTATAGTGGAATTGAGTGGGATTTCTTTTAATTAAATATGGCCTTAATTGGTGGAAAAGAATACTTAAAGAAATGGTATTTTGGTTTGATATTGTTTGCAAGTGTATGGTTGTTGAAAAACATAAAAACATGGCTGATTATGGATCATGAAGTGGTGCCATTTCTGATTGCATTAGGATCAGATTGGCTTTTATTTTTTAGTGGGAAATCATGTATTAGATGTTTAATTACTTAGGTAAAAGGTTAGGAATCAATAGGTTAGTGAAAAAGGGTAAAATGTTAGGTGTTTAGGTTAATTCAAGACAAGGTAAAGTAAATAATCATACATTAGTGAATGAAGTTAATTTCAAGTAGATAAAAATCAATTTGTAACATAAATTCAAAACTTAAGATAAGAAAATATAGTTTTACTAGATTTTACCTAAACCGAAACCCTAACCGTAAACTTGATATAATACATTCTTGTAATTAAGGAAAAGAAAATATAATTTTTCCTTAAGTAAATATTTTAATTACCTCAAGTAATTATTTTTAACCTTAGGTAATTAATTTTTAACTCTAGGTTAATGATTGAAATCAACTCGAATTGAATCGAGTTAAAATTGCCTTAATTACTTAAGTAAAACTCATTAAGCATTCACTAGGGTAAAAAGGTAATTTCATGTAAAAACTTCCTGTAATTCCTGGACATCCTCTAATTATACTTCAAATGGTCTTTCTGAACTTTTGGGTGAAAACGAATTCAAAAGTTACATCATTTCATGTAAAGTTACCGTAGGGGTAATTTTTCACAAAAACCTCCCTGGCTACCCGGCTTAAACTGTTGTTAAACATTTACTTAAAACATCATTTAAAACCTTTTGGTGAAGTCGGGTACCATAAATGTGTTAATTAACCAAGGGCGTTTGGTAATTTTGCGCATCAACTCAAAATGAGATTCTTGCTCTATTAACACACATAATACATATAATCCCCTATCATCATCAAAACGTCCCCTTGAGGATGGCCAGGGGCGATCCTCATCTTTTGGGTAAAATGACCTCAAGGGCATTTTGGTCATTTTACACGTACAGAAAATTTGGTTTGCAACTCTGCACGAATCACTATTCAAATTTCTCGTAACATCTTCTCTAATGTTATATTCCTTTATTGAGGATTATTGAGCCTCGAATTTCATGTAAGAATTACCTAGGGGTAATTCGGTAATTTTCAGAAAAAGTAAAAATTGGGGCGTTATATTACTCCCCTCTTTAAAAAGAATTTCGCCCTCGAAATTCGTTACTGAGAAAGCTCTGATAAAGCGTCTTCATATCCAATTCCAACTCCCATGTGAAATCTTCTGTTTCCTCGTCCCCATGCTACCTTAACTAGAGGTATCATCTTGGTTCTTAGCGTTGACTTATTGTCTACGATCCTCGTAGGGGTTAAGTTAAATGTTAGGTCTTCCCTTAATTGTAATTGCTCTGGTTCTAGAACATGACTTGGGTCAACTCATCTTTTCTTAACTAGGAGACATGAAAGACATTATGGAAGTTAGATAGAGGGGTAGGGCTATACGGTATGCTACGTTCCCAACTTGGTTAAGGATTGAAATGGGCCAAGAAATCTGGGCTCAATTTCTTAACTCTCATGGCTCGACCTATGCCTGGTAGGAGTGATCCTAAGGAACACATGTTCTCCTTCTTGAAATTCTATCTTTCGCCGTTTGTCCGCATAGTTTTTCTGCGACTTTAGAGGAAGAATCTTATCCCTAATCTTCTTGATTTGTTTCGTTGTTTCACAATATCAGGTTGAGTAAACTCTATCTCTGGGTTCATACCAACATAAGGGAGATTGACATTTCGTCCATAGAGGGCCTCGTACGGTGCCATACCGATACTTGCATGATAACTGTTGTTATATGCAAACTCAATCAGTGCAGTGCTTACCCAACTTCCCTTTGATCCAAAACACATGCCCTTAACATATCCTCCAAGGTTTGGATAGTTCTTTCAGATTGACCATTGGGGTGATAAGCCGGCTTAGACACAACTTGAGCCAAATTCCTTCTGAAAGGCTCCCAAAATCGTGACGTAATCGCGGATCCCGATCCGAGATTATCATCGACGGACCGTGTAACCTTACTATCTCTTGAATATATAATTGTGCTAACCTATCCAAGGAATAAGTCACCTTAATAGGTAGAAAGTGGGCTGACTTAGTCAACCGATCCACGATTACCCATATGGCATCATGATTCGCTTGGGTCCTTGGTAGTCCAATTACAAAATCCATGGAGATACTATTCCACTTCCACTCGGGATTGTAGGGGTTGCAACATTCCAGAGGGTTTTGGTGCTCAATCTTCACCTTTTGACACACCAAGCACTTATTCACCCATGTGCACACATCCTTCTTCAATCCTGGCCACCAGAACATCTTCTTCAAATCTTGATACATCTTGGTGGCACCAGGATGAAGGTGAAATAACTCTTATGGGCTTCCTCCAAAATGTCCTTCGGAGGTCACCATTAGCAGGTACACATATACGACCTTCAAATCTCCACAAACTATCATTCCCTTGGGTAAAACCTTTCAACTTATCAGCTCTTATTGCCTCTAAGGTTTCTTGAAATTCCGTATCTTCCCTTTGGGCTTGAGCAATTCTTTCCTTGAATTCACTCGTCACACTAAGATGGCAAGCTCTTATGCCCTTAGTGGTCAAGGTCATCCCTAGGTTTAGGTCTCTAAATTGCTCAATTAACTCAACCTCCTTCACCATCAAATGGGATACTTGTAAAGATTTCCTACTAGGGCATCGCTACAACATTAGCTTTACCTGGGTGATAGTTTAACCCAAAATCATAATCTTTTAAAAATTCCATCCACCTTCTTTGCCTCATGTTTAGCTCTTTTTGATCAAAGAGATACTTCAAACTCTTGTGATCGGAGAACACCTCAAACTTCACTCCGTATAAATGGTGTCTCCAAATCTTAGAGCAAACACGACAGTGGCTATTCAAGGTCATGGGTAGGGTAATTTGCCTCATGTGGCTTGAGTTGCCTCGACACATAGGCCACCACTTGCCTATTTTGCATCAGTACACAACCCAAACCCTTTCTCGAAGCATTACAGGACACTTCGAAAAGCACATTGAGGTCGGTTAACACTAGAATAGGGGTTGAGGTTAGCTTGCGTTTCAGCTCTTGAAAGCTCTTTTCACACTCCGGGTCCATGAAAAAGGGGTTTTTTCCTAGTTAGCTTGGTTAAAGGTAGGGAAATCTGGGAAAATCCCTTGATAAACCGAGGTAATAACCAGCTAAACCTAAGAAGCTCCTTACTTCATTACCATGGTTGGTCTTTCCCACTTTACAACCGTTTCCACCTTACTAGGATCTATAGCAATTCCTTTCTTAGATACTACATGCCCTAAAAATTTCACCTCATCTAACCAGAATTCACACTTAGAAAGCTTGGCATATAGTTTCTTTTCCTTCAAAATCCAGTACTATGGTTAGGTGGCATTCATGCTCCTCGTGGGTCTTAGAGTAGATGAGAATGTCATCTATGAAGACAACCATGAATTGATCTAAATAGGGTCTAAAGATCCTATTCATGTAATCCATAAAAATTGCCAGAGCATTGGTTAATCCAAAGGGCATTACTGCAAACTCAAAATGGCCGTATCGAGTGCGAAAGGCCGTTTTCGGTATATCTTCATCTCTCACCCTAATCTGGTGGTAACCTGACCTCAAATCAATCTTAGAAAACACTACTGCACCTTTAAGCTGGTCCATCAAGTCATCTATCCTAGGCAAAGGGTATTTGTTCTTCACCGTCACTTTATTCAATTGCCTATAGTCAACACACATCCTCATACTCCCATCCTTTTTCTTCACAAACAACACAAGGGCTCCCCAAGGTGATGCACTAGGCCTAACAAACTTTTTCTCCAATAAATCCTCCAATTGAGCTTTCAACTCGATTAATTCTAATGGGGACATCCTATATGGGGCTATGGATATAGGACCTGCACCTGAAGGTTCTATGGAGAACTCTATCTCTCTTTGGGGGAAACTCTAGTATCTCATCTGGAAATACTTGGGATAATTGCTTACTATCGGTATCTCTCAATACTTTGCTCAAAGTCTACATCACTAGCGGCTAGGAAAATATAACCTTTATTCTCACCTTTACCACAGTCCATTTCTAGTTATGTATAGACTTATGGGTTTCTTAGGTTCAATGGGAACAGGAAGAAAAGTGATGGTTTTCTCATAGGTTTAACAATACACGGTTGGCCTCAAGCCAATCCATGCCAAGAATCACATCTAAACCTCGCATAGGTAAGCAAATAAGGTCTAAAACAAAGGATCTATTTTCAATAACAAAATTACAATCTAGACAACATCTACAAGTCCTAAGGTTTTCCAGTCGAGGTAGAAACAACAAGGTCAAAAGGAAGTTCAGTCACATGTAAGTTAAGGCTTTTAACACATGAGTGGGAGACAAAAGAATGGGAAGCACCAGAATCATATAGTACAATTAAGTTTTTACCATGCATGTTACACTTACCTTCCACGAGATTTCGTGACTTTGTCGTTTCTTCATTAATGGTAAAGACCCTTCCTTGGTACTGCGGCTTGGGATTAAGGGTTGACGGGTTCCTCTCTGTGTATTCTCGAGAGTAATGGCCTGGCTTCCACACCATAGCAAACATTTGTTCGGCTCGACATGGCATGCTTCCATGATTCTTGCCGCACTGGGACATTCCTGGATGGTGGAGCTCGTGGAGGTGCTACTGGATCTTTTGTGGTGCTTTCCCCTTGTTGTTATTGTTGTTGGTGTTGCAATTGTTGCGTTGCGATTGTTATTGTTTGGTCTTCCTTGTTGAAAGTTCCTTTGTGGACCTTGTGGTCTTGATTGAGGTGGAAATGGGGGTCGATTGCCTCTTGATTGCTGACCTTGAGGTGTCAGCTTCTTGGTGATATTATCAGGCTTCGAGGTGCTCAGCTTTCTTGCCCTTCTTCAATGATGTGACATTTGTTAACTAGAGTAGAGAAATCCCTAATCTCCAAATGCGCAATTGCCACATTGAGCTCCGCCTTTAATCCTGACTCGTATTTAATGCATTTCCAATACTCATCGGGGTTACCTTGATACATCCTTGAGAACTTATTAAGTTCTTCAAATCTAGCAGTGTACTGGGCCACGTTCATATTTCCTTGGACAAGCTGCATGAATTCAATGTCCTTGGCATATTGACCGATTCTGGAAATACTTCTCATAAAAATGGACCTTAAATAGCTCCCAATCAATGTCCGTATCTCGCCTCCAAGAGCCTTCGGTACCTCTCCACCAATAACATCACCCTCGAGCATATGGGTGGCGAAAGTAACCTTCGCTCCTCTGAGCATGAACAACAGCAAATACCTTCTCATATTTGAATCCATTCATCTGCAACATTTGGATTGAGGGTACCCTTGAAACTTAGGGTTCGCCTTCCGAAATTCCCCAAACAAGCATATTCGGGATCTTATGGCCTTGATTCGCATTAGCTTGGCGATCTTGATCCATTCGCTCCATCATCATTCTCATTGTCCTTGCCACATCACAGAGTGCTTCGGCGGTCTCGTTGTTCTCATTATTTTGTGCTGCGCTCCTAGCTCGTTGTCGACGTGCCATTGGTCCCTATACACACAAAAAGCAACACTGAGGTGATCAGGCTCAATATTCCATGCAAAGTGAGCAAGTTACCATGGCACGTGCAACATACAGGAGTCATGTATTTCTAATCCTCAAGCTCATCCTAATGATAAACATCTACACATGGCATCTCTAACGTATTATGCTTTAGAAGCATGTCCAATCCTCAGGCTCCATGAGAACCGAACCTCTAATACCAAAATATAACACCCTAATAATTAACTCAATACACCTAGGTTGTATTTGATTAATTACTAGACTTTACTCTTTGCTTCAGTTCTTTTAATCATATTTTGAAAATACTAAGTGAAATTACGAGCCATTTTTTTTTAAAACATAATTGAAAACGTGAGCGCATAACGTGAACAATTCAGCGAAATATAACAAGACATATTAGAATTTAAATACATCACATCACATCACATTGGCTCCATCATATAACATCCATAATTACTTAATACATAGATATTTTTCCTACCAGCAAGGTTAAGCTAGGTGTAGGCAATCAGACCAATATAAATAGTATATGGATGGAAAAATATCCATTAACAACACCTACTAATAACACTTCAGAGATAGGAATAGATATCCAAGCTCACGTGCAAAGTTTAGCGATACATTCCTCAAGGATAATAAACTAGTTCACTAGATCAAGTACATCTACCAGGTGAGAGCATCAACGGAATCACGAATATCACCATCACTTTCTGAAGACGAGATGGAAAGAAAAGAAGAGGGAGTGAGAAACTTATAAAAGAATCTCAGTAGGGTACTCACCTCATATGCATCGTGTCATCATCATCGTCCTCAGGAACCTCTGGGTTATTATGAAATAGTGAGCATGCTAAGATTGATTTATTAAGTTCGAAAATATACTTTACCGAGGTTCGTCCATTTTAATCATGCGTCTTATAATGCATCATAAACTTAGCATGTCATGTTTATAATGAACTTTTCCTTTCATATATAATAACATAGTTATGCATAAAATCACATCATATTCCTCATCATCATTTCATAATACTATGCATAGCAGAACATCATATTTCTCATCATTATCTCATAAATACTATGCATGGCAGAACATCATATTCACATAATGCATTTACTTAGTTTCTTAGGTGACTTAAAGTTACTTTCATCATCATTTTCCTGGGCCACCCTATACTCCACCCTTTTGGGAGTAATCTAGGTTATAAGCTCATACCTTACTAGTCGTCACTAGCATATACTTATCCCTTTTGATAAGTTAAAGTCCCAACTCTACCCTTTTGAGAGAACGGGCTAGGGAGCAAGAATCACCTTTTCACCACCTATAGTCTGATGGGTCCAAAGGATCATTTTCTTATATAAATTTAAGTCACCATTAAATCTTTGCATGTTATATCATAATACAACTCTCAATTCATAATCATCAGGATGCATAAACATTCTCATTGTTTTCAACAGCAACTATAACATGCAAGCCAGGGAATCATTCAATGATATCAAATACTTAATAAGCATCAAATCACTACATAGACTTATCATTTCAAACTTCAAAGAACCATCATCATAAATTCTTACCGAAAACCGTCTTAAACAACTGAAACTTTAGAATCGAGTAACCTTAATTATCAAACTAATTAATCATGCATCTAAAGGATTCATTATCATCATTACCATTAATTATAAGCCTTAAGAACATTATTAAACTATATGGGACAGCATAGGCAGCAAGTTATATTTAAGGCTTCACGTGTGCTAGAAGTTGCATTTTTAACTCTTCTCGTTACCGGCTTTCCTTATGGTGCTAAAATTAATTACTAAACCAATTATGAATCATTCTCCCTTATCTAAACACAATAGAACCTGGTTCTTAGGGCTGCTAAAGGTTCTGAAGAACGCATAAATTTCATTCTCTAGAGTTCTAGAAATCTTGCTTTTACGATTTTTCTGGAAGCTAGTTTTATTTCTAACATGCATAGAATCGTTCCCTCAGCAATAAACCATGATTATCACAACTTCAAACATATTAAACCATCATCATACAGTAGTACTAAACTTAGATTAGTGGCTGAATCATGAACCTCACATATTTGCTTAAAATCACATTTTAAGTACATGTATGATACTAGTTTCCCGTAAAATCTTTGCAAAGCCTTAAAACTCTTTTAGAAACTAATTCTTTTTGTTAATCTTGAAAGAAATTATAGAACTAAATCAGTAGCTATTTAAAATCACTTTGGGCCTACCTTAATTATGAGGCCGATTTATATATTGAAAGAATCTTCACGATTAAAATTCTCACTTAAGATAAAAGGAGCAAGTCTTGAGCTTTATAGATTTAGGTGATAACTAGAATCATAAACATGCTATACAACCTCATTTTAATCTTGTCTTTATAAGGTGATAACTTGGAATTATAAACATGATATGCAAGACTTGAAATTTAAACATGATGTGCAGGTCCATATTATTATATTCACGAATTGAGGTGATCTGCTTGAAATATAAATATGATTATGCAAGCTTGGAAATATAAACATGATGCAAGAGCTTGAAATAAATAAGAAACTGGAACGCGTAGTCCGCATGGACCAGTGGAGAGAGAAGAGAATCTTAATAAAAGAAAATAAGAAACCGAAGCGGCGGTAGCCCGCACTGGACCTGAAGAGAGAAGAGAATTCTTATTACATCTTATTAAGCTCCAAACTCAAGACTTCTTAAAGAATGAATTCTTTGACTCCAATAATCTTAAGGAAATTGAAAGTGAGCTTTAGAGTTCTTATTATTATGGTTCCAAGAACCTTATTTCTTGAACTCATCATCAAGCTCAAAAGAATTGGTTTAGAGAAAACTAACGATTTTTCCATAAAACTTTTGATAACAAAAACTAAACCTTGGGCTTTAGAGGTTCATTAAGTGATGGATTCATAAACACCATCATGATTCCTCATCATCAAGCCATGGTTACTAACAAGCCATAGAAACCGAAACTTTAAGCAAAGAATCAAGAGAAAGAACATGAAATAAACTCCCTACCAAGTTGTTTCTTGTTTCCAAAAGATTAAGCTTGAGCTTATAAGAAGTGAGAACAATAAAAATCTGATGCTAATGAGGGTGATAAATTCAGTCAAGAGAGGTTTGGGTGGAGGAAGGATTTTTCTTGTGTTTTTGTGTTTGGCAATGGAAAGGTTATGTGTTTAGGAGTTGATTTATGGTTGGATTGTATATGCTTGAGGTTTAGAGCTTGGTTAGAGGTTGGGAATGGAGTCTCTTGAATATGAATGAGGAAGAAGAAGAAAGCTGGAAATATTGAGAGAATTAGAGAACTTTGAGCAAACTTTGAGTGAGAAAACTATCAAGAAAGCAAGTGCTAAGACTAAGAGAGTTTGTGTATGCATTTTGGCCATGGAAGAACACCTATTTATAGCCATTTGGGGGCTATATGGACGTGCTAATCAGGCTGGAAAAATGGAGTTTTATTTCAATTTTTAATTATAGGAAACATTAAAGAAAGAAAGCATAATTAGTGGTAATAGTTTTATTTATGTATAATGGATGAAAAACTCCAAAATTTGGTACTAATGGGGCACAAAGGTGGCTAATTACCCTATAGTGGAATTGAGTGGGATTTCTTTTAATTAAATATGGCCTTAATTGGTGGAAAAGAATACTTAAAGAAATGGTATTTTGGTTTGATATTGTTTGCAAGTGTATGGTTGTTGAAAAATATAAAAACATGGCTGATTATGGATCATGAAGTGGTGCCATTTCTGATTGCATTAGGATCAGATTGGCTTTTATTTTTTAGTGGGAAATCATGTATTAGATGTTTAATTACTTAGGTAAAAGGTTAGGAATCAATAGGTTAGTGAAAAAGGGTAAAATGTTAGGTGTTTAGGTTAATTCAAGACAAGGTAAAGTAAATAATCATACATTAGTGAATGAAGTTAATTTCAAGTAGATAAAAATCAATTTGTAACATAAATTCAAAACTTAAGATAAGAAAATATAGTTTTACTAGATTTTACCTAAACCGAAACCCTAACCGTAAACTTGATATAATACATTCTTGTAATTAAGGAAAAGAAAATATAATTTTTCCTTAAGTAAATATTTTAATTACCTCAAGTAATTATTTTTAACCTTAGGTAATTAATTTTTAACTCTAGGTTAATGATTGAAATCAACTCGAATTGAATTGAGTTAAAATTGCCTTAATTACTTAAGTAAAACTCATTAAGCATTCACTAGGGGCAAAAAGGTAATTTCACGTAAAAACTTCCTGTAATTACTGGACATCCTCTAATTATACTTCAAATGGTCTTTCTGAACTTTTGGGTAAAAGGAATTCAAAAGTTACATCATTTCATGTAAAGTTACCGTAGGGGTAAAACTTAATTTTTCACAAAAACCTCCCAGGGCTACCCGGGCTTAAACCGTTGTTAAACATTTACTTAAACATCATTTAAAACCTTTTGGTGAAGTCCGTCAACCCACTAAATTCGTGTTAATTAACCACAGGCGTTTTGGTAATTTTGCGCATTAGAACTCAAAATGAGATTCTTCTGCTTATTAACACACATAATACATATAATCCCCTATCATCATCAAAACGTCCCCTTGAGGATGGCCAGGACCGGATCCTCATCTTTGGGAAAATGACCTCAGGGCATTTTGGTCATTTTACACGTATAGAAAAATCGGGTTTGCGACTCTTGCACAAATCGCTATTCAAATTTCTCGTAACATCTTCTTTAATGTTATATTCCTTTATTGAGGATTATTCAACCTTTAAATTTCATGTAAGAATTACCTAAGGGTAATTCGGTAATTTTCAGTAGCAGTAAAAATGGGGCATTATACACTTCTATTAAGTTCAATCTCTTTATAACTTGTAAGTCCACGTTATGCAATCCAAATAACTTGTATGCTATGTCAAGAAACTTAAGGAAGACATTAGTCATTCTTCAAAATATTTTCTTTAAATTAGTTTTGTTGTCACTCAAAATATATTGCTATTGAAGCTTTCTAAAAGGTTCTAGAGCTAAAATATCTTGCTTAGATAATCAGGCAGACTATGTTGATGAATGAGTAATCTATTACTTGCTTGATATGATATCTCATTACATCAATGTTTCCTTCTGGATGCTCAAGCTATGGAACATACTGCTTAATGTTTTAATACATGCTATGTTAATGCTCTGATACATGTTATGTTCTATATATATCTCATTGTGTGAGCCTGTGAAAGTATTTTTTAAGCCTTATGTTACAAAATCACTTTCTCTGATAGTTATGAGAAAAGTTTCCTGACTATAGTCCAAGCTCAAAATTGATTTTGCTCATATTTAATTGGGATTAGTCCTTATTGAGCTTTAGAAACCTCTTTCCATATATGCAAATGATATCAATTTAAGCTTTCTTTGAGCATTAGAAATGACATTGTATCAATCTGTTGTATTCTCCTCTCACATGCTTTGATGCATCTATTTCATACAAATATGAGCATCCAGTTCAAAATGAGTTTGGATAAAAATGTACTAAATAAGAAAATTAATCAAGATGAAATATCACAAGTATTACTTGTTTTTTATTCAAGCATGTGTACTTTCAAAGTTATTTTGATAGAAAATCAAGTTGTTTTTATCAAAAGGGCTTAAACGATGATATCCTTTTCAGGACCTGCCCTTATACTTCTCATAAAATACTCAAAGTAACATCAGAAACTTCATTAACAATCAAAACAACTCTATTTAAGTCACTTAAGGCTATAAAATGTTTTTAATCTTATCCATATCATGCCTTAAGAAAAGGACTTCCTAAAAATTACATCACGCAAAATGTTGAAAGAATATTGTTTGTCATGCGACACTTTTTGTAATATTTCTTTCAATATTCTTCTAAAGATTTTCTTCAAATTGGTTTGTCATCATCAAAAGGAGGAGATCTCCAAAACCCTTTAGAAAGCTTCAAGATAATATGTTTTGAATGACAACAAAACCAATTAAAGGAAAATATTTTGGAGAATGATTAATGTCTACCTTGAGTTTCTTGAAGTAGCAAATAGGTTCTTTTGTTGGCATAATATGGCTCCATTAACGTGAATAATTTCACTTTACATGTGCAACCATGATTTATCTCGTATAAAGAGATGGGAACCAAATGGAAGTCATAATTATATCACAATTTGAGCATATACATGCCTAATAGATTGAAGAAATACAACCAGGACAAGAAAACAAGTTTCAGGACGTCAAAAAGTAGCACTAGACTTTTAGAAAGTAATCTTAGAATATCAATCAAACTCTGAAGCCAAGGTGCTCTACAATCTTCAATCATCATGTTTGCAATCTTTTTATCTACATCAAGCTTTGATTGAAGACTAGAAAACCAAAGTTTTATCAAGGAACAGATACCGTACATTAGAAAGTTCACTTTACGTGAAAAACGTTGAACTTTACTAGAAAAGGAGGGAAATTTTGAAATTTAAATTCAAAGTCAAACCTAGTGATAGACTGGTGTGTCATTTCTTCTATCGACTTGGTCAACTATCCCAGCTTCTAGAAGAAAGAGTTCAGAAACCTTGATCAGGAAATAAAAAGTAGTTTCTGAAGGACCTTAGAAACCTCAACTTTACAATGACTACCAGCAAATTTGACAAAAGTTAAGCTACTCCTCAAACTGGAGTTTCAAGACATAAACAGATGATCAACACGTGTCACTTGGAAAACTGATCAAGGGCAATAGTAAAAATGTAGGTCATCTATAAATAGAGATAATGTGCTTTCAAACAAAGAGACTTTAATGCTTGCACAAGTGCTAAAACTCGTGAAAATTTCTCCTCATCCATTGTAAAGTTTATTACATCTTATAATCAATTTTCTTATTGTAAAAATCATCTTTCTACATTCCTAAATAGTTTATATGTTCTTCCAAGGAAGAATTTTTAGAAAGAACTCATTCAAGTTATACCAAGTTATTCATTGTACATCTTAAGGAAATTTGAGTGTAGGTTAGTTTGAGTTGCAAACCCAAACACAAACCTCTGGATCCTCTAATCCAGGAGTGATCAGTGTGAATTTAGCTTGGAGAGGCTAGTCAAAGACTACTTGTAGCATGATAGTAAAGTTGTTTTACTTGTTACAATTTAGCTTGGAGAGGCTTGTCGAAGACTACTGGTTCAGTTGAAGAAGCTGGTGAATAACTACTTAGTTTGTGACAGGAGGGGTTGTTGACTAGTCAGAGTTAGAGCATGGGAAGGCTATTGTAAAGACTATCTAGTTTCTTTCTAGGGTTGATAAAGGTGCTAGTGAAACTCAATGTGGTTTAGAACTAGATGTAGGCTATTGCAATATCTTCTTCTCAATTGTCTTTTTACATTCGCTGCTAACACCCTAATATTTAACCCAACACGCCTAGGATGTATTAAGATTAATTATTAGCTATTACTTCCTTTTTAAAACTCGTTGTAAAGTTACTTAGCAGAAATACGGGTAATTTTTTTTTTTTAAATGGAATACATAAAACAAAGTGCGAGCCATTGCATACAATGTAAACGAAACATAAAGCGAAGGGCAAATAAATCATACAAAACAAGAGCAATAAAGAACACCTCAATCATAAAAACATCCATCATAATACTAATCATAATAGTTTTGTACATCATCTAAAACATAAAAGAAAGCATAAAGTCTTACCCATATACGTGGGAGAGCTTGCAATACAGAAACATAAACTGTAATACATGGAAAAGCCCTCAAAAGATACTACCAGCTAAAAAGCAACCCTCCCCTCTACAAGCCTATAGAAGACGCTACTCCTTGGACGAGGAGATGTAGCCCACGAACTCCGAAGCTCCTCCATGTGGCCCAACGAAGAGGGGCGTAGGCATAAGGATCGGCGAGCCACGTGGCCGTCTCTGCGAGGGCGCCTCTTGGGCTGACGTACACGCCTCATAGGCCTCGCAAGAGACCGTGTCCTCGCTGCCCCTACCGGCCAAAGGCACCGAAGGGGCGGAATCCTCCGAATGGGGATTGGCCGGGAGTCCTTCGACAGGTCCTTCCCGCAACGGCGTATGAGGGCACGTACTTCGGATAGTCACGCACGCGAAGATGATGGTCGGCACCCTTTGCCCGTCACGAGGTCGCGTCCTCTCAAAAATCAAATCATCACCAAAGGGAAAGGTCGGAGTGAAGCGAAAGCGGAGACCAGGAAAGCAAACGGGCGTCCCATGTATGCAAAAATACGCAGCACAACGACCCTCGAAATGGTAAGACTGGTGACGGATCGTAGTGCAACTCCCACATGGGCACATCAACAAAAATCACAAACGACTCCATCGCCTGAAGACGTAACGGAAAGAGAAACATAGAGAGGGGTGAGAATCTTGCTAAAGAATCTCAGGAGGAAATCCTATATCCTAATGTCATCGTTTACGTCCCCAGGAACCTTGGGTTTATTATAAAAAGGTTAGACATGCAAAGGTTCATTATGAGGTTTTTGCAAAAGATAATTATCCAAGGTCCGTGTCTTTTATAATGAATCTTAATGCATGTATACAGCATACCAACATATGAATACATGGCAATACATAGGGCAGAAACCAATAAAACACATCATCATCAACTAATTCTCTAATAGTGGCATCTCATTTCTCAACTTGTGACATTATGGTATGAAAAAATAGTAACCGACCCCTGATACTAGGCTATGAGCTCATACCTTAACTAGTCATCACTAGTTCTTGCTTATCTTCTTGATAAGCGAATCATAATCATAAAAATAACAATCCCGACTTCCAGAGTAGGCAGGGGACCTAAGGAATCACCCATTATGGGACTTTCTTCCTTCTTTGAAACGCATCAACTGGTTAAGACCTGACTTTGTCCGCTTTGGCAGGCTAATGTCGATGCCCTCACGGTTTTATCTTCTCCTCACCGTAGCAGGAGAAGTACGTCTTAGTCCGTGAAATGTATTATCTGTTAAGACCAGTGACATTGTCTGCTTCTGGATGGCTCTTCAACCATACCCCCCACCTGTTTCCTTTCTCTTCATGGAGCAGGAGAAATGCGTCTTGCATGTCACATATAAATCATTCTTTTCAAAAACTTTTCTCAAATCCCTCAATTTCACGGAAATTTGGCAGCATAACGACTATACTCCGAATTTCCTCAAATTTGAGTTATGCCACATAACTCAACAACACATGTTATTCTCATGAAATATTTTAACCGAATAAATCTCTTATCCTTAGGAGCATACCCTCCTAACTCATTTCATATTTCTCATTCTTGTTCTCATGCATAATGTACCACATTATCGCAACAACATATCTCAAACACGCATATAGCCACATATATCATGTCATTAGCATATTCTCAACATCACAAGGATACCCACTCAGTCTCACACTCACATCACACCTTCTACCTCATGGTGTCTTATGCTTTGGCCCTTAGATGCTCTAGCTTGTGTTCCAATTATCCTAACCTTCATTATGGATTTTTATAACACCTAAGGGATCATTACCTAAAATTTTCTCTAATGTTTATGATTCATGACATAACCAAATAGCTCTTAGTAATTTTTGGTAGAATTTTCCTTATGATTACAGGGTCCTAGAATCTCCGTCTTTGATCCTTTCTAAGTTCCGTCTTCGCCTAAGGCTCTATAATTAACTCCTAAACCAATTATGAGGGATTCCTACACATATCCACTAATTATAAACCATTTTCCTTAAGTCCAATTATGCTGAAACAGAATTACAAGTTTGTGCATTCTAAGTGTTCTAGAATTCACATTTCAAGTCCTTTCTACTTACTTGTTCTTCCTAAACTTCCCTAAATCGTTCCTTACTTCACCCAAACATAATTTTACACATTTTAACTCCTCAAAATAGTATTCATACAGTGGCTGACAAACAAGATAGAAACCAAGAGTGTACATCACACATAATTGCATAAAATCATGTTATAAGTGTATATGAGTTGCTAGTTTTCCTTTAGAACCATTTCAGGAGCAAAGGGTGCTTGGTAATCAATTACATGTGCCTGGTAATCGATTACCAGGGACTAAATTTTGTTTTGGGTTCATAAAATAATTGGGTAATCATTACATAGGATGGTAATCGATTACTTAGGGCTAAAACTTTTCCAGGACATGAAAAACAACCTTGGTAATCATTACATTGTTGGTAACGATTACCAGAACCTTCGGAATTTGAGAAAATGTGATTTTTGACACTTTTCAAGCTATTTAGACACCTTGAGACCTCATAAAACATTTTTCCAACATTTTCTTTAGATCATCCTTACATTTTACAAAATCAAAACCATCATTGTATTATGATAAAACATATCCACTTCTCATGGTTAAAATTTCCATTTGAAGATACTTAGGCAAGTCTTTGAGCTCTAGGATATTTAAGTGATGGAGTAAACTTAAACATGCTATGCACTTATTTTACTCTTCATTAGAAAATAACGTGAGTGCATAAAATAAATATGAGATGCATCCTCATTATTATCTTTAAAGATTAAGTGATGACTTGAAATATAAACATGAAATGCAAGCTTGGAATTTAAACATGATAATGCAAGTCCATTTAGTTATTCTTAAGAGTTTAGTGATGACATCAAAGTAAACATGCTATGCACGGCATAAACATAAACATGTGTGCAACTCATTTTATCTTAGCTAGAGCTCTTACAAGACTTTAAAGGAACATCACAACCTCAACCCAAATATGTACCTTAACAAACATAAAGTGAGCTTTATAGTTCTTAGCACCAAGACTTCAAAGAAGTCCTTGGTTTTGAACTTCATCATCAAGCTCAAGAAAATAGACACAAAGCTCAACACTTTGTCTAAACAAAATACAAGAACTAAGTCATATTTTTTATTTTATTGCTCATGGGCTTTAATCTAGAGTAAAACTCTTAGAACGGCTGACCAACTTTAAGGTTGGCAAGGGTAAGCTTAGAGCTCTTTGAAAACATGTGATTAATTTTCTTAACAAAACTTTTGTGACCTACTTAACATTTTTAACAAGCTTTGTTCAAACAAAGGAGAAAGAAACCAAAATCTTGAAAGGGAAAAGGAAAGGAAGAACCGAAATTAAGTATGGTCCAAGACCAAATTTTCAAGCTTTAGAGGTTTCTCAAATGGTATCACAAGTCCATTATCTTGAAACCTCATCATCAAGCCAAAGTTTTCTCAACACAAGGCTCTAGGCCGAAAATAAAAGAAGAGAAGAAGAACTTGGAAAAATCAAGAGAAAAACTAGAACTCTTCCTTAAAGGAAGCATACAAAACTTGGAAAATAAACCCCTACCTAAAGAAGTCTTGAAGAGAGGAAGGAAAACTTTGTTTCTTGAGAGGAAAAGAGAAAGAAATCCTTCTTGGAAACTTGATGAAGAACTCGGCCAAGGGAGGAGGAAAAGTGGTTCTTTGAGTTTGGGAAGAAAGCTTCAAGTTTGCTCAAGTGTGTAAACATTCAAAGAGCTTTCAAGCTACTGTATTCATAGAAGATTGAGAGCTCATGGATGGCTTAGAGGAGGGAGGAGTGGCCGGTCATCTTGGGGAGGAAGGAGAAGAAATATCTCTTACAAGGTATGGCTTTGAGTATGGGTTCAAGCATGGTTGAGTATGGGCACAAGTATGGGCAAGGCATGGCTCTTTGAGTGAGATAAAATTCAACATGTGACACTTTTCTTGGGCCATGCATTCGGCCAGATTGGGCAACCAAGGGGGAGGATTAATTTGCCCATGTAATTGTGTTTTAGTGATGTGTTTAGGTGTTTCTTTGATTAAGGTTTTGGTTAGGAGTTGTAAGAAAGTGTTTAGGTGAGGTAATTGGCTAATTAAGGTTGTCAAGACTTGATTAGGAAGTGGTCATACTAGATTAACAAATTAAATTCATTTTTCTTAGTCAAATGAGGTATGGCACAATTCCTTAATTTAAGGAATTGGAGAGAGAAAACACTATTTAAGATTCCATGACTAGGAATCTTGAATTAAAGAATGCAATTAGAGTTTATCTAAGCAATCTTAGGTTCTAAACCTTAATAAATTATTTTGACTCTAGATTATTATCGAAATAAATTAATCTTCGATTAGAGCCTAATATTGCTTAGGTTTGCTTAATTGCGTCATTAGGCTCACTTACACGTTCTAGGGGTAAAATGGTAATTTTACACTAAAACTGCCCGAGACCTTCTGGGCTTACTAGACATCAAATATCACTCATAAACATCATTCCAAACTTTTGGAAAAGTTTCGACTCAAACGGCACCTTTTACTCATGTAGAACACAGGGGGTATTTTGGTCATTTTGAGCCGAAAGTTTAGAAAAACAAGATTTTCACCTCAGATATCAAACATAACAAATATGATCCCCTTTAAACATTGAGTTGACCCATTGAGGACTGCCAGGTCGACTGCCCTTTAATTCCAGGTAAAAATGACCTCTGGGCATTTTAGTCATTTGCACTCAAACAACAGAAATTCTGGCGTTACAACCTTGGTTATTTGTTTATATTTGCTTGAAGTCTATTTTTTTAAGTTGTTATTTTACTTACACTTATTTTAAACTTACTTTCTGAAATCTTAACTTTGTTTTCACTTGCACTACAAGCTTAAAGCTTAATAGTTTTATGTTAAAGTTTTCAGAAGCTAAAAGGTAAAAGAAAAGGGAAGCACGATTCAACCCTCCTTTTCGTGCATTTTCTACCAACATTAATATCATAGTATATGATAAATAGAATGAATCAAAGAATAAAAGAATGTTCAAAATAAAAAGATGATAACAAAAACAAAAACAAAAACAAAATGTTGAGCATGCATGAATGAAGTCTTTAAAGCACTCCCTCTAGCTTAACCCTTAATGTTTCATACAAAGAATTTTCTTCATTTCTTTTCTTCTTTTCTTCTTCCCTTTTTGTCATGAACAAAAAGGGTGTGTTGGAAACCATGCCATCATTTGCCCTTCCTTCTAAGTTCTTGAAGAAGTTAGAGTAGAAACTCTTCATGTCTTCTTAATTGGGCATAATATCCCTTGGAGGCTTCAACTCTTTGAATCTTGAGGCAATATCTCTTTGATTGTGCAGAAAAAGCTGAACCTTTGGAAGACTTGGTTGGGGCTAAATTGCAGGTTGGCTTGGAAGATGGATTGTTCTAGTTATTTTTGAGGTAGCTTTTGGAGTAGGTTCAATAATTTCTAAGGGAATGGTGTCTGATAAGGGCATTTATGCCACTTATCTTGCTACCAAACCTTAGCTTTTTGCATGAGTTTTACGAAGTTATTGATACAATTAATAAGGATTTTAATTTACTCCTTATTGTGTGATTTAAATAGAAATATTGACTTTTGCATTGATTTTGGAATAAATTGTAATTATACCCTTGCGTTTGACTTGTCTATTTGAGTATGGTTTTGTGCATATGAGCTTTGGATCAAGTGCAAAATGTCAAGAACAAGGTTGCTGAGATTTAATGCTATCCTAATTGACCTCCAGTTAGTATTTTCACAATATCTAGAGCTACAGATGTTCGATTAAGGTGATTTTGGTGGCGTTGGAAAGCTTATTCAAAGGGCTATAATTTCTATTTCTAGTGCCGAGGACAGATTCGGATGTTTAATGGGCCAAAATGACCAAATACATAAAGACATCAGTTCTATCCAACGCTGCACTCATGAGCACTGAGCTGCTCAACAGAACCCTGAAAATGGTTTTTAGCATAGCTCACTGGTAAGCACTGCAGGTTAATTAGCACTTAGCGGTTAATTACAGCTGTGCGTGCATGATGCAAAACAAATCATTAAATCAATTTTTGGGCCCACTTTGACCTAATTTTAGAGAGCAGTATTGAAGGAATTGTTACAAACTTTTACCCTAGCTTTTACTCAATTTTAGGCTGCCACTTTAGTTGCTATTATTCTCTCTACATCTCTCTCTTCTCTCTTCTTTCTCTAAGGGTTTCATTGGTGAAGGTGTTTTATTTTAGAGGTTGTGGCAACGATTGTTGCTTTTCAGGTTCTCTTTTATCTTCATTATTGTAATCCTCAGAGATGGAGAAGTAGATTTCTTTACTAGTGTAGGGATTTCCGAATGGATTAGAATGATGTTTGAGACCGTTTGTTTATATTGAATGCATTGGTTTTCTTAATGTTCTATAGTTTCTATTCCTTTAATTATTCTGGTGATTGCTATAATCTTTATTGGGATAACTAAATTGGCAATTGTCGTTTAGGGAAACCCTTTAGGCATAAATTAATAGATCTATTGGTTTATGTTTGAGGGAGAACATTAGAATTAACTTTCCGATTGGTGGTTAGGCTATAGCAATTGGCTCATCAAATTAATGTGATTTATAAATAAATTGGCGATCGTTGTTTATTAGCTATTTGCATTGATCAAATTCTAGAGGTTGATTGATCACTAGTTGAATTGTAGGTAATTTATTACCAATAGCCACCAATTGGTTTAATATTTGGTCAATGATAATTAATTTCCAATCCTAGGAATACCTTGCACTAGTACCTTCTCTATTGTTGCTATTATCTTTCAATTTAAATTAATTACTTTAATTCTCAAAACCCCTAAATCTTCCCAACTAAGTATTGAAGCCTCATTGAGAGACGACCTAGATTGTGCCTTTACTACATTTTTGGAGCAACTTAGCACTTTATAAATTTTAATTTGTTTGTGAGTCGTGGCAGCTCGCATCAAATTTTGGCGCCATTGCTGAGGAGGCATTAAAACTTAGTTGTTTAATTTTTTTTATTTTTATTTTATTCCAGTTTTTTATTTTTATTTTTATTATTTTATTTTATTTTTCTTTATTTATTCTTTATTTCTTGCTATTATTCTATTCTACACCAAAAAAAAATGAAAAAAAATTTTGCTCCCTTGTATGAGGCGTTCCCTGTCTATGAAAATTTAATACCTCTTGATTATGAAATTGAGAAAACCTTGAGAAAAATTAGACAGGCAAAGCATCAACAAGTAGAACCATCTAGAATTCTAATCCTTTATTTAGTGTTTTCAAATACAGATGACATGGGAGATCAGACTAGAACACTTAGGGAGCTCACTACTCCTAACTTTACCCTGCAACCCTTGGCCATTACTTACCCTAGGCTTGACAATGATTTTGAGTTTAAGGGGTATATGGTTTATGCTTTGCCCAAGTTCCATGGGTTGTCTGGAGAAGACCCCCACCAGCACTTGAAGAAGCTTCATATGGTGTGTTCTGGCATGAGACCCAATGGGGCGGAGGTGGATGATATTAAGCTAGAGCATTCCCCTTCTCCCTAGAGGTGCTATAGAAAAATGGTTCTTTAATCTACCAGATGGGATTGTAAATAGCTGGATGGGGATGAAGAGGCTTTTCTGGAAAGGTATTTTCCCGCCTCTAGAGATGCTTCTATCAAGAAAGAGATCTCTTGGAATCCGCCAGACTGATGAGACTTTACATGAATATTGGGAACGCTTCAAGCTCCTTTGTATAAGCTACCCCAATCATCAGATTCTAGAGCAACTCCTTCTTCAGTACTTTTATGAAGGGTTGATACCTTGATAGATGTATAGTAGATGCCCTAGTGGAGGGGCATTTCTAGATAAGACTCTAGCAGAGGCCTGTGCTTTGATTGAGAATATGGATGTAAATTTTCAGCAATTTGGTTCCAGGGCACCACAACTACTAAAGGCCTTCATGAAGTGAGCTAGCCAGAGAATCCATTGTTGACCTAAACTTTACAACAACTTTCTGGCCTTATGAAGCAATTGATGGTGAGCCAGGTAGCAACTCTAGTGGTCCCTGTGGTCTGTGGCATTTGCACCTCCACTGAACATCACACAGATATGTGCCCAGCCTACAAGATGAATCAACCACTAGGGTAGCAGCAATATACCCCTTTTAGAGTCCACCTTAGAATTAGGAGGCCAGTTCCATTTGAGAACACATATAACTCCAGCTAGAAGAATCACCCAAATTTGAAGTGGGGAAATAACTCTCAATGATAGGCCAACCTTGACAGAAATACTTGGCACCTCATCAAAGGCAACTGGCCTCCCTCACCTCCATCTTCAGATCCTACAATGACGAGATGATGAAGGAGCAAATGCAGGAAATTAGGAAAAAAATTCCCAGCTTAAGAGGAGGTGATTCAATGAAAAATAATCAGAGCCAGGAGGCCCACCTCCATTGCCCTCCAGACCATGCCAAATCTAAAGGGAAATGTATGTGCTATTACTTTGAGGTTGGGACAAAAATTCAGAAGTGACTAGACCTATACGAGAAGAAGCAAGAAGAAGATGAGCCTAAAGAGCATTTTGGTGAGCACTGGAACGGTAACCATGTCAGTGCTCCATAGAACCGTCAGTTGAAGGCTGATGCCAAAGCACCCTTCGGTGAGCGCCACAGTGCTCAAACAACGTTACAGCACTCAATAGAAGCTACGAAGTTCCAAAATTCATCCCACCGCCATTCCCACAAAGAATGCAACCTAGGATGGCTACTAAATGTGGATTCAACACATGGAAACCTTTCGAAAAGTGGATGTAAATATACCTCTATTGGATATAATCAAGCAAATTCCCAAATATGCTAAATTCTTGAAAGATCTGTGCACCAATAAGAGGAAAATAAAGGGTAATGGGGAGGACCAGGTGACCATAGGGTGAATGCTTCCTCCATTATCAAGCGACAATCTACCACCAAGTGCAAGGACCCGGGCACATTTATGTTCCCTGCACTATTGGGAACTTACATATCACGAGAGCCCTAGCTGACCTTGGAGCTAGCATTAATGTTATGCCTAAATCACTCTATCAGTCCTTGCACTTTGGGGAGCTCAAGCTAACCTGGTTGCAAATTCAATTGGCCAACGTAGCATTACAAGACCAGAGGGAGTATTGGAAGATGTTCTTGTCTAGGTAAATGATTTAATATTCCTTGCTGATTTTTATGTGCTTGAGATGGAGAATGACACCAATGCCAGCATATATTAATCTTGGGTAGACCATTTTTGAAAATTGCTAGAACCATGATTGATGTTTATACTAGCATATTATCCATGGAGTGTGGGGACTGAAGTCCAATTCAACTTGTCTGATGCTATGAAACATTCCCATGAGGAACACTGTGTTTGGCATTGATGTCATTGACTCTTTAGTTGATGATGTTTATGGAAATATGCACTGTAAAGATCCAGATTTCTTGCTTTACTTTCTCTTCTTCCATGGGATATGATGCACTCTTATTTAGAATTTCCAAAGTTTTCAAATAGGTACACCACCTAGCGTCATCAATTTGCAGGTGCTCCATGACTAGCCCATGTTGGGTAAGAAGCCTGTGAGGGGCAATGGATTTTGCTACATAAGCCCCAGGAAAACTAATGGCTGAAAAGCCAAAGTCTAGATGGAGAGGACCTTTCTTGGTTACCCGTGCACACCCCAATGGTGCCATTGAGTTGAAAAATTCTAAGATGACTCGGTGTGGCATTGAAAGCACCGGCTGATGCACTCCATGAGACCCGCACAGGTTTAAGGGCTCAGTTGGCTTATCTTTGGGTTGAAGTTGCACACCCTCCATAAGGGTCTTGACCGTCCAACTTAGGGACGTTAAAGCAAAGTGGGTGAGGAGTAACCACGTGAGGTTTTTCTTTACCTTTCTCTTTTATTTTTCTGCATTTTATTTATTTTCATTTTAGTTTTAAGTCTTACATCATATTTATTTTTATTTGTATTTTACACCATCCCTTTGGCACCTTAGAGGTCACATGCATAGGCTCACACCACACGCACTATATTAACATGCTTGGCATTGACTTTTTTTGTATTGCATCCTTGGTGGATTCACTTGATATTTGGATTGAGTACATGCACTTTTACCTGTGAGATTTTGAGCCTCTTTGATTGGACTATCATGTGTCATGCTTATTTGTTCATGTGTGCTTCTTTCTTTGGATTTGCATTCTAGAACTTGCTTAAGGTCTTATTTAAAAATATGTTTTCCATGTGCATGTTTGAATATGATTGAAGCATTTTTCTTGTTTTTAGCCACCTGCCTATATAGCTAACCTTTGCATGTTACCGCCCCTTTGAGCCTAATTACCCATTCTTGTGTTTTAGCACATCCTAAGCCAAAAGTGAAAAACTATGAAAATTCCCAACCTTTTATGCTTAGGAGAACATTTGTGAAAATTCTTATTTGTGCTTGAACATAAGTGTGGGGGAGAGCATGAGGACATGCCCCGAATTTAAGTGTGAGGGAGGAACAATGTGTACTCAAAATTCAGCAAGTGGCATACTAAGAAAATTTTAAAAAAAGGAAAGCAAGGTTAATAAAAAAAATAAAAAAAAATTCTGAAAAAGTTTGGTTGAATGTGTGCCACATTGTAAAAGAAAGGCCTATAATTATGTTAATTTGGACAAAGTGTACCCTTTGGCACTTGTGCTCTTGTTGTATGCATTTGCTTTCCTTTGACTTGAGATTTAGTCCATTGGCCTATATATTTATCCACCTTCACCTAAGCCCCATTACAACCAAAGGTAAGTCCTTTTGATTCAGTATGCATGTGTGTGTGACAAAATGGAGAATGAGACCCATAGCAAGCTTATGGTAATGCATTTTCAATTGAAGTGATTGAGTGTGCATCATAACCCAAAACATTTAAGCAAATGAGTGGCAAACACTGACCTTGGGAGGATTTTTGTACTTGATCCGTGCATCATATGTGAATTCTACTTTGTGTTATGTTCTTGTTCATGTCTGGCTTATTACAATTCTCTTGATTGTTAGTGTGAAAGCTTATTGTATGCTTCTAGGTTCATTGGATTGCTGTATTGTTGATTATTTTCATCCATCATGCATTTTTTTTTTTTTTGGTTTCAGGAGTCTAGTGCAAGTCCTTGTATACTGTTCTCATCCATGCCTTGGTTTGATCTTAGATTCACATGAGGACATGTGAAAGCTTTAAGTGTGGGGGAGTTTGATAAGAGCCATTTATGCCACTTATCTTGCTACCAAACCTGATCTTTTTGCATGAGTTTTCCTGAGTAATTGATGCAATTAATAAGGATTTTGATTTACTCCTCATTGTATGATTTAAATAGAAGTATTGACTTTTGTATTGATTTTGGAATAAATTGTAATTATACCCTGTTGCATTTGACTTGTCTCTTTGAGTATGGTTTTGTACACAAGAGTTTTGGATCAAGTGCAAAATGTCAAGAACAAGGTTGCTGATGTCCTGATGTTGTCCAACTTGACCTCTAGCTAGTATTTTCACAATATCTAGAGCTATCAATGTTCGATTGAGGTGATTTTGGTGGTGTTGGAAAGCTTATTCAAAGGGATACAATCGCTATTTCTTATGGCGAGGATAGATTCATATGTTTAATGAGCCAAAATGACCAAATACGTGAAGACATCAGTTTTATCTAGCATACGCTCAATAGAACCTTGAAAATGGTTTTTATCAGCATAGCTCATTGGTGAGCGCCCAAGTGGTCATTTAGCACTGCGCTCGTGTGATGACGTAGAAAGATCATTAAATTAATTTTTGGGCCCACTTTGACCCAATTTTAGAGAGCAGTATTTAAGGAATTGTTACAAACTTTTACCCTAGCTTTTACTCAGTTTTAGGCTCCACTTTAGTTGCTATTATTCTCTCTCTACATCTCTCTCTTCTCTCTTTAAGGGTTCCATTGATGAAGGTGCTTTATCTTGGAAGTTGTGGCAATGATTGTTGCTATTATTTTTAGGTTCTCTCTTATCTTCATTGTTGTAATCCTCCAAAGATGGAGGAGTAGGTTTCTTTACTAGTTTAGGGATTTCTGGATGGATTGGAATGATGTTTGAGACCGTTTGTTTATGTTGAATGCATTGGTTTTCTTAATATTTTGCAGTTTCTATTCCTTTAATTATTATAGTGATTGCTACAATCTTTATTGGGATAACTAAATTGGTGATCATCATTTAAGGAAACCCTGGGCATAAATTGATAGATCTAATGGTTTATTTTTGAGGGAGAACATTAGAATTAACTTTCCGATTGGTGGTTAGGCTATAGCAATTGGCTCATTAAATTGATGTGATTTCTAAATAAATTGGCGATCATCGTTTATTAGCTATTTGCATTTATCAAATTCTAGAGGTTGATTGATGACTAGTAGAATTGCAAGTAATTTATTACCAATAGCTACCAATGGGTTTAATATTTGGTCAATGATAATTAATTTCCAATCCTAGGAATACCTTGCACTAGTGCCTTATCTATTGTTGCTATTATCATTCAATTTAAATTAATTGCTTTAATTCTCAAAACCCCCAAATCTTCCCTACTAAGTATTGAAGCCCCTTTAAGAGACAACCTAGGTTGTGCCCTTTACTACATTTTTGGTGCAACTTATCACTTTATAAATTTTAATTTGTTTGTGAGTCGCGACAGCTCACATCACTCCCTAGACTTTGCTGAAGCTTCTTTTTCATCAGGCGGATGGGTGGAGTGGATGGTGGTTCATCAACAAGTGAAGTGATGGCTAAAGTGATTGCGGCTATGGGAGTAGGTGGACCTTCAATAAGTGGCAGAGGAGGAAGAGTATCATCAGGCATAAGAGCAAGAGCAGGGATAGAAACAAAAATAGCTTCAGTAGGAGAAGTGGGAGGCAAAGCTTAAGGATAGCTTGTTTTTGAGGCCTTATTTGTTAGCTCCAAAACTCTTCAGAAAGCTTCAACGCCTAATGTTTTGAGTGATAACAAACCATTTTTTTTATAAAATCCTTTGAAGAAAGACTAATTGTTTGCTTGAATTTCTTAAATATAGAAATAGGAAAATTCTCATTAACATCTGACTTCATGAACAAGTTTTATTTTCACTAGATCATGTGTAAACATGTTTAATATCATTCAAAGAGATTTGAAATTGAAAGAAGTAAAAAATAAATCCTTGAAGTGAATGTTATTATGTTTAACACACAAAGGAATGATTTCATGAGCAAGAAACCAAGCTTCATATCTTCAAAAAGTAGCCTTCATCTTTAGAAATTAATATACAATGAAGAATTCCATCATCCTCTAAAGTAAGTTGTGCTTACTACTTTCAATCATAAAGATATATTAATCAATAAGCGTCGATTGAAGTAAGGAAGATCAAATGAAGTATAGAAATTGAACACAACTTTTCAAAAACCATGTTTACTACTAAACAGTGCACTTTACAAAAATGGGGGGCATTCAAAATTAAAATCTAGTCAAACAAAGACAAAGGCTGACGTGACATCTAGCTTTTTAACTTGGTCAACGTCTCAGCTTCTAGAAGAAAAAGTTCAAAAACCTCATTTAGAAAGCAAAAAGTAGTTTCTAAATATGGACTTAGAAACCACTATTTGACAACGGTCTCTGCAAAAAGTGGCTTAACACGTGAGCTACTCTTCTAGATTGCATTTCCATGACAAAAAAGATCAACACGTGTCACTAGGAAAATAGATCAAGGGCAACAGTCATAAATGAAAGATCAAGTATAAAAGGAGATGATGTCCTTACAACTTAAGACTTTTGGTCAAGACCTTGTATTGAAATGCTGAAAAAATGAAAAAACTTTTCTACATCTTCTAAAAGTCATTATAGCTTGTAATAAGTTTCATCTTCTATAAAAAAAATCTTCTTTCTAAGTTCTTATTAGATAATACTTTCTTCCTAGGAAGAATAGTTAGAAATAAGCCACCCAAGTTTTCAGTTCATACACCGTTTCATCTTAACAAAACTTGAATTTTAATATTTAAAGTGAACCAACCCACAAAAACCATTGTACCCTGATCCAATAGTGATCATTGTGAGATAACTTGGAGAGGCTAGTCAAAGACTACTTGGGAGCGATAGTAGAGTATGCTACTAGTCACGTGAGATAGCTTGAGAAGTCTATAGAGACTATCTAACATTCTCAAGTTGAGAAAGGTTTGTTTAGTGGAACTTAAAGTTTTGAAAACTAGATGTAAAGGTTGGCCAAACAGGAAAATACCCTATCAGTATATCTCTTTCCCTGACTCTAGTTATTTTCTATTCTGTGTTATTTATAGAAGTGGGTATGTAGACCAACCCGGTCCATTTAGCCCTTCTGACAGGACCACAATTAAATAGGTTGGACCGGGCCGTCCGCTTCATAAACTAACTTGAGTATAGCTTGGTACGCATCGCCCCACATAAACCTACAAGTCCAAGACTATCCCCATAACCCATTTTTTCTATTCACATTTTTTGCCCTACCAGTCCATGGACCATTTTGTGTCCAGCTTGGACAAGCCTTTTTTTTTCTTTCATTCTTTATAGCTTTTTTTATATCCTATACTATATTATATTTGTATATTTGTATTTATATAGTATATTTTACCTAGCAAAATATATATATACACTTTTCATTACAGGATCCAAAATATTAACAATCAAATATGCATAGCTCCTCCTGTAACACCCTAATATTTAACCTAACATGCCTAAGACGCATTCCAATTAATTATTAGTTATTACTCTTTTGTTCAGTTCTTATTTTAAACTCTTGAAAATATCTTAGTGAAAATACGGTATATATATATGTATATATATATATATTGAACTTTAAAAGCAAAACATGAGCCGCGCATCTAAACTACATCCCTGAGCATAACAAGGAAGAAGATCACACTTAAGACATACGCATATATAGAGCACAAAATCACACACCATGAAGATGTAAGATCATATTTATATATATCATCAGTAGATAAATGTTCCACTTTGCATACCCAAAACATACATGAAAGAGTTTTGTCATGCCTACTAACAAAGGTTGGGTTCAAAATATAGTCATCCCATAATATTCATGAATGAAATCAAGCTAAATAAAAGACCTATCTTCCTTCTACTCCTACGGGGTGTGCCTAGGGTAGATAACCTCTAATAAACAAAAGGCAAAAGAAGGCTATCCTCTCTACTATATGTGCACAGGCACTCTAGAGGTCCAATACTAGCTCTTACTATTATTGCTCCTGGAGGGAGGAAGGAAACCAATCCAGTGGGCTAGCTCGTCAGTGTGGCAAGACGGTGGGCAGGGTAAGCGTGGGTTCCTCACTGGGTTGAGTGGCTTCTCCATGAACAGGTATAACTCTTCTTATCGGCTGCGTGACGGTAGCCTCCCCATTGCTACCACCCTTCATTATCATGGGGACGGTGGGCAGAATCCATAGAGTAGATCTGGGTGGGTGAATCCTTGGAGGGGTTCAACCACGACTTGGGATGGCAAGGTGGCTATAACAACACATAACTGGATGTTTGGATAGCCAAAGCATCAGGGGAGTGCCTGCGATCTACTCTCCATGCGGTTGGGCGTGCTCGAAGATGAGGGCATCAGAACGGAGTAACGGGGAGAATCTGAAGCTGGTAACTAGATGTGCAAAGGGACGCTCCATTAAGACAACAGGCGGACATCACATCGACCAACGAAATGATATGCCTAGTGAGTAATGTAACACCCAGAAATCATTTAAAAATCAATTTGAGCTCTGTTATTCATAATTTTAGAAATCTAAGGTACAATGATGATGAGGGTGGCCCAACGGACCTATAAAAAAAAAAAAAATTTCGGGCCGGTGAATAGTAACCTTGTGGGCCCTACGGGCCGCCAGACAGCTGAAACCTAGATTCAGCCAGAGGTGCCTGAAATTAGGGAAACATGGGAATGAGGTGAGGAATATCTGAGAATGATAATTTTATACTTAAAATTAATTTTCGGGTAATATCGGTTTAATGGGTACGGTGTTTACCTGTTCGCAGATTTCGGTATGGTTCTTACACCGAATGAAACTTGCATAGCAAGTTGCCACCTAAAGGACAAGTGTGTGGCTTGAGATGTGCCACACAATTACACCTTTATGACTAACCAATAGGAATTGCACAAAATTACACTAATTATCTTCAAAGAAAACATTTTGGACTTGAAAATTCTATGTATTTTGCCCTAAACTCAAAATATCAACATCTTATCATTCCCTTCATCACAATTTCGGCCAGACCTCTCTAAGCACCCTTCCTCCATTGTTCTTCCTCTCAAACTCCATTAACAAGCTTCAAGCTTGCAAAACCCTAGCTCAAAGTCACTAAAACCACAAATTCTCTTCACTAAACTTATTCTATTCATCATAACCTACAAATCTAACCGATTATAATTTGAATCCATCACTTTTTCCAACTTTGAGGGCACACAATCAAAGGTTAAAGGAAGGGTTTGATGTTGGTGGGGAAGCTTTGAAGTGAAGCAAAAGCATTCTAGAGCATCCTTTGGAGCATAGAGCTCAAGAGCTCTCAAAGTAGGGTTTTTTCCTGCCTTATCTTGTTAAATTTTTCAATTCTGTTTTGGCTTGCCCTAATTCCGAAAATTTTGATGATATTGATGGTTAACATATTGATATTGATGTATGAATTTTTGTGTTGTGTTTGGATGGTTTTAAAATGGGTTTTCTCTCAAGTGAAATTGGAACTAGGTTGCTGGACTGATTTCTGTTCTGGAATCAGAATTTTTCACGAATTTTCTGGAAATTTTGTGGGTGGTTTCATGAACCATGAAAATTATATGTTGTAGTTAACCTCTTAGACTAAACACACGAATTTTCTTAGGGTTAATTCTAAGGTTTGATGCCTCAAAAAAATTAGAAACCGAATTGTAACTGCTGCTATTGAATTGTTGAGACTGAAGTGACAAACTTGCCCGAATTTTTAATCATAGCAATTGATTGAGATAGCTCCTGAAATTTTTACACAAGACTAATAACATGTTGAAATATCTCTATGAATTTTCTTGTACTATGATTCCATCAATTTCTAGGGTTAAAAATTAAGGGAACCCAGATCTGGTCTGTGAATTGGTGGCCCCTGACCACTAGATTTGTATATTTTACTGAAGTAGCTATAGAGCTCTGTTTTGTCCTGAAATTTTTACAGGTTCTCCTAGACACATTAAAGTGTCATACAGAATTTTCGTGGCTCTTGGGATAGTCGTTTGACATGGTAATTAAATGTTGTACCCAAACAGTAATTCTGCCAAGGTGCTGGAATGTGAGAATGGCTGGAAATTTATGATAGTTTGATATCTATTCCAAGTCTATGATATATGAATGCATGATAGTGACTTTAAAGTTTGGTTTATGAGAAATGAATGAGAGTCACTTGTGATTGACGGTATATATATGTTTGAGACATTATGAATGTACCAAGTTTGGTTTATGATGTATGTACCAAGTGAAGAATAGGTCCCTTTAGTGTGTAAAGGGCAGGGAGAGGTCCCCTTTAGTGTGTAAAGGGCACGGGAGAGGTCCCCTAATGTGTGAAGGGCACTGGAGAAGTCCCCTGAATGTGTAAAAGGCACAGGAGAGGTCCCCTTTAGTCTAAAAAGGGCACAAAGGTCCTTCGATGTACCGAGGGCACGCAAAGTTGAAAAATGAATTATTATGATATTGAGTAGTATGACATACTATGCTGAGTGATTGAGTATTAAAATAAACCCACTTGGAAGAATGACTTTTGAACTTAAAAATGAACCTTTGATATATGTTGCATGCTCACAATTTTACTAATAAACCGAAGTGGCTGGGATGATAACGATGACGTTGTGAATTGTGTATTGGGGAAACTACCCTCCTGAGAATTTTATAATATTCTCACCCCTATGTGTTTGTTTCCGTGTCGCCTAGGTTAAGCCAGGGGATGGGATGCTGCTATGCAAAGGAGTGTAGGATTGCTGTATATGGCGGTTCCTGTTCTATTCTGTTGTACTTAGTGAAATGAGTATGTATGTAAATGTATTAGGAGACAATATGTACTGAAGCTCATAGAGGAGCTTCCTTATGTATTTTTAGCTGTATGTTTAATAAACTTGATGTTTACTTGTAAGATGTTTTAATAGAATTATGCTTAGTTATCTCGACGTAAATTGAGCCTGCTATAGATAATTAGAGAGGTCCGTAATTAACAAGTAACATCTCTCCAGTATGATATCATAGCTTAAGAATGGAGTTGTACTTAGAGGATGTTACAGTAACGTCAAAGTGCAACTCCCAGGTAGGAGCATCAATGAAGATCGCGAAGGTTGCCATCGGCCTCTGAAGACGAGATGAAAGAGAAAAGAAGGGTGAGAAACTTATATAAGAATCTCAGGAAGGTTTTTGCCTCCTAATGTCTGTGTCATCATCTACGTTCTCAAGAACCTTGGGTTTCATTATGAAATTAGTGGGCATATGCATAACGTTTGTTTATTAGTTTTCAAATACCGTTAGCCGAGTCCCGTTTATTTTTAGTATGAATCTTAATGCATGAATACATCATACTAAATCATGGATGCATGTCAATGCCAAAAGCGAGATATCATAGGAGCACATTGAATGAACATAGCATAACGAATGCAATTTATTCCAACATAAATCATTCTTGTAGGTGACTTAAACTTTCTTATTCTCTTTTCCTTGAGAGTCAAGGACCGGACTTAGCTAACGTATATGCAATGCTCAATAAGATATACATTATAGTATACTAGGGAATCATCATCCGCATAAAACAACACGTAAACATATAGGGTCATTAATCCATTTTATCTTACTTAGAACACACTTATTTGCACATTTCAAGTTTTGGTAATCGATTACAAGTGCTGGTAATCGATTACCAGAATTAAAAACTTGTTTTGGGCTTAAAAAGCATCATGGTAATCAATTACATGGGCATGGTAATCAATTACCAGAACCAAAAATTTGTTCTGGGCAGAAGAACATCATGGTAATCGATTACCAAAACCAAAAACTAGTTCGGGTATGAAGAACATCATTGGTAATCGATTACATAGTCTGTAATCGATTACCAGAACCAAAAATCTTTCAAATGACCATCCTGGCAATTGATTACATGGGTGATAATAGATTACCAAAATTCTCGAATTCAAGAAAATGAGGTTTTAACACATTTCAAGTTGCTCTTTCACTTCAAGATCATTTTAGAACATCATTCTAATATTCCTTTTGAAATCAAGTTCACATTTTTACAAATCAAAACAAACATTGTATCATGGCTAAGACACATCCAATAGCCATGATCAAGATTTCCATTTTAAGATACAAGGGCAAGTCTTTGAGCTCTAGGGATTTAGGTGGTGACAAGAATGATAAACATGTCATGCAAATCCCATTTTTGATCTTTATCATTATTAAGTGAGGGCTTGCAATATAATTATGGCATGCAAGACTTGAAACGTAAATATGAGAATGTAAGTTCACTTTTAAATCTTCAAAGTTTAGGTGATAACTTGAAATATAAACATGGAATGCAAGACTAGAAATTTAAACATGGAAATGCAAGTCCATTTCTTTAGTCTTTAAGATTTAGGTGATGACTTGAAAATAAACATGATATGGAAGGCATTGAAATATAAGCATGAGATGCAAGTGCTTGAAATATAAACATGATGCAAATCCATTTTTATATCTTGCTAGAGCTCATTCCAAGACTTTTAAAAAATCAAACTCTCAACCCCAATCAATCTTAACAAAAATGGAAATGAGCTTTAGAGTTTTTTGTCACTATGGTTCCAAGAACCTCATTTCTTTAGACTCACCATCAAGCTCAAAGAATAACTAACCAAGACAACCGACAATAAACCATTTTCCATACTCTTGTAAAACCAAGAATCAAGCCTTGAGTTTTAGAGGTCCATCACATGATAGTTTCACAACTAACATAAAAAAAACCTCATCATCAAGATATAGCCTTGATCATCAAAGAAAGAAAACATTTCACAAGAACCAACAACATTTCCTCTTTACCATTCTTTAAAACCAAACAAAATAAACCAAAACTTGGGCTACAGGTTAAGCACATGGTGGTATCAACCTCACCATCAAGCTTTCTCATCATCAAGCCTTCTCATCATCAAGCCATGGTTTTCAATCATCCAACGACAACAGAACTAAAAAGGAAAGCAACCAAAAGGAAGATCAAAACCGAAAATGGAAGGGAAGAAGAGAACAAATCATATCCATCATCTATCATCAATCTGAAAATACAAAGAGAAACAAGAAAAATACTCAAAACAAAAATCCCTATATAAGGGAGCTTGATCTTGGAAATGGAAGGATTATGTGTTTGTGAGTTGAGAGGAGGTTGAGAATGGTAGTGGAAGAGGAAGAAGATGAGAGCTTTTGAGTTGGAAGAGAAAAGAGATTTTTGGTCACTTCTTGAGTAAGATTGCTATAAAAAAAATGGTAAAGTGAGGACTCTTTTTGGTGTTTTGGTATTTATGAGAATTGAAATATGAAGGGAGAAATGGGAAGAAGGCCACGACCTCATGGCAGCTTTGGGGGAAAATTTGACTTTTCCAAGTGTGTTATGATGTGGATTAGAAATTGATTTGATTAAGGAATGAGTTAGGAATTGGTAATTGGGTGTTTGGGTTATTGATCATGTGTTTAAGGCCTTTCAAGACATGATTAGGAGTGGTCTTGCATGTTTAGTTTGAATTAAACTTCATTAGTCTGAAATTCAAACTCTAACATGTTTCCTTGATTTAAGGAATTGCAGAGAGAAATTACTATTTGGTTGGAAATGACATAATGTCTTTGATTTAAGAAGGGAATTTGATTTTCCTTTATCAATCTTAAGCCCTAAATAACATCAATTAATTGTTTAGACTCCAAATTAGTAAATAAAATTAATTTATCTTTAATTAGAGCCTAATATTGACCA
The DNA here is from genome assembly GCA_030441495.1 of Dalbergia oliveri. NCBI lineage: Eukaryota > Viridiplantae > Streptophyta > Magnoliopsida > Fabales > Fabaceae > Dalbergia > Dalbergia oliveri. Next base: position 4,666,269 of record JAMLFY010000019.1, on the reverse strand, counting down.
TATTTCCATAACCGTTTGATTAAACTTGTTTAGCACCAAACAGGGGTAAAACCATAAATTCACACAAGGACTACCCAGGACCACCCGGACTTTCCAAACATCATCTAGCACTTATAATTAATGTTTTCGAATTCCCTGGTGATGGCCAGGTATCTCTGTCACTTAATCCCACATTAAATTACCTCGGGTAATTCGGTAATTTTACATACAGGAAAAACCAAGAAAAAGGAGATTTTCATCTTTAACATATCCATTGCATATATAATTCCCTTCAAACATTAGACTAGCCCCTCAGGATAGCCTGGACAAGTTATCCTGATTTCCAGGCAGAAATGACCTTGAGGGCATTTTGGTCATTTTTGCACTAAGGAAAAATGGGGCGTTACATTTGTAACATCCTCCCAAGTACAACCCCATTCTTAAGCTATGATATCGTACTAGAGAGTTGTTACTTGTTAATTAGCCTCTCTTAATTATCTATAGCAAAGCTCGATTTACGTACGAGATAACTAAGCGTAATTTTATTAAAACATATTACAAGTAAACATCAATTTTATTAAACATAAGCTAAAATACATAAGGAAGCTCCTCTATGAGCTTTAGTACATATCTCTCCTAATACATTTACACACATACTCATTTCACTAAGTACAGAGAAACAGTAATGGCTATACTACATCAATCCTACACTCCTTTGCATAGCAGCATCCATCCTTGGCTTAACCTGGAGGCACGGAAACAAACACATATGGGTGAGAATTTTTAAAATTCTAGATAGGGCAACTCCCTAATCACAATCATAATGTCATCATCATCGCCCAGCCACTTCATTTATTCAAAAGTGATCATGCAATATATTCTAAGGGTTCATTTTAAGGTTCCAAAATCATCCTTCCGAAGTGGGTAGCTTTTAACAATTAATCAGTACGTATATATATATCTAGAAGCTCAAACACATACTAAGTAAATCTACTTAAAGGATTTCATATGATATGGATGATGCATGTGTCAAATACAATAAAGTTATCTCAAAGCGATATGGTTTCCGTCATGGCCATAGAAAGCCAATTAGTGCATTTTTCTCTTTTCATTGACATAGGAAAGACTTATTATACCCAACGGGTATTTTCAGTGGACAACTCCACAATAGATCTGTTTATACCCAACGGGTATTTATGGTGGATCACACCACATAAGGGAAATACTCTTGTAAGACTGAGCTCATTCCTATACGTGGTCATCGAACTTCATTTTTTACCATTTTCGAATCCACACAGATCTATTCCTAGCCAATACGTCTACCGACTCAAATAAATTTTGGAAGTTACTACTTTCGCCTTCCCTCATTCAATCTAAGTCTTGTTTCTATTTTGTCCATATGTCAGAACATGCACAATTTAAATTTATACATCCTTATAATGGCATCATATACTTTTCTCTTTTCTCAAATGCATACATAGGTCACATATAGGCAATCATTCACAATGAAATTCTCATTCTTTTCTCATACTTCAATATTTAAAATCCATAGCATGCATTCACATGTCATAAGTCACATGGCCAAACACTTAATATCAAATACTCATGTCATACTAGAAGCCAAAGTGCCATTACATTCTCAATTCAAAGCATTGTTCCATTCCTAGCACAATGGGCAGAGTTCCTGTCCTAGGCACAACATTTCGTTATCCTATCAAACAGCCATTTCAAGAGTCACAAAAATTCTGCATGACACATCAATGTGTCTAGAATAACCTGCAAAAATTTCAGGACAAGTAACGCTCTATAGCTACCTCAGTAAAATGTACAAATTTGGTGGTCAGGGGCCACCAATTCCCAGACTAGAACTGAGTTCCCCTAATTTTTAACCCCAGAAAATGATTGAATTATTCACAATAAAATTCATAGTGACACTTCAATATATTAGTAACTTCGTGTAAAAATTTCAAGAGTTAGTTCAATCATTTGCTATGGTAATAAATTTGGACAAATTTACTGCCTTAGTCTCAACAATCAGGACAGCATCTGCCTCATTTCGGTTTCTGATTTTTCTGAGGCATCAAACCTTAAAACTAACACCCAAGAAAATTCAAGTAATTAGTTTAAGATGTTTAATCCAACATATAATTTTTATAACTCATGAAAACACCCACAAATATTCTAGAAAATTCGTGAACCACTGCTGCCTACAAGACAACAGAAATTCCAGCAATCTAGCCCAAACTTCTTTTGATAAAAACCATTTTTTAACAACATCCAAACATAGAACCAAAATTTATACATCAATATCAACATCATATCAGTCAATACCACTAAAATTTTTGGACATAGATCAACCCAAAACAGATCAAAAAAATTTGACAAAAAAAGACAGCACAAACCCTACTTGGAGTGTCTTAATGGCTCCTTGGCCCCAAGATGCTTTAAGATTGTCTTCTTGCTCCCCAAAGCTCCCAAACTCCTTATTAACTCAGTGAGGTTGAGGTATCAAGGTAATTTTTGGTGAGGAACAGAGATTCTAATCGGTTAGATTTGTAGGGATTGAAGTGTAGAACAAGTTTTGTAAAGAGAGTTTGAGGTTTTATCAACTATAGGCTAAGGTTTTGGATCAAGTTTTCATGGTTTCTTGGTGAAACAACCATGGAGGTGGCTGGTTTCATGTTTGGCCGAGAATGAATGGTGAAAATGGCATGATATTTTTATTTTATTTTATTTATGTTAAGATAATGACACTTGAATTAATTATGAAAATGTTTTTCTTAAAGATAATTATTGTAATTTTGTAATCCTCTTATTGGTCCATTTGTAAAGGCAATGGTGTGGCTTCTTCTAAGCCACACACTTGTCTCATGAGGTGTCTAACTTACACTTTAAGTTTTATACGGTGTAAGAAACTACACACCGTAATTTAACCGAACGGGTAAATACCAGCCGATTAAACCGATATTACCCAAAAGTTAATTCTAAATATAAAATTATCATTTCCACCTATTTCTAACATTATTCCCATGTTTTCCTAATTTCGGGGCACCTCGGGCCCGAAAATAGGTTTAACTGTCCAGGCAGATGGGCCGCAAGGTTACTATTCATCGGCTCTAAAATTTTTTTTTTAAAACATTCGTTGGGCCACCCTCATCGTTGTTAAACTGTTACATTTTTAAAATTACGAATAAAAAAACTCAAATTAATTTTTAAGTAATTTTCGGAGTTACAACATTTTTCCCTTCCTTAAAAAGAATTTCGCGCTTGAAATTCATTACCTGTGAAAAGTTCAAGGTATCGCGTCCTCATCTCTCATTCCATCTTCCATGTGAATTCCTTCGCTATCTCTTACCCCCACACCACTTTGACCAGAGGTAGAGTTTGTTCCTTAACGCTGCTGACTCCTTTGAGATCCTCGTAGGTGAGGGTTAAAGGTTAAGTCCTCCCTTACCTGCACTTGTTCTGGCTCCAACACATGACAAAGATCGGATTGATAATTCCTCAATTGAGAGACATGGAAGACATTATGAAGGTTGGACAAATTGGGTGGTAGGGCTATTCGGTATGCTCCTGACCAACTCTTAAGGATTTCAAAGGGACCAAGAAATCTTGGGCTCAACTTTTTGACTCTCGTGGCTCATCCTATACCTGTTGTGGGTTCATCCTAAGGTACACATGCTCTCTCTCTTGGAATTCCAACGCTTCTCCGTTTATCCACGTAGCTTTTCGACTTTAAGCCTAAGGATCCTATCCTTGATCCTCTAAATCTTTCCATCATTTCCCTCACGATTGTTGGTCCCAACATGCTTTGCTCCCCAGGCTTATACCAACACAAAGGTAATTGACATTTCCTTCCATCCAGGGCTTCATATGGTGCCATGCCAATACTCGCATGATAACTGTGTTATATGCAGTCTCGATTAGTGGCAAGTACTTATCCTAACTCCCTCTTTGGTCTAACACACATGCCTTTAACATATCCTCTAAGGTTTGTATGGTCCTTTTCGATTGCCCATGCGTTTGAGGGTAGTATGCCGTGCTTAAGCACAGCTTTGAACCAAATGCCTTCTAAAAAGCTCCCAAAAACGTGACGTAAACCAGATCACGATCAAAGATTATCGTCATCGCACTCCATGCAACCTCATGATCTCTTTAGATATACAATTGAGCTAACTTATCTAGTGAATAAGTCACCATAATAGGCAAAAAGTGAGCCGTCTTCGTTCGGGTCCACGATCACCCATATGGCGTCATGGCCAGCTTAGGTCTTAGGTAGACCCGTCATGAAATCCATTGAGATACTATCCTATTTCCATTCAGGAATGGGCAGGGGTTACAGTATCCCTAAAGGTTTTTAGTGCTCAATCTTCATCTTCTGATAGCCTAAGCACTTACTAACCCATGTAGCCATGTCTTTCTTCAACCGGGCCACCAAAACATCTTTTTCAGATCCTATACATCTTGGTAGTACTAGGATGAATGGTGAAATGGCTTTTGTGAGCCTTCTCCAAAATCTCCTTTCAAGGTCACCACTTCAGGCACACAAATTCGGCCCTCAAACTTCCATAGCTTATCCGCCCCTAAGGTGAAACCTTTCAACTTTCCTTCCTTTCCTGCCCCTAGAGTCTCCTTAAACTCCATATCCTCCTATTGGGCTCAAGTGACCCTCTCCTTAAAGTCACTTGTTACACTGAGATTGTAACACCCAAAAATTTAATTAAAAATTAATTTGAGCTTTATTAATCTTAATTTAAAAAATCTAATAGTTTAGCAATGATGAGGGCGGCCAACGACCTGTCCAAAAAATAAAAAAAAAAAAAAATTTTGGGCCGGTGAATAGTAACCTCCGGCCCCAGGCCCACCTGGAAGCTGAAACCCTAGATTCGAGCCCAGGAGGTTCCGAAATTAGGAAAATATGAGAATAAGATTAGAAATGTGTGGGAATGGCAATTTTATGCTTAGAATTAATTTTCGGGCAATATTGGTTTAATGGGTATTGCATTTACCCGTTCAATGAGATTTCGGTGTAAGATTTCTAACACGAAAGATATTTCCATCATAACCAATGGATAATATCCACCTCTTTAGAGTATGTGGAAGGCCAAGATTTAATCTTGGAATCCAAGATTAAATCTTAGCCATCCATTGTTGCCTTGTCACATAAATGATGATTACTTCACTAAATATCTTCCATTGCATTTATTAAAGAAGCCTAGTCACATTTCTTCCCAAAAAATACATCAAAATTCGGCCAGAGCAAGGAGGAACCAGAAACCTTCATTTCCATGAGCCAAACTTGCATTTCAACCCCAAAAATACTAGCCTAGACTTGGTAAAACCCAAAACTCCCTTCACAAAACTTGTTCTACACCCCAAACCCCACAAATACAACCGATTAGAATTTTAATCCATCACTTTTTCCCACTTTGAGCCATCATACATCACTGTCTAAGGGAGGTTTGTGACTTGATTTGGAGTCCTTGTAGTGAAGAGAAATCAATTAGAGCATCTTTTGGAGTTAGAACTCTTCAAGCATCACAAGTAGCGTTTTTTGTTGCCTTATCTTGTCAAATTTTTCTGATCTGTTTTGGCATGACTTAAATCCGAAATTTCTGGTTTTATTGGCTGATATTACATAAATATTGATGTATGAATTTTGGTGGGATGTTTGGATGGTGATAGGAATCACTTTTGTCAAAAGGATTTTGAGTGATACTTGCTGGATTTTCGGGTTTCTTATAGGCAGTGTATAATCATGATTTTTCTGGGCATGTTGTAGTCATGTTCGTGAGCTGAAAAAATTATATGTTCAAGTTAACATCTTGGGCTAGTCCCACAAATTTTCTTGAGCTCTAAATTTGACTCTAAATGCTTTAAAAAAATCGAAAACTGAAATGGTTTCTGTGCTGTCTGGATTAGTGCAACTGAAGCTGTAAACTTATATAATTTTTTTAACATAGCAAATGATTGATTTTTCCCTTGAAACTTTTACAGAATGTTGAAGACATCTTGAAGTTCAACCGTGATTTTTATTTTGATTTGATTCAATCATTTTCTAGGGTTAAGAATTATGAGAACTCTGGTTTGAGCTGTGAATTGGTGGTCCCTGACCACCAAATTTTTACAATTTACTGAAGGAGTTAGAGAGCTCTATTTGTCTTGAAATTTTTACAGGGTCTCCTAGACATATTGAGGTGTTATTAAAATTTTTTATAGACTCTGAATTAATGGTTTGGTATGCAAATAAATTGTGCTATGAACATGAGAAATCTGCCATTGTGCTGAAAATGAATTGATGATTGAAATTGATGAAATAATGGCATCTTGTACTAGTATAGCATGAGTACAAGAATATGAATATGAATAATTGAGCATGTGAATTTATTTATAAGGTTAGGTACGGAAAGGTCCCCTTTAATGGGCACGAGAAAGTCCCCTTTTATGGGCATGGAAAGGTCCTCGTTAATGGGCACAGAAAGTCCCCTTTTATGGGCACAAAAAAGTCCCCTTTAATGGGCGAAAAAAGGTACCCTCGAATGTCCTGAGGGCACGTATATTTCAAAATGTAATGCTATGCTATTGAGTAGTATTATGTGTGTGTATTAAGTGATTGAATAATAAAAGCTACCCACTTCGGAAGGATGATTTTAAAACTTTAAAATGAATCTTTAATTTAGATGACATGATCACATTTTTCTAATAAACGAAGTGGCTGGGGCGATGACGATGACATTTATGATTGTGTAACTGGGAGTTACCCTACTGAGAATTATGTAATTCTCACCCCTGTGTGTTTGTGTTTCCGTGTCGCCTTCAGGTTAAGCCAAAGGATGATGATGTGCTATGCAAAGGAGTGTAGGATTGCTGTAGTGTAGTAGTTGTTGTTTTATTCTTGTACTTAGTGAAATGAGTATGTATGTAAATGTATTAGAAGATAGATATGTACTAAAGCTTATAGAGGAGCTTCCTTATGTATTTTAGCTGTATGTTTAATAAACTTGATGTTTACTTGTAATATGTTTTAATAGAATTACGCTTAGTTATCTCGTACGTAAATCGAGCTTGCTATCGATAATTAAGAGAGGTCCACTAATTAACAAGTAATAACTCTCGAGAATATCATAGCTTAAGAATGGGGTTGTGTAAGGGAGGATGTTACAGAGATGACACACCTTCATGCTCTCTGTAACACCCTAACTTTTAACCTCATACGCTTGAGTCGCATTCCGATTAGTTATTAGTTGTTATGCCCTTATTTCAGATCTTGACTTATTTTCTTTAAAATACAAATAATAAAATATGTCTAATTTTTTTTCTTTTTGCACTCAAAGCTTAAAATGCGAGCCTCGCACGCGCATAGATACCGACTATTATACGTAAGACATAGCAGCCAAATACACGTCATCATAGCAATATAAATATACCATAGAGTAGTCACAACACTTATAGTATCATATCATAATCATAACATAATAGCGATGTCCTTATAAATATAAGGACATCTAAGATACTAAATACATCAAGCAAGTTTAACTAACGCAAAACATGACTTTAACAAGGCTAGACTAGTCTTTACGCTTCCGCTACGACCTCTGATCCAACTAGATAAGGTGATTCCTACACCCGCTCCTCAAGTAAGATTATGAACGATCCACATCATTCCCGTCTAGAGATGACATGGAAGAAAAACAAAGGGTGTGAGAAACTTATTCAAGATTCTCAATAGGGCTCCCGACTTAACACAAGTGTCATCATTGTTCCCCAGCCACTGGTTTTCATTATAAAAGAGGTGTGCATGCATAAGATTCAATTTTAAACTTCTCAAATCCTTTTATTCTGAAGTGGGTGTCTTTTAGCATGAGTCTTGATGGTATGAATGCAACAAATAGCTTATGTATGCATGGCAATACCTTGAGCATAACGGCAAATGTAAACAACACATATTACATAATCAAATACACCAATAGAACAAAATGAAACATATGCATATGCGTCTTTCACTTTATCATGATTGAACTCTTCGAGTTCCTTTCTTAACTTTTCCACCCTCATACATTGCCTCCGAAAACCAACCATCTCATCATCTCCAGCGATTTAACATGGTCACCAAAACTCCTCCTTACCGATCGCCTAGGAATGAGCTCAAACCTAACTAGTCGTCACTAGATTCACATGGAGGAAAAAGAAGGGGAATCATATCTCTTTCTTGGATTACCCCATACAACCTTTAACTCGAAAGTCCAGAGGATCATTTCCACATTAGCATATCATATGAAGATGCAATATGAGCAAGAAATCATAGGATATCATCAAACATATCATGTTTAGAATGCAAGACCATAACTATGTCATATTCTTTACTTTCACTCACATGCAAATTTGCCATATATCAAGTAAAAGCATAATGTGCCATTTGCATTCTAATCAACTAACCATAATAACACATAACCTTTCATACACATGACATTATTACTTTCACACGCTCTCGATACATCATAAATATATGTTCACTCGATCACTTACTCACATCATATCTCCTATCTTATAATATCTTATGCTTTGACCCTTAGGTCTTAAACTTGTGCTCTAGTTATCCTACCTTTGATGCACCTAAGGGATTACTACCTATAATTCTCTCTAATTTTTATGCTTACTAATCCTTCCAAACAGCATTACATACATTAGGCATAACGGGTTATAGAATCTATGTCTTTGACCCTTTCTAAGTTCCGTCTTCGCCTTAGGCTCTATATTCAATTCCTAACCCAATTATTAGGGATTCCAACACATATCCACTAATTATAAACCATTTTCCTTAAGTTCAATTATGCTAAAACAGAATTTATAATTTTTGTATCTAAGTGTTCTAGAATTCTCATTTTACATCCTTTTTAATTACTTATTCTTTTCTAACTTCCCTAAATCGGTCATTGCTTCACTCGAACACAATTTTACACATTTTAACTCCATAAAATAGAGTTAATATAGTGGCCAAACAATCAAGGCAAAATCAAAAAGTATAGCCCACATAATCACATAATTCCATGATTTAAATGCATATAAGTTGCTAGTTTTTTCTTGGAATAATTTTAGGAACTCAAAACTCTTTTAGAAACCAATTTATCTCATTAAAATCATATAAATATAGGTGAGGTCAGTAGCTAAATTATTTTGTTCATGAATTTCGGAGGTTCTGGTAATCGATTACCAGAGTGGTTTTTGAAGGGTGTTTGGTTCTAGTAATCGATTAACATACAATGTAATCGATTACCAAGGTTGTTCTTCATGCCCATAACTGGTCTTTAAAACCCTATAATCGATTACCTATTTGTGTAATCGATTACTCAAATGTTTATTTTTCTGGAAATAGATTTAACCCTAAGTAATCGATTACCATCCTATGTAATCGATTACCCGGTTGTTTGACCCGAATAAAATTTAGTCCCTAGTAATCGATTACCAGGCACATGTAATCGATTACAGAACACCCTTTTTGCTCATGAAATTATTCCAAGAGAAAGACTAGTAACTCGTATGCACTTATAACATGATTTTATGCGATTGTGCATGATACATACTTTTGGTTTTTCTATCTTGTTGGCACTGTATGAATTATGTTTCGAGGAGTTAAAATGCGTAAGATTATGTTTGAGTGAAGTAAGGAATGATTTTTGACAGTTAAGAAGGACTAAGTAAATAGAAAGGTTTGAGAACTAAAATCTTAACACCCTTAGACATGAGAATAATAACTTTTTTTCCAGCATAATTGAGCTTAAGGAAGATAGCTCATAATTAGTGTTTATGCCTAGGAGTTGAACTTAGGATCTTAGGCAAAGACATAACTTAGAAAAGAGTCTAAGGTGTAGATCCTAGAATCCCCCATAGTCAAGTAATGATCGTGATGTTTAATCTATACAATGCTAATTGGATGAGTTAGTAAATATAAATGTTAGAAAGAATTATAGGTAATGATCCCTTAGGTGTTATAGGATCCATAATAAAGGTTAGGATAATTGGATCTCAAGTTTAAGACCCGTAAGGGCCGAAGCATAAGACACCTTGAGGTAGGAAGTGTGATGTGAGAATGACACCGAGCGAGTATGCTTGTGTTATGTATGAATGTGTTAATGTCATAAGTATGAGCTTATGAGGATTCATAGTGTGTTGTAAAGATGAATTTGGTATATTGTGGGCATAATGCATGAGACTATGTGATACAAATGAATCAGAGAAAGTGTGTTTTTATGATTGAAAGGTTTATTTGATTGACGAATTTATGAGACAACATGCATTATGTGAGTTATTTGGCATGACTCAAATTGAGGAAATTCAAAAGGCAGTTGTTATGCTCGAACTTCCATCAAATTTGAGAGACTAAGAAAGTTTTGAAAAAAATAAGATGTTTAATGTGACACATCGAGACGTACTTCTCCTGCAAATGAGGAGAAGGTAAAACCATGAGGGCATCGACATTAGCCTGCCAAAGCAGACAAAGTCGCTGGTCTTAACCAGTCGATGCGTTTCAAAGAAGGAAAAAGTCCCATGATGGGTGATCCTTAGGCCCCCTACCCGTACTCAAGAGTCGAGATGATGATGATTATGATTATGTCTATGATTCACTTATCAAGAGGATAAGTAAGAACTAGTGACGACTAGTTAAGGTATGAGCTCATAGCCTAGTTTTAGGGTGCGGTTACTATTATGATGCTTAGTGTCACAAGTTTGAAGAGAAGGAATGATGTTCAAGAGAAGTTACATGCCACTTATATATTGATTGATTATTGTTTAGTTTGCCTAGAGTATTGTCATGCATTTATGATTCTGCTATGCTGCATACATGCATTAAGATTCATCATAAAAGACACGGACCTTGGATAATTATCTCTATGAAAAACCTCATAATGAACCTTTGCATGTTTAACCCTTTCATAATAAACCCAAGGTTCCTGGGGATGTAAACAATGACACTAGGAAAGAGGTTTTCCTACTGAGATTCTTTAGCAAGATTCTCACCCTCTCTCTCTTTCTCTTTCTGTTACTTTTTAGACATCGATGGCATCGTTCGTGATCTTCATTGACTCGCCCACTTGGGAGGTGCACTATGACCTCGAGCATCAGTCTTACCACTTCAGGGTCACTGAGGTGCGCATTTTTGTGTACGTGGGACGCCCGTTTGCTTTCCCCGTCTCCAGCTATCGCTTCGATCCGACTTCACCTTTTGGCGACGACTGATCTTTGAGAGGACGCGACCCAGAACCAGCAAACCCATCGTACCGTCCTTCATCGGTGGTCACGGATACCCTTGAGTATGTTCCCCATTCTCGATCGGAGGCCGATCCTTGGAGGGTTCTTCCCTTCGTTCCCTATGGATCTCGGTGGAGGTAGCAAGGACACTGTCACCTAGCCGAGGCATGCGAGGAGTGTTTGACGGCCTGAGAGGTGACCATGTCGTGGAGGCCATGCCGTTCCCTCAATTCCCATGCCTAGATCCTGCTTCGTTGGGCTACATCCGAGGAGTTCCATCAGTTCGTGGGCTACATCTCCCCATTGAGGCTCTGTGTCATCATAGGCGTGGAGGGTGAGGGTAGTGATAGTTGGGAGTCTTGTCTTTTGGGGATTTACCATGTACTTGCTTTTATTTTCCTTTCCGTTTATGTATTTCCAGTTTCTATGTCCTAACTCTGCCCAAGTATATGGGTAAGACTCTATGTATTTCCTTTATATTCCAGTAGTTATGTACTAAACTATGTTAATTAATGTTCATAATATTCTTTAAGTTCACCTAAGCTTAGAAAAATTCCAAGACATTGGCTATGGGCACTTATGATTAGATGAACTCATATCAAGTCCATCATCATCATCACAAGGCCGAAATGGCATTCTTGAAATGCTTCCATTTTCTAAAACTTTATATATGATACTTGGGCAAGTCTTTGAGCTCTAGAATATTTAGGTGGTGGCATAAACTTAAACATGCTATGCACTTTATTTTACTCTTCATTATAAAGTAAAGTGAGAGCATAAAATGAATATGAGATGCACACCTTATTATCTTTAAAGTTAGGTGATGGCAAAATCATAAACATGTTAGACAAGAAATATAAACTTGGATGCAAGATTCAATTCTTTATTTTAGTGCTCTAGGCCCCTTGGAGTGTTCACTCCAAATCAACAATCAACTTTAAGGTTGAAATAGGTAGGCTTCAAGATTATTTAGGTGATTATGCACATTCTTTTAATCTTTAAGTATTAGGTGATAACTCAAAAGTAAACATGATATGCAAAGTATAAACTTAAACATGAATGCAAGCTTGTTTTATCTTAATTAGAGCTCATACAAGACTTTAGAGGAACACCATAGCCTTAACCCAATATGTATCTAACAATATAAAGTGAGCTTTAGAGTTCTTAACACCAAGGCTTCAAAGTAGTCTTATGGTTTGAACATCATCATCAAGCTCAAGAAAATGGTTTGAGAGTTTAAACATCAACACTTTGTTCAACTAAAAGAAATGAAAACCGAAATCATAGGAAGAAAAGGAAATGAAAACCAAAATCTTGCACAAGGAAAAAGAAAAGGAAAACCAAAACTATGTATAGTCCAAAACCAAGTTTTCAAGCTTTAGAGGTTTCTCACATAGTAACCACAAGACCATTATCTTGAAACTTCATCATCAAGCTAAAGATTTTCACATAAAAGGGCTCCAAGGCCGAAATGAGAAAGAGGAAAAGAAAAAGCTTTGAAACCAAGAGGAAACTAGAACTTTTTTTAAAGAAAGCAAGTAAAACTTTGAAAATAAACCCCTACCAAAGATATTTTTCTTTTTGAAAGATGGAAGCTTGATCTTGAAATAATATGAGAAGAACAACTCCTTCCTTGATGCTTAAAGGAATTCGGCTAAGAGAAAAAGAAAAGGGAGAAAGGTTTGCTTGAGTTTTTGAGCTTGGGAATAAAAAGTCTATGTGTTTAATGGAAGGTTTACGGTGTTTGTGTGATGGTTTATGTTTGGTAAATGGTGGATGGTGATGATCCTTTGAAAGGAAGAAGAAGAAGTAGAGAAAGAACTCTTAGAACTCAAAGAAAGGAATTCTTAAAGCTTTGCACAAGTGAGCAAAGGCTTGCAAGCTTTCTTAGATGCTAATTTATAAAAGAATGAAACATAATGGGGGTGCCAAGGGGAAGAGAAACCGTCGGCCATGAGGAGAGAAAAAGAGAGAAAATATCTCTTTACAAGGTATGGTTTTGGGTATGGCTCAAAGCATGGGCAAACATGGGTAAAAGCATGGGCAACCATGTTTCTTTAAACAATTTTTAATGGAATTTCAACATGTGATGAATGATTATGGGGGAGGTGTGGCTGATTGTATTAAGGCCTAATGGGGGAGAAAATCTCATCTTAATGTTGGTTTAGTGTGTGTTTAGAGTTGATTTGGTTAGAACATGAATTAGGAATTGTAAGTAAGTTTTTAGGTGAAATAATGGGTAATTAAGGTGGTTCAAGACAAGATTAGAGAGTAGTCTTGCTTGATTAGTGCAAATCCACCTTTATTAGGGAGGAATCTCATCATGTGACAACTTCCATGATTTAAGGAAATTGATTGGAATCTTACTATTCATGAAAATATGACAAAGTCTTAAATCAAAGAAAAGGATTTTCAGTTTCTCTAAGTAATCTTATGTTCTAATTAATCTTAATTAATTATTTTAACTCTGGATTAGTAATTAGAATTTGCTAATCTTTAATTGGAGCATAATATTGCTTAGGTTTTACTAATCACATCATTAGGTCCAAAATGCACTAAGCTAGGGGTAAAACGTAATTTCCCACAAAACTCCCAGGGCCACCCAAGCTTTACCAATCATTAAACATAACTAAAAAAACATCATTTAAAACCTTTTAGTGAAATTCGTTAAGTCAACACAAATTAGGGTTAAAAAGCCGTAGAGGCGTTTTGGTAATTTTGCGAGTCAAGAACTCAAAAATGAGATTTTTTTTGCTCTATTACCACACACAACAAATATAATCCCCTATTATCATCAAAGCGTCCCCTTGAGGATGGTCGGAACGGCGGTCTCATTTCTGGGTAAAATGACCTTAGGGGCATTTTGGTCATTTGTAAACAAAAAATCGGGGCATTACACTCTCAGTGGTCAAAGTCATCCCCAAGTTTAGGTCCCTCAACTTCTTAATCAGCTCCACCTCCTTCGCTATCATATGAGACAAGTGTAGTGACTTTCCGACTGGCAACCACTACATTAGCCTTTTAGGACTATAATTCAGCCTAAAATTATAATCCTTCAAGAACTCCATCCATCTCCTCTGTCTCATATTCAACTCCTTCTGAATCAAAGAGGTCCTGGAGGCTCTTATGATCAAGAGAACACCGAACTTCACTCCATACAAATTGTGTCGCCATACCTTCAAAGCGAACACCACGGTTGCTAACTCAAGGTCATGGGTGGGGTAATTTCCTTCATGAGGCTTGAGTTGTCCTGGATGCGCAGGACACCACTTGCCTATTTTGCATCAATATACAGCCCAAACCCTTCCCCAAAGCATCACAATACACCTCAAATGGTGCATTAGGGTCAAGCAAAACTAACATTGGGGTCATGGTTAACTTCACTTTCAACTCTTGGAAACTTTTTTCACACTCTAAAGTCCAAACAAAAGGGGCATTCTTTATAGTGAGCTTGGTCAGGGGTAAAGATATCTAGAAAAATCCCTTAATGAACCTACGGTGATAACCAGCTAATCCAAAAAGCTCTCTGTCTCTTCCTGTGGTAGGTCTTTCCAAGCTCATTAGCTTCTATCTTACTAGGATCTATTGCGATGCCTCATTTTGACACTATGTATCCTAAAAATCTTACTTCCTACAACCAAAATTCACATTTAGATAGCTTAGCATACAACTTTTTCTTAACAAACAAGACGGGGCTCCCCATGGTGAAGCACTTGGTCTCACGAACTTTTTCTCCAATAACTCTTCTAACTATGCCTTCAACTCAGTTAACTCTAAGGGTGACATTCTATAGGGTACTATAGAGATAGGCCTTGTTCCTGGGACTAACTCTATAGAGAACTCAATCTCTCTCAGAAACTCTGAGATATATCTGGAAATACCTAGGATAGTTTCTTACTATAGGCATCTCATCAATGTTTTGCTCAAAGTCTACTTCGCTGGCTAGGAGAACATATCCTTTACTCTCTTTCCCATAACAATCGACTTCTACAGTGTTTAGATAAAGGCTTAAAGGTTTACTAGGCATAACAATAAGAAGAAAGATAACAGACTTAGTATAACAGTTTAACATTACACGGTTGGCATAAAGCCAATCCATGCCGAGAATTATGTCTAGACCATGCATAGGCAAACAAACTAAATCTAAAATAAAGGGTCTACTTTCAATAGTGAAATGACAATTTAAACAACACCTACAAGGCCTGGCAGGTTCCGTAGGTGTAGAATAGTAAGATCAAAAGGAAGTTTCGACACATACAATTGCAAGGACTCAACACTAGGATATGATATGAATGAGTCAGTTGCGCCATAATCATATAGTACAGTTAAGGTTTTACCATTCATTTCACACTTACTTTCTATGAGGCTTCTGGACTTTGCTGAGTCTTCCACGTTGAGGGTGAAATCCCTTCCTTGGTGTTGTGGTCGGCGGGAGGTTGTCGGTTCTTCTCCGTCATTTTCTAGCATAGTGTCCAGGCTTCCCGCATTTGAAGTAAACTACCTGGCCCGGCAGCGGGGTCGGTCCCATGTGACTTCCCATATTTAGGGCATAAAGCGGTAGATGCAAGTCTTGAGGGTGCAGCCGGGCCCTTTGGGGTGCCTGGCCCTTAGGAACACTCAATCTTCCATGATGGAAATTCGTCCTAGGGCCTTGCGGCCTGAACTGGGGTCTGAACTGGGGCCTAGACTATGGCTTGAAACTCGAGGCTTATGGTGCCAGCTTCCTGGTGAAGTTTTCAGTCCTTGGTGCACTGAGCTTTCTGTCCATCCTCAATGATACGGCACTTGTTGACTAGGGTAGGGAAGTCCTAATCTCCAAGTGTACAATAGTGATGTTGATCTCTACCTTCAGCCCAGGATTCGTACTTGATACATTTCCAGAATTCATCAGGATTCCCTTGGAAGATTGGGAGAACTTGAGCTCTTCAAACTTTGTAGTGTCCTGGGCAATACTCATTTCCCTTGGTAACACTGAATGAAGTGCCCATTAACCCGGACTTCACCCAAAGGTTTTAAATGATGTTTTTAAGTAATTTTTTGCGGTTAAGCACGGAGTAGCCCAGAGAGGTTTTTGTAAAAAATTACCATTTTGCCCTTGGCTAAGTGCATTTTGGGCCTAATGACACGATTAACAAAATCTAAACAATATTAGGCTCTAATTGAAGATTAGTAAATTCTACTACTAATCTAGAGTCAAAATAATTAATTGAGGTTAATTAGAACCTAAGATTGCTTAGAGAAACTCAAAATCTTTTTCTTGATTTAAGACTTTATTTCATATTTTCATGAATAGTAAGATTCCAATCAACTTCCTTAAATCATGAAAGTTGTCACATGATGAGATTCCTCCCTAATAAAGGTGGATTTGCATTAATCAAGTAAGACCACTCTTTAATCTTGTCTTGAATCACCTTAATTACCCATTATCTCACGTGAAACACAAATTACAACTCCTAATTCATAGCCTAACCAAATCAACTCCTAAACACACTTATAAACCAACATTAAAATGAGATTTTCTTTCCCCCAAAGCCTCCTAAAGGAATCGACCACTCCCCCCTAATTCACCATATGTTGATTAGTTTACACACAAAAGAACCATGCTCTAAGCCATATCTTGGACCATGCTTCAACCCATACCTAGCCTTACCCTTGAATGACACTTAGAAGAGATATTTTTCTCTCCCCATGGCTGCAAAGAAGCCAAGCCTTCTCCCCATTTTCACCTACACAATTTCATTTTTCAACCCATAATATATATAGCAATGTGTAGAGAAATCTCACACTTTACCGCTAGCTTTTTGTTTGAGTTTGTGACCAAAAAGCTCTCTAGTTTTCTCTCAACTTCAAGTCTTTTTCCATCACCACTCTCAACCCTCCCTCAACTCACAAACACATAGCCATTCCCTTGCAAGATCAAAGCTTTCTCT
This sequence comes from Dalbergia oliveri, assembly GCA_030441495.1. Classification (NCBI taxonomy): domain Eukaryota; kingdom Viridiplantae; phylum Streptophyta; class Magnoliopsida; order Fabales; family Fabaceae; genus Dalbergia; species Dalbergia oliveri. The sequence goes on along the minus strand of JAMLFY010000019.1, from coordinate 4,649,113 downwards.
CTTCAAGCAAGGGACACAACTTGGTAGGGATTTTGTTTTGAGTTCTTTCTTTTATTTTTTATCTTCCATTTTTTTTTAGATTTTTTTGATGATGATTGAAAGATTAGGTTGTTTTTGTTCTTCTTCTTCCCATTTTCGATTTGGATCTTCCTTTTCTCCCCTTCCATTTTTAGATTTTGTTGTTGATTGGATGATGGGAAACCATGGCTTGATGATGAGAGATCTTGATGTTAGGTGTGAAAGCATCATGTGCTTGACCTCTAGAGCCCAAGTTTTAGTTTATTTTTGTTGGTTTTAAAGAATGGTAAAAATGAAATATTGTTAGTTCTTGTGAAATGTTGTCTTTCTTTGACGATCAAGGCCATAGCTTGATGATGAAGGTTTCTTCGTGTTGGTTGTGAAGCTATCATGCGTTGGACCTCTAAAGCTCAAGGCTTTGACAATGGTTTATTGTTAGTTGTCTTTGTTGGTTTTTCTTTGAGCTTGATGATGAGTCTAGGCAAATAAGGTTCTTGGAAGCATGGTGTCAAGAGAATCTAAAGCTCACTTCCATTTTGGTTAAGATCGATTTGGGGTCAAGAGTTTCAATTATTTAAAGTCTTGAAATGAGCTCTAGCAAGATAGAAAAAAATTGGATTTGCATCATGTTTATATTTCAAGCTCTTGCATCTCATGTTTTTATTTCAATGCCTTGCACATCATGTTTATTTTCAAGTTATCACCTTAAAAGGACTAAAGAAATGGACTTGCATTTCCATGTTTAAATTTCTAGCCTTGCATTTCATGTTTATATTTCAAGTTGTCATCTAAAATTTGAAGATTTAAAAATGAACTTGCATTCTCGTATTTACTTTCAAGTGTTGCATATCATATTTAAGTTTCAAGCCATCACCTAATAATGATAAAGATCTAAAATGAGGTTTTCATAGCATGTTTATTATTCTTGTCATCACCTAAATCCCTAGAGCTCAAAAGACTTGCCCTGGTATCCCAAATGGAAATTTTAACCATGACTAGTGGATGTGCCTTAGTCATGACACAATGTTGGTCTTGATTTGTAAAAATGTGAAGATGTTTTGAAAGGAATGTTAGAAAGATGTTTTAAGTGGTCTTAAGGTGTTAAAGTAGCCTAGAATGTGTTAAAAACCACGATTTCTCAAATTTAGAGGTTCTGGTAATCGTTACCAGCTTATGTAATTGATTACCAGGAATGGTTATTTGAAGGATTTTAGGTTCTGGTAATCGATTAACAGATAATGTAGTCAATTACCAAGGCTCCTCATGCCCAGAACAGTTTAACTCCTATAATCAATTACTAGTTCATGTAATCGATTACCATGATGTTCTTCATTTTCCAAAACGTTTTAGCCTTAGTAATCGATCATGTAACACCTAACTTTTAACCTTATACACTCGAGTCACATTTTGTTTAGTTATTAGTTGTTATGCCTTTATTTTAGAACTTGACTTATCTTTCTTTAAAATACTAGTATTAAAATATGACTAAATTTTTCTTTTTGAACTTAAAGCTTCAAATGCGAGCCGCGCGTGCGCATAGATACTGATTAATACACATATGATATAGGAATCCTATAAACTTCATCATAGCATATATAAATAAATCATAGAATAATCACAACACAAATCATATTAACATGCCATAATCATAACATAATAGCGATGTTCTACGAACATAAGGACATCCTAAAATACTAAACACAACAAACAAGTTGAACATACACAAACCCAAAGCTAAACATAACTATAACAAACTAGACTAGTCTTCACGCTTCCACTTTACCTTTGATCCGGTAGATGACGTGATTCCTATGCTTATGCCTCAGGGATGATCACGACGCCGCATTATTCATGTCTGGAGACAAGAAGAAAGAAAAGGGGTGAAAACTTATTCAAGATTCTTAGTAGGGCTCCCCAACTTTAAAAGAGTGTCCTCATCATCGTCCCTAGCCACTTCGGTTTTCATTATGAAAGAGGTGTGCATGCATGAGATTCAATTTTAAATTTCTCAAATCCTTTTATCCGAAGTAGGTGTCTTTTAGTATGGGTCTTAATGACATGAATGTATCATATATCTCATGTATGCATGGCAATACCTCAAGAGCATAAATAACACATGTAAATAACACATATCACATGATTAAATGCACAATTAGAACAATGATGTGACATATGCATATGCATATTTTACTTTATCATGATTGAACTCTTCGAGTTCCTTCTTAATTTCCACCCTCATACGTCATCGAAATCCAACCAATTCACCATCCTCGATGATTTTTAACGTCATCACCGAAACCTGCCTTACCGACGAGGAATGAGCTCAATCCTAACTAGCTCGCTAGATTTAATATGGGGAAATAAAGGGAGGAAAACATATCACTTTCTCATCATGAGTATGCACTTTCTTGTCGTGAGAAATGCAACTCTTGGATCACCTCTCATAACCTTTAATTCAGGAGTCTAGAGGATCATTTCCATATTAGCATATCATATATGGAAGGAATATGAGCATGAAATCATAGAATGTCATCAAACATATTATGTTAAGATGCAATAAATAATTCATAAGTATCATAGCTCTTCATATATTTCAAGCATAAGCATCTTCAACATTTCCAAATGAAATTATAATATGCAAATAATGGATTCTATCTTTAGAGATCAAGTACTCACATAGCATCAAATATCACATGAATTAATCATCTCAAATAATCAACACATAAAGTCATTCTATCATACTTAAAGCGCATATTTTTGCACATTTGGGTTTGGTAATCGATTACATATGATGGTAATTGATTACAAAATAAAACTTGTTCCGGACTCAAAAAGATGGCCTGGTAATTGATTACCAAAACCTAAATTTTATCCTGGATATGAGGAACATCTAGGTAATCGATTACATAGGATGGTAATCGATTACTAAGGCTAAAAACTATTTCCGAAAAATGAAGAACATCATGGTAATCGGTTACATGAACTGGTAATCGATTACAGGAGTTAAACTGGTTTTGGGCATGAGGAACAGCCTTGGTAATCAATTACGTTCTCTGGTAATTGATTACCAAACCTAAAATCCTTCAATAACCATTCTGGTAATCGATTACATAAGTTGGTAATTGATTACCAGAATCTAAGAATTTGAGAAAACATGGTTTTTTACTTTAATACCTTGGGACCACTTAAAACGTCTTTCTAACATTCCTTTCAAAACATCTTCACATTTTTACAAATCAAGACCAACATTGTATCATGACTAAGGCACATCCACTAGTCATGGTTAAAATTTCCATTTGGGGATACCAGGGCAAGTCTTTTGAGCTCTAGGAATTTAAGTAATGACATAAAGATAGACATGCTATGCAAGCTTCATTTTAGATCTTCATCATTATTATGTGATTACTTGAAACTTAAATATGCTAGGCAAAGAAACATAAATATGAATGCAAGTTCATTTTTGTATTTTAGTGCTCTAGGCCTCTTAGAGTATTCACTCTAAATTACATCTTAACTTTAAGGTGATAACTTGAAAGGTAAATATGCTAGGCAAGGAAATATAAATATGAATGCAAGTCCATTTCTTTATTTTAGTGCTCTAGGCCTCTTAGAGTATTCACTCTAAATCACATCTCAAATTTAAGGTTGGGATAGGTAGGCTTTGAGATTAATTATTAAGTGATAACTTGAAAGGTAAATATGCTAGGCAAGGAAATATAAATATGAATGCAAGTCCATATCTTTATCTTGCTAGAGCTCATTTCAAGACTTTAAAGGATAAAATATCAACCCCAATCAATCTTAACCAGATGGAAATGAGTTTTAGAGCCTCTTGACACCATGGTCCTATAGACCTCATTTGTCTAGACTCATCATCAAACTCAAGGAAAAACCAACAAAGACAACCAAAAACCTTCTTATTTTCATCATTCTTTCAAAACCAAAGATGAAGCCAACCTTGAGCTCTAGAGGTCTACACATGGTGGTCTTTACAATCAACTCATCATCAAGCTATGGCTTTTCAATTATCCAACAACAACAAACCAAAGAGGGAGAAAGAAAAGGAAAGATCAAAACCAAAAAGGAAGAAGAACAAGAAGAGGACTAACACGACCACATTAACAACAAAAACTCATCCACTTCATTCATCATCAAATCCAAAAAACAAAAGGGGAAGAATAGAGAAAGAAAACTCAAGACAACTCCCTATCTAGTTTTGTTCCTTGCTTGAAGAAAGAAAGCTTTGATCTTGCAAGGGAATGACTATGTTTTTAAGAGGTAGTGTATGGTTGAGAGGTGGTGATTCTTTGTGAGCAAGAAGAAGATGAAGAAGATGAAAGAACTCTTGAACTTTGGGAGACAAAGAAGGAACTTAGGATTGCTATTTGAAACTAAACTTGGCAAATGAACAAAAGGTAACCAAGTTCATCCAAGCATGGCATTTATAGAAAACAAAATCAAGGATGAAATGGTGGAGGAAGGCTACGGCATTTGGGGAGGAGAAGAGAGAAAATATCTCTTTGATAGGTATGGATTTGAGGTATGGCTAGGTATGGGTTGAAGCATGGTCCAAGGTATGGCTTAGAGCATGGTTCTTCTGTGTGTAAATTAATCAACATGTAGTGAATTAAGGGGGAGTGGCTGATTGGTTTAGGAGCATTTGAGGGAAAGAAAATCTCATTTTAATGTTGGTTTATAAGTGTGTTTAGGAGTTGATTTGGTTAGGCTATGAATTAGAAGTTGTAATTTGTGGTTGAAGTAAGATAATGGATAATCAAGGTGGTTCAAGACAAGATTAAAAAGTGGTCTTGCATGATTAATGCCAATCCACCTTTATTAGGGAGGAATCTCATCATGTGATATCTTCCATGATTTAAGGAAGTTGATTGGAATCTTACTATTCATGAAAATGTGAGATAAAGTCTTAAATCAAGAAAAGGATTTTGAGTTTCTCTAAACAATATTAGGTTCTAATTAACCTCAATTAATTATTTTGACTCTAGATTAGTAATTAGAATTTACTAATCTTTAATTAGAGCCTAATATTGCTTAGGTTTTGTTAATCGTGTCATTAGGCCCAGAATGTACACAGCTAAGGACAAAATGGTAATTTTTCACAAAACTTCCGGGGCTACTGGGCTTAACCAGTTGCTACACATTGCTTAAAAACATCATTTAAAACCTTTTGGTGGAGTCAGGTTTATTCAGTGCATAAATCGAGGTTAAAAATCTCAGAGGCATTTTGGTCATTTTGTGCATCGAAACTCAAAATGAGATTCATCTGCTCTATTAACACACATAATACATATAGTCCCCTATCATCATCAAAACGTCCCTTTGAGATGGCCGGACTAGCGATCCTCATTTCCGGGTAAAATGACCTCAAGGGCATTTTGGTCATTTGTACTTAGGAAAATCGAGGCGTTACATTTCTTAGTGTTGGTTGTGAAGCCATCATGTGTTGGACCTCTAAAGCTCAAGGGTTGATTTTTGTTCCACAAGAGTATGGAAAATGGTTTATTGTTGGTTGTCTTTGTTGGTTTTTTCTTTGAGCTTGATGATGAGTCTAGGCAAATGAGGTTCTTGGAACCATGGTGTCAAGAGAATCTTAAGCTTACTTCCATTTGGTTAGATCGATTTGGGGTCGAGAGTTTGATTTTTAAAGTCTTGAAATGAGCTCTAGCAAGATAGAAAAAAAATTAGATTTGCATCATGTTTATATTTCAAGCTCTTGCATTTCATGTTTATATTTCAATACCTTGCACATCATGTTTATTTTCAAGTTATCACCTTAAAAGGACTAAAGAAATGGACTTGCATTTCCATGTTTAAATTTCTAGCCTTGCATTTCATGTTTATATTTCAAGCATCATCTAAACTTTGAAGATTTAAAATGAACTTGTAACATCCTCCCAAGTACAACCCCATTCTTAAGCTATGATATCATACTCGAGAGATGTTACTTGTTAATTAGCGGACCTCTCTTAATTATCTATAGCAAGCTCGATTTATGTACGAGATAACTAAGCGTAATTCTATTAAAACATATTACAAGTAAACATCAAGTTTATTAAACATACAGCTAAAAATACATAAGGAAGCTCCTCTATGAGCTTTAGTACATATCTGTCTTCTAATACATTTACATACATACTCATTTCACTAAGTCCGCAGAATAAAACGGTAACCTATACTACAACAATCCTACACTCCTTTGCATAGCAGCATCCCCATCCCCTGGCATAACCTGGAGGCGACACGGAAACAAACACATAGGGTGAGAATATTATAAAATTCTAGGTAGGGTAGTTTGCCCCATATACTACACAGTAGGCATAAGCAATTCATGCATATACAATATTCATACAAAATCATACACAAAAATCTTGAAAACCCGTAGGGAAACTAAGGATAATATCACCATAATCGATCGAGTAATAATATGTACAATCAGAAACTCCATTCCTCATATCTTTCTCAACTTTCTCAACATAGGGAAGGCTTATTCTCATAGAGAAATACATTCACACTTCACAATTTTACAGAGGACCATAAGTGCTAGGACATGAGCTCATTCTTATTCAAGATCAGAACTTCATTTTTTCCATTTCCGGATACTCAGGTCTATGCCTAGCCGACGTCTCTCGACTCATAACTTTTCTAGGGAAATCCTTCTTTTTGCCTTCCCTCTCAATTCTTTCTAAGCCTTGTTTCTGTTTTCCCCATATGTTTCAAACATACACAGTAAGATGTGCACATACTATCATAGAATTTCAGCCATTCCCACATCTCATTATCCTAGAAGCTGAAGTTCCAACTCAACAATTTATTACCATACCAAACAACCATTCCAACCTTAAGGAAAATTTCACATGACACTTCAATGTGTCTAAAACAACCTGTAAAAATTTCAGGGTAATCAGAGTTATATAACCACTTCAATAAAATAGGCAAATCTGGTGGTCAGAAGCCACAAATTCATAGTCCAGACTTGTGTTCTCAAAATATTTAGCCCTAGAATTCGATGGAATCATGGTACAAGAAAATTCACAGAGTTATTTCAACATGTTATTAGTCTTGTGTAAAAATTTCAGGAGCTATCTCAATCAATTGCTTTGATTAAAAATTCGGGCAATCTTGTTACTTCAGTCTCAACAATTCAACAGCAACAGTTACAATTCGGTTCTAATTTTTTTGAGCATCAAACCTTAGAATTAACCCCTAAGAAAATTCGTGTATTTATTTTAAGGGGTTAAATACAACATATAATTTTCATGGCTCATGAAACCACCCACAAAATTCCAGAAAATTCATGAAAAGTTCTAATTAGACGGGAATCAGTCAAGCAACCTAGTTCCAATTTCACTTGAGAAAACCCATTTTAAAACCATCCAAACACAACACAAAAATTCATACATCAATATGTTAATCATCAATATCATCAAAATTTTCGGAATTAGGGCAAGCTAAACAAATTGAAAAATTTCACAAGGAAGGAAGGCAAAACCCTACTCTTGAAGGCTAGTCTCTCTTTGTCTAGCTTGCTCCAAGATGAGAGTCCTTCACTCCAAGACTCCCAAAACACCTTCAAACCCTCCTCTGATCAGTGATGGATGAGGTGAATATGATGAGGTTTTGAAATTTTAATTGGTTAGATGTTTGGAGTTTGAGGTGTAGAACAAGTTTAGTGAAGAACTTTTGATGATCCAACAACTCTAGCTTGGAGTTTTTGGGCTTGGAACTCAAGAACAAGCTCAAGGAAATAAAAATGGTGGCTGTTCTCTTCTTCCTCTTGCTGACCACGAAATTGTTTGGCTTGGAGGAGAAGAATTTGTGACTAGGCTTGCTTAATAAATGACATGAAGATATTTAACAAAGTAATGATCATTTAGGTGACAAGGCAATGATGGATGGCTAGGATTTGATCTTGGATTCCAAGATTAAATCTTGGCCTTCCACAAGTCTTGATTAGGTGGGTATCATCCATTTGTGGTAATGAAAGTATCTTTCGTATTTAAAAAAACGCACACGAAATACGCAAATGGGTAACAATACCCAATCTAACCGATATTATAAAAATTAATTTTAAGTATAAAATTATCATTCCCACCTATTTCTAACCTTATTCCCATATTTTCCTAATTTCGGGCACCTAGGTCCCTAATCAGGGTTTCCTTAGGACGGCCTCGGGCCGCAAAATACTATTCACAAAACTTTTTTTTTTTTATACGTCCGTGGGCCGTCCTATCAGTGCCCAACTGTTAGATTTTTGAAATTATGACTAATAAAGGTCAAATTAATTTTTAAGTAATTTTTCGGGTGTTAAAATCATGTAACGCAAGGAGACGAGGCAGAGAGTAATTAGAGCATGCGGAAGGCACGAACAAGGAACGCTCCTACCTCCAAGCGGAGGGGTACATGAATGAACCGATTACACACCCGAATGAGAGGATCTGAGTCTATATAGGTATGGGACTATCAGTTAAAGAAGGCTTATATGAATTGATTGGTACTACCTATGCCACAAAGATGCATCTTTCTTTCGGTAGCCCATCAGAAGAACTCCAGTTAATGTGTGCTTGACTTGGGGTAATTTTGGGATGGGTGACCTCCTGGAAGTTTTCCAGGAAGTGTGTGATTGAGGACAAAGCACGCTGAAAAGACTCGTGTTGGTTTGTGGGGTTCGTTAATCCATAAAGCGGCGGGATCAGAACTTGCATTCTCATATTTACTTTCAAGTCTTGAATATCATATTTAAGTTTCAAGCCATCACCTAATAATGATAAAGATCTCAAATGAGGTTTGCATAGCATGTTTATTATTCTTGTCATCACCTAAATCCCTAGAGATTAAAAGACTTGCCCTGGTATCCCAAATGGAAATTTTAACCATGACTAGTGGATGTGCCTTAGTCATGATACAATGTTGGTCTTGATTTGTAAAAATGTGAAGATTTTTTCAAAGGAATGTTAGAAAGATGTTTTAAGTGGTCTTAAGGTGTTAAGGTAGCTTACAATGTGTTAAAAACCATGATTTCTAAATTTCAAGGTTTGGTAATCGATTACCAACTTATGTAATCAATTACTAGAATGGTTATTTGAAGGATTTTAGGTTGGTATTGATTACCAGATAATGTAATCAATGTAATCAATTACCAAGTTGTTCGTCATGCCCAGAACCAGTTTTAACTCCTGTAATTGATTACCAGTTCCTATAATCAATTACCATGATGTTCTTTATTTTTCAAAAATAGTTTTTAGCCTTAGTAATCGATCACCATTCTATGTAATCGATTACCTAGATGTTCCTCGTACCTAGGATAAAATTCAGGCCCTGGTATTGATTACCAGGCCCAAGTAATTGATTACTAGGCCATCTTTTGAGTCCGGAACAAGTTTTTGATTTGGTAATCGATTACCATCATATGTAATCGATTCCAAACCCAAATATGAAAAAAATGTGCTTTATGTATGATAGAATGAATATATGTGTTGATGATTTGAGATAATGAATTCATGTGATAATTGATGCTATGCAAGTACTTGATCTCTAAAGATAGAATCCATCATTTGCATGTTATAGTTTCTTTTGGAAACACTTATGCTAGAAATATATGGAGAGCTATGATATTTATGCATTATGTATTGCATCTTGATATAACATGGTAGATTAAGGTGACTTAAAACATGAAAAATGATCCTTTGGACTCATCAAACTATAGGTGATGAAAAGGTGATTCTTGCCCTCTAACCCGCACGCTTGAAGTTCGGAATTCAACTTATCAAAAAGGATAAGGTTACGCTAGTGACAACTAGTGAGGTATGAGCTCATAACCTAGAACTCTCAAAAGGGAGAGTATTAGGATGGCCCTTAAGGAAAAAGAAAAATGAGAAGATTAAGTCACACAAAATAAGTTATGTTGAAATGTATTGCCATAATTATGTGTTCTAACTTATTTCTTTATTATAGCATGAACATGCATTTCATAATGAAGTATGCTGCATTCATGACCAAGACGCATATTAAAAAGGAATGGGCCTCGGTAAAAATTACACTTTAGAACTTTAAAATTGAACCTTATGCATGTTCACTTTCTTTAGAAAACCCAAGGTTCCTGGACGTAGACGATGACCCTAGGATAGGAGGTTTCCTTCCTGAGCTTCTTTATTAAGATTCTCACTCCCTCTATCTTTCTTTCTTCCGTCACATCTCAGAGGACCATGGCCACATTCATGATCTGCATTAATATGCCAGTTGGGAGGTGCACTATGATGGACCACGCCTACCACTTCGTGGGTCATTATGCGATATTCATTTTTGCATAAATGGGACGCCCTTTCGCTTTTAGTTTCCAAGCTTCCGGTATCCCTACTTCTCCCTATGGTGATGATTAGATTTTCGAGCTACTCGACCCCGCGATGAGCAGACTTGTTGTGCTTGCCCTTCGACTTCGGCGATGCGCGACTCTCCGAGTATGTTCCCTATTCAAGGTGTTTGGAGACCCACCCGAGGACTCCCCCACTCATATCTACTTGAAAGGATTTGCACCCACGGCTCCCATGGACACCTAGAGGGGTAGTGAGGACATGGTGACATAGCGGAGGCTAGCACAACGTCCAGAATGCGTCCGCATCGAGAAGGTCATGTTCGTCCCCTTTCCCCTACATACGTCAGAGGAGCTTGCCCAGTTCATTGGGTATATACCACCCAAGGAGGCCAGTGCCGCCGATAGATCGTGATGGAGGACCCTCCTGAGTCCTGAGTTGTCACGAGGACTCCCTTTTTGCTGCATCTTTTGATGGGGATGACTTTTGGTAGAGCACTCTTAGGCTGAGGAGGGGAAATGGTAGCTGGTATCTAGTATTTTGAGATTCCATGTATTTACTATTTTGATGTATTTCTTTCTATTGGTTATATATCAAAAGTTTGCTACTATGGGTGTGACTCCGTTCGTTTTAATTTCTATGTATTAAGAACTATGTTATTTGATCTACGTAATATAAAGCTTGTTATATGATCATGAATGTTGTGTACGTGCATGTTTCTTTGTTTACTTTGATGGCTCTTAGCATTCGGTTTAGGTAGCACACGCGCGTATGGCTCACATTTTGTTTTTGTTTCAAAAAGAAAAAATTTACCCATATTTTCCGCTAAGTATTTTGATAAAGTGAATTTAAAAGAATGGATCAAAAGAGTAATAACTAATAATTAATTGCAATACATCCTAGGCATGTTGGGTTAAATATTAGGGTGTTAGGAACACTCCATGTTTGGCATTGATGTCATTGACTCTTTAGTTGACGATGCTTGTGGAAATATGCTTTGTAAGGATCTAGACCCATTTTTTCCACTTTTTCTTCTTCCATGAGATATGATGAGTTTGTTATGTTAAAATGTCCCAAGTTTTCAGATATAGGTACACTTCCTAGGCATTAGTCATCATGTTATAACCCGACTTGGATTGTGACCAGCATGTGTGGATTCCTATCCCACGTAAGCCTAATGATCACTGCGCCATACTATGTATATTTTATTCATAAAATAAATTTCAAATGATAAGTCAAATCTCATATTAAACCCATAATAAATCTGAATAACTCTTTTTCCATAAATAAAACCTAAAACTGTAGTTGTAAAAGAAATCATATTAAGTTGCTCATTTACAAAATAAACCATGAATGCTAAATCATTAATTACAAGTAGAAAATGAGGAGTTTAGGGACTCTTGAGGCGGTAAAGGCTGGAAAGCTTAAAAGTTTTGAACAAGGGACGATGTGGAGATTTGAAGGGTGGATTTGTGTCCTGCAAGATGGTGACCTAGAGAGTATCTTGGAGGAGGCCCATAAAAGCCACTTCACCATCCATCCTGGTGCCACCAAGATGTAGGGATTTAAAGAAGATGTTCTGGTGGCCGAATTGAAAAAGGACGTAGTCACCTGGGTTAGTAAGTGTTTGGTCTATCAAAAAGTGAAGATTGAGCACCAAAAGCCTTCAGGAATGTTGCAACCTTTGCCTATCCGAATGGAAGTGGGATAGTATATCTATGGATTTTGTGACGACCAACCTAGAACCTCACGGCCATGATGCTATTTAGGTAATAATGGATAGGTTAACCAAGTCGGCCATTCCTACCCATCAAGATAACCTTTTCCCTAGATAAGCTAGCCCAGTTGTATATCCAAGAGATAGTGAGGTTACATGGTGTTCTATTGATGATAATCTTGGATCAAGATTCGCGGTTTACGTCGCGATTTGGGGAGCCTTTCAAAAGGCGTTTGGTTCAAAGCTGTGTTTAAGCACGCTTACCACCCTCAAACAGATGGGCAATCAAAAGAACTATCAAAACATTGGAAGATATGCTAAGGGCATATGTTTTGGATAGAAAAGGGAGTTGGGATAAGTACCTCCGCTTTTCGAGTTCGCGTATAACAACAGTTATCATGCGAGTATCGGCATGACATATGAAGCCTTGTATGGAAGGAAGTGCTAGTCGCCTTTGTGTTGGCATGATCCTGGAGAACAAAGTGTTTTGGGACCGAATGTAGTGAGGAAACCAGGAGCAAATAAGAATGATCAAGGATAGAATCTTGACTGCTCAAAGCCGACAAAAGAGCTATACGGATAAATGGCGAAAGCCGTTGGAGTTTAGAGAAGGCGAGCATGTTTTCTTAAGAATTACCCCCACTATAGGCATAGGTAGAGCCATGAGAGTCAAGAAATTGAGTCCCGATTTCTGGTCCTTTTGAAATCCTTCAAAAGTCGGGGACGGTGCCTACAAAATAGCCTTACCCCAAATCTCTCAAATCTTCATGACGTCTTTCACGTCTCCCAAGCTAAGAAAATATCAATCCGACCCTAGCCATGTGCTAGAACCAGAGCATATCCAGTTAAGGGAGGACCTGACTTTCAATTCTGCCACCAATGAGGATTGTGGATCGAGGTGTGAGGGTTGAACAAGTCTGTTCCTTTGGTAAAAGTCACATGGGGAGGGACAAGACGAAGAGTACACATGGGAGCTGGAATTAAAATCCAGTGAAGTATCTGAGCTTTCTAAGGTAACGAATTTCGAGGACGAAATTCTTTTTAAGGGGGGGTAATGCAACGCTTCTTTTCTGCTCTTTGAGTACAAATGACCAAAATGCCCTGAGGTCATTTTTAATTGAAAGGGCAGTTGCCAGGCAGTCCTCGAATAGGTCAACTCAATGTTTGAAGGGGATTATAACTGTTATGTTTGATATATGAGGTGAAAATCTCGTTTTCTAAACTTTCAGCTCAAAATGACCAAAATACCCTCCTACGTTTCTCACGGGTAAAAGGTGCTGTTTGAGCCCAGAACTTTTCCAGGAAGTTTGGAATGATGTTTATGAGTAATATTTATTATCTAGTTGGTCCGGGTAGTTGGAGTTTTAGTGAAAAATTACCATTTTACCCCTAGAACGTGTATAGTGAGCCTAATGACGCAATTAAGCAAACCTAAGTAATATTAGGCTCTAATCGAAAATTAATTTATTTTGATAATTAATCTAGAGTCAAAATAATTTATTAAGGTTAATTAGAACCTAAGATTGCTTAGTTAAACTCTAATTGCATTCTTTAATTCAAGATTCCTAGTCATGGAATCTTGAATAGTATTTCTCTCTCCAATTCCTTAAATTAAGGAATTGTGCCATACCTCATTTGACCAAAAGAATGATTTTAAATTATTAATCTAACAAGATTACCCTCCTAATCAAGTCTTGACATTCTTAATTACCCAATTACCTCACCTAAACACTTTCTTACAACTCCTAACCAAAACCTTAATCAAAGAAACACCTAAACACACCACTAAAACACAATTACATGAGCAAATTAATCCTCCCTTTGCTGCCAATCTGGTTGAATACATGGCCCCATTAAAAGTGTCACATGTTGAATTTCATCTCACTCAAGAGTTATGCCTAGGCTAATCCTCAAACCATACCTCACCATGCTTTCAACCATGCTTTGCCCATGCCTTACCATACCAATCAAGAGATATTTTCCTCCCCAAATGGCCAAGAGGCCGTCGGCCTTCTCTCCCTCAATCAGCCACCATTGTGCAAAATTTCTATAAATAACAAGCTTGGAAGAACCTTGATACACTTTAGATCATTTGCTAAGTTTAGTTGTCTTGCACTTTCTCTCATTTTCTCTCAAATTCATCCTTATCTTCTTCATCTTCTTCTTCCTCTCAAAGAACCTTGCCACCACCACAAACAACCATAAACCACCACTATCTCACCTTAAACTATCTCTCAAACACTTAAACTTTCCATTCCCAAGCTTAGAAACTCAAGGAAAAATCATCTTCCTTGAACCTCCTCTTTGGCCGAAAACACATACCCACATCCAAGAGGAAAATTTGTCTTCTCAACTCTTCAAGAACTCAAGCTTTCTTTCATTTCTTCAAAGACTTCCTTAGGTAGGGGTTTTGTTTTAAAGTCTTGCTTGTTTTCTTCAAGAAAAGTTCTAGTTTTCTCTTGGTTCAAAACTTTTTCCTCTTCCCTTTCATTTCGGCCAAGAGGCCTTCTTATAAGGAGAACTTTGGCTTGATGATGAGGTTTCAAGATAATGACTTGTTGTTGTCATGTGAGAAACCTCTAAAGCTTGAAATAACTTGGTCTTGGACCATACATGCTTGTGTTTTCCATCTTTTTCTTGATCTCATTTTTGGTTTCTCTTCCTTTCTTTCTTGGATGATTTCGGTTTCCTTTCCCTTTACTTGAACAAAGTTTGCTAAAAATATTATGTAGATCACAAAAGTTTTGTTAAAAAAAAAATTAATCACATGTTTTCAAAGAGCTCTAAGCTTACCTTTGCCAACCTTAAAGTTGGTCGGCCGTTCTAAGAGTTTTACTCTAGATTGAAGCCCATGAGCAATAAAATAAAGAATATGACTTAGTTCTTGTATTTTGCTTAGACAAAGTGTTGAGCTTTGTGTCTATTTTCTTGAGCTTGATGATGAAGTTCAATACCTTAAGATTTCCTTGAAGTCTAGGTGCTAAGAACTCTAAAGCTTGCCTTATGATACATAATGGGTTAAGGTTTTATGTTCCTTTAAATTCTTGCAAAGAGCTCTAGCTAAGATCTAAAAAAGATGCATTCATGTTTACTTTAATGCTTTGCATGACATGTTTATTTTCAAGTCATCACTAAACAACTTAAAGATTAAAACAAGAATGTGCATCCTCACTAATAAATCTCAAAGCCTACCTATTTCAACCTTAAAGTTGATTGTTGATTTGGGGTGAATACCTAAGGGGCCTAGAGCACTAAAATAAAGAATTGAACTTTGCATTTCATGTTTACTTTCTTGTCTAGCATGTTTATATTTTATGCCATCACTTAAATTCTAAAGATAACAAATGAGTGCATCTCATGTTTATTTTATGCTCTCACTTTATTTCTAATGAAGAACAAAAAATGAGGGAATAACATGTTTAAGTTTATGCCATCACTTTAATGATCTAGAGCTCAAAGACTTGCCCAAGTATCCTATGTAAGGTTTTAAGAAAATGTTGGCTTTTCAAAGAAGCCATTCGGCCTTGTGGTGATGATGATGGGCTTAGTGTGAGTTCCTCTAATCACAAGTGTCCATGGTTCATGTTTTGCAATTTTTCTAAGCTTAGGAGTACCTAAGCAACATTATGAATGAAGTTATATATTTTAAATCTATTTTATGAGCAAGTTAATTTAGCTACTGACCTCATGTGTAATTACATGATTTTAATGTGAGGATTTGAGTTCTAAAAGAGTTTTGAGTTCCTAAAACCATTCCAAGAAACTGGCAACTTATATGCATTTAAATCAAGTGATTATGTGATTCTATGAAGCTTATATTTTTAGTTTTGCCCTTTATGTTTGGATACTGTATAAATTCTGTTCTAAGGTGTTAAAATGTGTAAAATTATGTTTGAGTGAAGTAAGAACGTTTTAGATAAGTTAGAAAAGATTAAATAACTAAAAAGGGTTCAAATTGAGAATTCTAGAACACCTAACTATGGAAAAATGCAAACCTGTTCCAGCATGATTAATTCAAGGATAAATGGTTCATAATCAGTAAAACATGTATAAAAACCCTTCATAAACTATTAGGTATTAATTACAAAGTTTAAGGTGATGATAAGGACTTAAAATGGGAATTCTAGCACACTTAGACATGGTAATATGCAATTCAGTTCCAACATAGTTAGATTGAGGAAAAATGACTTATAACTTAGTAAACATGCCTAGGAATCCCTTATAAGTGATTTAGGAATTGATTATGGAGTCTTAGGTGAAGACGGATCTTAAAAAGGGTCATAAATGAGATTCTAAACCAGATAAACATATGATATTTTTCTCCTTAAATGCATAATGTTGTTTGGAATTTTTAGTAACCTAAATCTTAGTGAAAATTATAAGTGATGACCTCTTGGGTGTAATGAAGATGTAATATGGGTATTAGAATAATTAGAACATAAGTTTAAGACCCGTAAGGGCCAAAGCATAAAACAATATGAGACAGGAAATGTGAAGAAGAATGAGACCAAGCAAGTGTGCTTGTGTTATGTATGAATGTGCTAATGACATGAGTTTGATAACATGAGGATTCATGCGTGTTGTGATGATGATTTTGGTATTTTGTAGGCATAATGCATGAGACCATGTGATATAGATGAATCAAAGAAAGTATGTTTTTATGATTGAAAGGTTTATTTGATTGAGGAATTTATGAGACAACATGCATTATGTGAGTTATGTGGCATGACTCAAATTTGAGGAAATTCAAAGTGCAAGTCGTTATGTTGCCAAATTTCCATCAATTTGAGAGACTAAGAAAGTTGAAAAATAGGATGTTTAATGTGACACACTAGACGTACTTCTCCTGCTACGGTGAGGAGGAAGGTAAAATCGTGAGGGCATCGACATTAGCTTGCCAAAGCGGACAAAGTCGCTGGTCTTAACCAGTCGATGTGTTTCGAAGAAAGAAAAAGTCCCATGATGGGTGATCCTTAGGCCCCCTACCCGTACTCAAGGAGTCGAGATGATGATGATTATGATTATGTCTATGATTCGCTTATCAAGAGGATAAGTAAGAACTAGTGACGACTAGTTAAGGTATGAGCTCATAGCCTAGTTTTAGGGTGCAGTTACTATTATGATGCTTAGTGTCACAAGTTTGAAGAGAAGGAATGATGTTCAAGAGAAGTTACATGCCACTTATATGTTGATTGATTATTGTTTGGTTTGCCTAAAGTACTACCATGCATTCATGTTTTGCTATGCTGCATACATGCATTAAGATTCATTGTAAAAGGTACGGACCTTGGATAATTATCTTTGCGAAAACTTCATAATGAACCTTTGCATGTTTAACCTTTTCATAATAAACCCAAGGTTCCGGGACGTAAACGATGACACTAGGATAGAGGTTTTCCTCCTGAGATTCTTTAGCAAGATTCACCCCTCTCTCTGGTTTCTTTCGTTACGTCTTCAGACATCGATGGCGTCGTTCGTGATTTTCATTGAGCCGCCTACTTGGGAGGTGCACTATGACCCCGAGCATCAGTCTTACCACTTCCAGGGTCATTGTGAGGTGCGCGTTTTTGTGTACGTGGGACGCCCGTTTGCTTTCCCGTCTCCAGCTATCGCTTCAAACTTCACCTTTTGGCGACGACCTGTCTTTGAGAGGATGCGACCCTGAGCGGCAGACCCATCATGCTCGTCCTTCTTCATCGGTGGTACGGAATACCCGAGTATGTTCCCATTCTCGAATCGGAGGCCGATCCTGGAGGGCTCTTACCCTTCAGTCCCTATGGATCTCGGTGGAGGTCGAGGACACTGTCACCCAGCAAGGCATGCGAGGCGTGTTCGACGCCTGAGAGGTGACCACCTATATGGGTAAGACTTTATGCTTCCTTTTATGTTTCAGTGATTATGTATTAAACTATGTTAGTTAATGTCATGATGAATGTTTTCATGATTGAGGTGTTCTTCGTTGTTTTTTTCTTGAATGATTTACTTATTCTTTCGCTTTACGTTTCGTTTATCCTACGTGAAAGCTCGCACTTAGATTTACATATTCTATTTCAAAAAAAAAATTTTCTGTATTTTCTGCTAAGTTATTTTACAAATGATGTTCAAAAGGAAATAATAACTAATAGTTAATCTTAATATGTCCTAGGCGTGTTGGGTCAAATATTTAGGGTGTTACATGGAACGTAAGGAACAACTTTGATAGAGGTCTGGGAAGGAAGGATGGCCCCAATGTCTTGATGATTTGGGGAAGCTAGACTTAATGAGATTGAGAGAAAAGAAAGAAATGTGTTTGGGAGGGGATTGGGGTTTCTAATTGGGAAAATGGGGGAGGAAGGAGTAGGGAAAGACTTTTTGATCTAGACCGCTATGGCGTGATAGTTCACTTAACTTCTCATTTCTATCCTTCTTGTGTTTGGGTTATCTCAATACTTACTTATTTAATGTCTTCATTTGTTTTACTTTCCATTAATTTTATAATATAAATGTAAATAAGGAAATACCCCAATTTGGATTCAAATAAAATATCATAAAAATCAAAATCCTAACAAATCAAAATCCAAATTTTGGATTTTAGTAAAATCTCAAAATTTCAATATTTTCTAAACTTGTGGGCTAAAAATGAAACATTTAAAGATTTCATAAAATTCATTAAAAATCACTCTTTAACTTGTTTTCTTTGGGAAGAACCATGGGACTTTTGATCCCAAGAATGTGGTTCTATCATATAGCCCTTCAAGGAGAAGTAGGATCAAGACTTAATGAAATTAAGAACCTGGTAACCTGGGTAGGTCCTGGGGACCTTGAGGGTACATAACTTGTCCATTGACATGTGTACACCGAGTATTACATACTTCCCCCTTAAAAAGATTTAGTCCCCAAATCTAAACTTTGTAACTATAAATGTCAATAAGATGAAAAGCTTAACCCACATAGGGTTTCAAGAATAGCCTAAATGCCAACACTGACATGATACTCTGATTATACTAGTTGACATACTAAGAGATAGTGCTATTCTGAAGGCACTACTCCATTATTCTAGCTAAGGATGCCACTTGTCACATCTGGCAGCTTGTTCTCCAAAGGCAGCCCTTTCCTATTAAGGTGACAACGTCCCAATCATGAAACATACACGGGCGGCTCCACCTCTGAGGGTAGCCCTTTACACAATGCAAGTTCTAGGGAAAGAACTACGCTCTCTGCCTCATGTATACACGAGCTCTCGAGGATAGGGGCTAAAATGTCACTTTCATCCTTGGTCTAATTCTCTGTCTTGTTTTTGACATCAGGTAATACTATGGGACTTCGAGTCCTGTTCCTGAACTTTCTCACTTTCTACGCATGTATCATGCATGGAAATTATGTAACGCCCGATTTCTCCTTTAGAGTACAAATGACCGAAATGCCCTGAGGTCATTTTTCCGAAATTAAAGGGACAGTTGCCCGGCAACCCTCGAATGGGTCAACTCGATGTTTGAAGGGGATTATGTTTAAGAATGATATCTAGAGAATCTCATTTTCTAAACTTTCGGCTCAAAATGACCAAAATACCCTTGTGTCTACACGGGTAAAAGGTATCGTTTGAGCCCAGAACTTTTCCAGGAAGTTTAGAATGATGTTTATGAGCAATGTTTGATGTTTAGTCGGCTAGGAAGGTCCTGGAGTTTAGTGCAAAATTACCATTTTGCCTCTAAGAGCAGTGTACAGTGAGCCTAATGACGCAATTAAGCAAACCTAAGCAATATTAGGCTCTAATTGAAGATTAATTTATTTCGATAATTAATCTAGAGTCAAAATAATTTATTAAGGTTAATTAGAACCTAAGATTGCTTAGTTAAACTCTAAATTGCATTCTTTAATTCAAGATTTCTAGTCATGGAATCTTGAATAGTGTTTTCTCTCTCCAATTCCTTAAATTAAGGAATTGTGTCATACCTCATTTGACTAAGAAAATGAATTTAGTTTGTTAATCTAGTAAGACCACTCCCTAATCAAGTCTTGAACAACCTTAATTACCCAATTACCTCACCTAAACACTTTCTTACAACTCCTAATCAAAACCTTAATCAAAGAAACACCTAAACACATCACTAAACCACAATTACATGAGCAAATTAATCCCCCTTGGCTGTCCCAAATCTGGCCGAATTCTTGGCCAAAGAAAAGTGCCACATGTTGCTTGATTTATCACTCAAAGAGCCATGCCTTGCCCATACTTTTGCCCATACCTCACCATGCTTTGCCCATGCCTTTGCCCATACTTTGTAAGAGATATTTTCCTTCCTTTTCCTCCATTTTGGCCGTCGGCCATGCACCCAAGGAAGCCTCCATTGTTGCAAATTTTCTATAAATACCAAGCTTGGAGGAACTTGGTTACACTTTAGAAGCTTTGCTAAGTTGAGTTCTCTTGCCTTTTCTTGCAATTTCTCTCTAAGTTCTCTTCATCTTCTTCATTTTCTTCTACATCTTAAAGAACCTTGCCACCACCATAAACCACCACTACCTCACCTTAAACCATCCCTCAAACACTTAAACTTTCCATTCCCAAGCTTAGAAACTCAAGGAAAAATCATCTTCCTTGAGCTTCCTCTTGGCCGAATCCATCATCACTTCCAAGAGGAGATTTTGTCTTCTCAAACTCTTCAAGAATCAAGCTTTCTTTCTTCCATTTCAAAGACTTCCTTAGGTAGGGGTTGTTTTAAAAGTTTTCACTTGTTTTCCTTAAAGAAAATTCTAGTTTTCTCTTGGTTCAAACTCCTTTCTTCCTTTCTTTTCATTTTCGGCCAAGAGGCCATTTTATGAAAATAACATAAGCTTGATGATGAGGTTTCAAGATAAAGACTTGATGATGTCTTGTGAGAAACCTCTAAAGCTTGAAACAACTTGGTCTTGGACCATACATGCTTGTGTTTTTCTTTCTTTTCCTTGCTTATGCTTTCAATTTCCTTTCCTTTCTTCCTCAAAGGTTTCATTTTCTCTTCCTTTTTCTTGGATGATTTCGATTTCTTTAAGTTTTGTTTCAACAAGGTTTGCTAAAATGAAAAGTAGATCACACAAGTTTTGATAAAGAAAATTAATCCAAAGTTTTCAAAGAGCTCTAAGCTTACCCTTGCCAACCTTAAAGTTGGTCGGCCGTTCTAAGAGTTTTACTCTAGATTGAAGCCCATGAGCAATAAAATAAAGAATATGACTTAGTTCTTATGTGTTTTATTTGGACAAAGTGTTGAGCTTTGTATTTATTTTCTTAAGCTTGATGATGAAGTTCAACCTTAAGACTTCCTTGAGGTCTAGGTGCTAAGAACTCTAAAGCTTGCCTTATGATACATAATGGGTTGAGGTCTTATTCCTTTAAAGTCTTGCAAAGAGCTCTAGCTAAGATCTAAAATAAGATGCATTCATGTTTACTTTATGCCTTGCATAGCATGTTTATTTTGATGTCATCACTAAGTTCTCAAGACTAATTAATTGGACTTGCACTACCATGTTTAAATTTCAAGCTTGCATCTCATGTTTACATTTCAAGTCATCACTTAACCTTAAAGATAATAAAGAGGTTGCATCCCATATTTATTTTATGCTCTCACTTTACTTTCTAATGAAGAATAAAATGAGTGCATATCATGTTTAAAGTTTATGTCATCACCTAAGTCTCCTAAAGCTCAAAGGCTTGCCCAAGTATCCTATGTAAGGTTTTCAAGAAAATATTGGCATTCTTAAAGAAGCCATTTGGGCCTTGTGGTGATGATGATGGACTTAATATGAGTTCCTCTAATCACAAGTGTCCATAGTTTGTGTTTTGTAATTTTTCCAAGCTTAGGAGCACCTAAGCAACATTATGCATAAAATTATACACTTTAAAACTATTTTGCAAGAAAGTTAATTTAGCTATTGACCTTATGTGTAAAGGCATGATTTTAATGAAAGGATTTGAGTTCTAAAAGAGTTTTGAATCCCTAGAATTATTCCAAGAGAAAACTAGTAACTTGTATGCATTTTAATTTACAAGATTATGTGATTTTATGGGCTTATGATTTCGGTTCTGCCCTTCATGATTGGCTGCTGTACAAATGTTTCTAAGGTGTTAAAATGTGTAAAATTATGTTTGAGTGAAGGGAGGATCGATTAGAGAAGTTAGAAAAGAATAAGTAACTTAAAAGGATCAAGAATGAGAATTCTAGAACACCTTAATGCACAAATTGCAAAACTGTTCCAGCATAATTAATTCAAGTGTAAATGGTTCATAATCAGTAGGATATGCATAAAAACCTTTCATAAATGATTAGGTATTAATTACTAAGCTTAAGGTGATGATAAGGACTTAAAATAGGAATTCTAGCACACTTAGACATGGCAAAATGTGATTCTGTCCAGCAAAGCTAAATTGAGGAAAAGTGAATTATAACTTAGTAAACATGCCTAGGAATCCCTCATAATTGGTTTAGGGATTGATTATGAAGCCTTAGGCGAAGACGGATCTTAAAAAGGGTCACGAACGGAATTCTAGACCCGTAAGTATATGATATTTTTCCTGCCCAAACTACATAATGCTGTTTGGAATTTTAAGTGTGCCTAAAACTTAGTAAGAATTTTAAGTAATGATCCCTTAGGTGTTATAAAAATCCTTAGTTAGGATTAGAATGACCGAAATATGAGTTTAAGACCCGTAAGGGTCACATCATAAGATACTATGAAATAGGAACCAATGAGCATGATTATGATAATGTGATTATGTTAGTTCCTTGAGCATGAAACTTTATGTGCCAAATTTGATATGGTGATATGATGAAATGTTGTGTTTGAGATGCATAATGTTTCAAAGATATGAATGAAATTGAGAAATATGCTCATGTGAACTAGAAAGTTATTGCAATGAGAAAGTTCCATGAAAATGATGCATGTGACTAAAATTATGTGGCATGACTCAAATTTGAGGAAATTCGGAAAGTATGTTATGCCGCGAATTTCCGTCAAATTTGGGGCAAAAAGAAAGTTTTTGAGAAATATGAAGTTTAAAGTTATATGCCGAGATGCATTTCTCCTGCTAGAATGAGAGAAAGTAAACCCATGGGAGGTATGGACGGAGCCATCCTTGAATGGACAAAGTCGCTGGTCTTAACCAGTCGATGCGTTTGAAGAATGAAAGTATATGATGTTTAAGGTGACACACCAGACGTACTTCTCCTGCTAGGTGAGAGAAGGTAAAACCGTGAGGGCATAGACATTAGCCTGCCAAAGCGGACAAAGTCGCTGGTCTTAACCAGTCGATGCGTTTCGAAGAAGGAAAAAGTCCCATGATGGGTGATCCTTAGGCCCCCTACCCGTACTCTGGAGTCAAGATTATGATGATTATGATTATGTTTATGATTCGCTTATCAAGAGGATAAGTAAGAACTAGTGACGACTAGTTAAGGTATGAGCTCATAGCCTAGTTTAAGGGGTGCGGTTACTATATTATTGGTGTCACAAGTATGAGAAAAGGAAAGATGTTCAAAGAAAAGTTTCATGCCACTCAAATGTTGTTTGAATTATTGTTTGATTTACCTAAAGTGCTGCCATGCATCCATGAAATATTATGTTGCATACATGCATTAAGAATCATTATAAAAGACATGGACCTTGGATAACAACCTTTGCGAAAACCTCATAATGAACCTATGCATGCTCAACCTTTTCATAATAAACCCAAGGTTCCTGGGGACGTAAACGATGACACTAGGATATAGGACTTCCCTCCTGAGATTCTTTAGTAAGATTCTCACCCTCTCTCTTTTTCTTTACGTCTTCAGATATCGATGGCGTCATTCGTGATTTTTGTTGACGTACAGTTGGAAGCTGCACTTCGATCCGACCATCAGTCTTACCACTTCAAGGGTCGTTGTGCTATACGCATTTTTGCATATGTGGGACGCCGTTTGCCTTTCCAGTCTCCGCTCCAGATTCACCCGACCTCCCCTTTGGCGACGATATGATTTTTGAGAGGACGCGACCCGCGACGGCAGAATCGTCGCGCCCGTTCGGTATCTTCGCGGTGCAAGGCTACCAGAGTACGTGCCTCGCTCGAGACGTACGGAGGCGACCCTTCAGAGGATCTTCCTTCTCATCGTTTCTCGGAGGATTCCGCCCTCCGTACCCATGGATATCAGGATGGGTAGCGAGGGACGGTGACGCGGAGGTTAGCACGACGTCAGGAGATGCGCCCTCATCATGGTGGGCATGCTCGCCCATCTTTCCACCTTCACGCATAGGAGTTTGCACAGTTCATTGGATATGCGCCAGAGGATGGGTAGGAGCATCATCCATGGCTCGAGGGAGGGAGAGTCCTAGTTGGGTACTTATCTTTTGGGGTTGTTTCATGTATTTGTTATCATGCTTCTTATTTTATGTTATTGTCCTGCAACTCTCCACTAGTATGGGTAAGACTTTATGCTTCTGTTATATTTACTCTTATGATGTACTAAACTATATTATCTAATGCAATAAGGAATGATGTTTATGATGGATGTGTTCTTTAATGCTTATGTTCTGCATGTTTTATTTATTCTTCCGCTTCATGTTGTTTATGTTACGCGCAAAGGCTCGCACTTTGTTTTATATAAATCATTTCAAAAAAAAATTACCCGTATTTTCCGCTAAGTATTTTATAAATGAATTTAAAGAGAAGTAATAACTAATAATTAGTCTTGATACGTCCTAGGCGTATTAGGGTTAAATATTAGGATGTTACAAATTACTATTTCTTTCACATAAAAAAAATTGCAAAAACAACATGACATTCATGAACATAGTTCTTAACTAACTTATTCATGCACATAGAATATACAAACAATAAACGTGGCATTCATATGCACCATTCTCAATTTGCATGTTTCAATGTTCCAAGTTATGTTCGTCAATCACAAGTCTATATGTAACGCCTCGATTTCTGCTATTTGAGTACAATTACCAAAATGCCCTAAGGTCATTTTCCTGGAATTAAAGGACAGTTGCCCAGACAGTCCTCGAATGGGTCAACTCAATGTTTGAAGGTGGTTATAACTGTTATGTTTGATATCAAGGTGAAAATCTTTTTCAAAACTTCGGCTCAAAATGACCAAACTACCCTGCTATATTATACACGGGTAAAAGGTGCCGTTTGAGCTTCGAAACTTTCAGGAAGTTTGAAAATGATGTTTATGAGTGATATTTGATATCTAGTCGGTAGGAAGGTCAGCAGTTTAGTACAAAATTACGTTTTGCCCTATAACAGTGCAGTGAGCCTAATGACGCAATTAAGCAAATCTAAGCAATATTAGGCTCTAATCAAAGATTAATTTATTTCGATAATTAATCTAGAGTCAAAGTAATTTATTAAGATTAATTAGAACCTAAGATTGCTTAGTTAAACTCTAATTGCATTCTTTAATTCAAGATTCCTAGTCATGGAATCTTGAATAATGTTTTCTCTTCTCCAATTCCTTAAATTAAGGAATTGTGCCATATCTCATTTGGCTAAGAAAATGAATTTAATTTGTTAATCTAGTATGACCACTCCCTAATCAAGTCTTGACATCCTTAATTAGCCAATTACCTTACCTAAACACTCCTTACAAACTCCTAATCAAAACCTTAATCAAAGAAAACACCTAGACACATCCTTAAACCACAATTACATGAACAAAATCCCTTCCCCCTCGGCTACATAGGCTGGCCAAATTCTCACCCAAAAGAAGTGTCACATGTTGAATTTTTCCTC
>JAMLFY010000019.1:4524039-4622824 GCA_030441495.1 Dalbergia oliveri | reverse complement strand
ACTTGAAACTCCTGAAACAACTAGCAAAGTATGCAAACTCCAAAAATCTCTATATGGGTTTAAGCAATTCTCACGGGCATGACTCGAACAATTAACAAGGGTTGTTAAGAGACAAGGATTTACACAATGCCAAACGGAGCATACAATGTTTGTGAAGCACTCTAGAGAAGGAAATATGGCAATCTTCATTGTTTATGTGGATGATATCATAATTTCAAGGGATGCAAGAAGAAATAGATAAGTTGAAGAAGTTCCTAGCCAGGGAATTTTAGGTCAAGGACCTCTGGCATCAAATATTTCTTGGGATGGATGTAGCTCGCTCTAAACATGGAATTTACATATCCCAAAGAAAATATGTACTGGATTTTTTAGAAGAAACTAGTATGTTAGGTGAGTGCAGATTGACACACCTATGGAGCCTAATACAAAGCTTGGAGAAAGTGGAAGACGGCCCACCAATGACAAAGGGAGATACCAAAGGTTAGTCAAAACTGATTTACTCAAACTGACATTTAATCAAACATAGGTTATTCCTGAGCATGGTAAGTCGATTCGTGAACAATCCAAATGAAGATCATATGAGAGCAATCAACCGAATTCTTCAATATCTAAAAAAGACACCAGGAAGAGGCCTTCACTTCAAGAAGAATTCAGAAAAGGGAGTGGAAGTGTTCATAGATGCATATTGGGCAGGCTTGAATTGACCACAAGTCAACTAGCGGGACCTGCACATATCTGTGGGGAAATTTAGTCACTTGGAGAAGTGAAAAACAGTAATGGTAGCAAGAAGCAGTGCAGAGGCTGAATTTAGATCAATGCCCATGGCATTTGTGAAGGAATCTGGTTGCAAAGAATGCTCAAGGAACTTGGGAAGCCAACAAAATGTGCAACAAGACTCTTTTGTGATAATAAAGCACATTAGCATTGCAAAAATCCTGTCCATTATGATAGGACAAAACATGTGGAGATAGACTTGACACTTTATAAAGGAGAAATTAGATAGTGGCGTCATCAAATTAAAGTACATCCCATCATGTCATGAAACTGGATACATACCAAGGCGCTTCACAAGGCAACCTATGAGAACTTAAGGACCAAGCTAGGCATGATAGACATCTATTGCCCAGCTTGATGACATTGATGGAGTGCACAATTCACGAAAAAGAAGGGTAGATCCTGAAGGAGCATGACGGTGTGATCATGGCCGTGAGTGTGGCAGCCTGAGATGTCGTTGGACACGCTCTCAAAGCGCTGGAGTAGTGGCGGATAAACAAGAGCACGACAATGCGAGGTGCATGTAGGGCGTCAGAAGCCGAAACACGACAAGACCATCACAGTTTGGCCACACAAGGAAAGGCAATTGCAGGGATGGGCCGACGTCCGAGCTGTCACCGAAATATTCACTGTTGGCAAAAGAAAGCAGCGGCTGGTGGTGGAGCTGCTGGAACTGATAACACAGTAAAGAAGGAGGAGCCAGCAACCACAAGGAGGACACGGTCAAAAAAAATTCACCAAAGGACATTGGGTCCCTCTGATAGCAAGGATTAGGGTTGCCCTGCTCTCTTAGGCTTTGGATACCATGTTGAAATATAAAGAAAGAGGAGATATATATAAACATTGGGTAATAAATAGTAGAATATTTACAAATATTATGTTTTCCTAAATACATGATTTGGTATCCCAACTATTTATTTACAGCTTCTAACATGGATAAAGACAGAGCAAGGGTCCGTTAACTCTCCTAGCAATCAGAACAGCAGAAATATTTAGTAGTTTAAGTTGTTTAGAGAAACTGCAAAAAACGTTGTCTACAACAGTTACCTTGACTGTGTATGTGTCATCAACCAAAAGATTTGGGACTTCAAATCTCTATGAACAATGGGAGGCCTCATTTGATGGAGATAATTCATTCCGCTTGCCTGGACAAATATGAAAAATATCTCATAAAGTCTAATATGTAAACAGTAATTCATTATTTTCAGTTTGATGCTAAAAAATACCTAAACAGGAAGACTATCAGTTTTGATAAATGTAGGTATATACCACATCATAAGCCATACTTAATCGACGCCTCTCACTGAGTGATAATCTTACACCACGCATATGCAAAAGCTCATACAGGCTGCCTCTGCAATTCAAAGGAGAGTATTTGTTTAAGAACATCTTATTCAGTGTAAAACCAATTCCAACTAAGCACATAAGTGAGGAACGGTACAAAGATAATTGGTTCAGGAAATTAATGAACCTTGATAAATATTCTGTTACTATAGATAACTTTCGGGGTTGAAATACTGCACCCATAAGAAGTACAATGTTTGGATGCCGCAGGCGCTTCATGAGGGAAACCTATGAAACAAACTTGGATGCTGAAGTGCAATCAACGAGGACAAAACATTTTAAACATACAAATTCAAGTATAGAAGCCCATTGCCAGCCTGATCTGAAAAAGCTGAACATGGATATTATGACATACCTCCTTTAGAAATTCTTCTAAACGCTCAGCATCAAAACCTTGCACCTTAAGAATCTTGACAGCAACATCCTAAAAATGGTGGCATAGGAAATAGATTAATGGGATTGTTAACCACACCCAACGATGAAAGAACAGCATGAAAACAAGAAATAGGGAGTGATAGTAATACTAATAATTATCATATTGACAAATTCAATCAGTCATTTAGTTCATTATTCTGTTCAATTCTGAATTAAGTTCTTTTTGGGAAAAACAATACGAATCTTATAAAGATAAAAGATTACAGATCAAAGAAAAAGAAGAATAAAATAAAGCATAAACTACTAAGAAAGATCCTAAAAGTGCATTTATAATTCTTTATTTAAGACCCCTCAATGATTACCTGACACAAACTATCAAACTTCAAGAAGCATGTTCAAATACATTAGGAAAAAAAAGAAGAAAAACAAAAGAACCTCAAATTAAGGGCCCAAAATTAATTTTTATTAAATTTTGTTGAAATTGAGGATTTAAGATGGTGGAGGAAGAAAAGAAGAGAGACTCAATAATATGAAAATATATTTGAATATTGTGTTGTGATTGCAATACAATGAGGAAATCTTATTTATAAGTTAAAGATAAAATCTAATCATAATGATATAATCAACCTAAATAAATATAAATCAATCTAGATATGATATGAATATTCTAAGATATAATGGAGGTATTATTAATAGATATTTCCTTATTTCTAACACTCCCACTAGGCTAAAGCTTACTAAGCTTTTAAGTTTGTTACAATTAAACCCTTAAAATATAAAAGGACCTCCAAGAAAGACTAGCAAGGCAACTTGGATTTGATACATCTGAAAAGATAACTCAACAAGGCAACTGGAATGACTTAAGCTTGAACATGTTGACGAATTGCACGACTAGGAAAGAGAAGAGACACATAGCTATCAAGGAGTTTCCAAACAGCAATTAAGGCTGTAAATGGTCCAGCAATGAAGGAAGAGACACAATGAAGGCTGAAAGATTCCCAATACATGCAATAATAGATCGCAAGAACAACATATGGAAGCCTCAGAGTTGAAAAATTAAAGATCCAAAGAAGTTGGGATAGCATTATGAGCACTTAGAAGACACAAACAGCCATGGACATAAAACAAGGCACAAATGTGTAAATGGGAAATAAGAAAATGTGATGTTGACGAAGTACACTACCACAAAACCAAGGATAGATTTGGAAAGTGAACAGAGATGCCGAGCACAGCAATGGGCAGCGGCCGGAGACCCTGCCAACACGCCACTAGGCTTGCGAGAAGGCGGCAAGTGAATGTGCGTTAGAACAAAAAAGACGCATGTGCGGGGCATGGCAGTGCTCTGTTGTTGCGTTGGGGGTGGGCCTCAGGGAGGAGGCGGACCGGCAGATGCTGGCGGCGAGGAAAGGCACCGGAAGGTCGCTGAAGGCAGTGGCAGGTGGTGGATGATGGTTTTCTAACTCCTGAAGTTACACAGCAAGGGAGCAGGAAGTCGCTGAAGTGGCGGCAAAATAGTGGTGGTTTGATGCCGTGTTAGAATTTTCTAGAAAGCAAGAACATTGTCAAACCTAAAAAAGAATCAAAGGGCTTGACAGAGAGCAATGGGAGAAGAAAAGTAAAAATAGTAGGGGACACAGGACAAGTGAGTTCCAAATTAGTGGAATCTTTGCAGGCACAACAATGGACACAAGTCATTGTGAATTAAACTTCTTGATACCATGTTGAAATTGAGGATTTTAGATGGTAGAGGAAGGAAAGAGAGAGAGAGACTCAATAATATGAAAGTATATTTGATATGTTGTGTTGTGATTGTAATACAATGAGGTAATCTTATTTATAGTTAAAGATAAAATCTAATCATAAGGATATAATAACTAAATAAATATAAATCAATCTAAGATATAATATTAAATATTCTAAGATATAATGGAGGTATTATTAATAGATATTTCCTTATTTCTAGCAAATTTCAAGTCTTAAAAATCTTAAATTTCACAAATAAAACCATGACATGGCATTAGGTCTTCATCAAAATTTAATCTCATTTATTTTTAAGGGTAGATTACACCCATTTTAGGCCTTGTAAATTGCAACTCACACCCCCTTTAGTAGTACAACCTACACTCACACTCTCTTGTCAAAGTTTAAGTATTTATATTACACCCACATCCCTCACTAACAGAGCACCGTCAGAAACTTAACAGAATTCATTTTTGTGATATTAACGTTTTAATTAATCAAATTAAAAAAATACCCTTACCCGCTCTCTCCATTAATTGTGAAAAAATCTAAATCCCCATTTCTCTCACTTGCTCGACGAAAACAAGAAAGTGGGTAAGGGTATTTTTATAATTTTATTAATTAAGAAGATTAATTCACAAATATCATTCTTTAAATTTACTAATGGTGCTCGAATGAGGGGTGTGGTGTAATATAAATACTAAAATTTGACAAGCAAAAGGGGTGTGAATGTAGGTTGGACAACTTAGAGAGGTGTGATTACATTTCCACAAACCTCAATCTAAGCTAGCAATTTACTCTATTTTTAATAGTGGGTTGGAAGAAAAAGGGGAGCAAAGAGATATATGAGAATGTGTCTTGGTTACATAGTGGAGGCTGAATTATGGAGACACTTGGAATAATTACAAGCACGATAGTCAAATTCGAATCAATACAATACATGCAATTCGATTTGATTCCGAGGCCTGAGCGATGCGAATCGCAAGTTGTATCAAAACAGCATGAATCACACTGTATCATACGAATCGCATCTGTATCGTGCGAATCGCGATTTGTATCGCAGCTATGTGATTTGCAAACCAATTGGGGTCGCGCGCACAATAGCCAAGGTCATGCGCGACCCAGTTTGGAAAAAGGCCTAAATTTTGTATTTTTTTGCATTTTTTTATAGGAAAATGGAGCAAACAGCAGCTACTACTTGTCTCTTCAGTTTCCAATATTTGTTTATTTATAAAACCTCTCTCTCTCTCTTCCTTTTCAAACCTTCCATCTGAGTGAGAAACAAAACATCAAGAACAGAGGTCCCATTCTTCACTTCTAGTCCCCCTTGAATGACTTTTCTCCATCTTTGTGGTTGAGCTGGTACTTCTCCTCCTTTAATAATTTGTTTTGTTTGGTGCTAATCATTTTATAAAGCTTTATTTTGGATCTTCTTCTTCCCCCGTTTCTAAAACGCTAAAATAGAGCATGTGCTCTATGTTTCTTCTTGTTTTATAACTCACATTATTACTTATTACAATGACTATATTATTATATTTATTATTCTTTTAGTTTATTTTATTTCTATCTTCTTTTTGTTAGCGCCTTTTTTATTTTCGTGCAACTCTTTGTTTTTTTTTATTTGTATCCTTTTATATTTTAAAATTTCGTCTTTGTTTCTTTTTCTTTTTCTATGTTCTAACGTTTTAATATTCTGTCTTTTTTATTTGTATAATTTTTTAACCTTTTTTTAATTTTTTTTTATTTGTCTGTTTTGTATTGTGTTAGTATTTTGATTAGATGGGTCAAACTAAAAAGAAAAAGGAAGCTGACATTACTTGGGATCATTGTGTTGTCCCCCACATAGGCTTTTAGTTAAATGCAAGAATTGTTCACATACTTGTTGGGGTGATGTTGCAAGAATGAAACATCATCTTGCTGGAATAAGGGAGAATGTAAGTGCTTGTACAAGCGTTCCAGATGATTTAAGGAAATATTTGTCAAGTTATTGGAAAATAAAGAGAAGGAAAAGGATGAAAATAATCTCGAATGTCTTAAAGAGGGTGAAACTCAAGATGGAGGTGAAAGTGCAACTGCAAATAAGGGGACAATGGACTCATTTATAAGCAAGGGAAGGAAGGAGCATCTAAAGTTGTCAAGCAACAAACAATGAATCAAATGTTGAAAGATAGGGAGGTGGTAATTGAAGATATTTGCAAATGTATATATGGCAATGCCTTGCCATTTAATTTGGTAACAAGTCCATTGTTTATCCAAATGGTGAAAACTATTGGTGATTATGGTAGAGGTTTGAAACCTCCTACATATCATGAGGTTAGAGTTTCCTACTTGAAGAAAGCTGTGGATTGCATCCAAAAATGTTTGGAGAAATATAAGAGTGATTTGGGAGAAGTGGAGTTGTACTTTAATGTGTGATGGTTGGACGGATGGCAAAGGTAGGTCACTTACTAATTTTTTAGTTAACAGTCCTAGTGGAACTGTTTTTCTAAAATCTGTTGACACTAGTGATGTGATCAAGGATGCCAAAAAGATGTTTGAGTTGTTGATAACATGGTAGAAGAAGTTGGAAAGGATAATGTAGTTCAAGTTGTGACAGATGGGGCTTCTAATCTTGTGGCAGCAGGGAAAATGCTAAAGGAAAAGAGACAAATTATTTTGGTCCCTTGTGCAGCTCATTGTCTTGATTTAATCCTTGAGGATATTGGAAACCTTCCATGTTTTATAACACCGTTGGAAATGCAAAGAAAATCACAACTTTCATATATAGGCACACAAGGATCCTTAGCTTGTATAGAAAGTTTTCAAAGGGAAGGGAATTAGCTAGACCAGCTGTAACAAGGTTTGCAACTGCTTTTCTCACTTTGAATTGCATTATGCAACAAAAGAATGCTATTCGATCTATGTTTGCTTCAGAGGAATGGGTTACTAGCCCTTTACTTAGTAAAAGTGAGGCAAAGCAAGTGATAAATTTAGTTTTGGGAGATGCTAGATTTTGGAAATCTATCCAATATTGCTTAAAATGTGACTCCACTTGTCAAAGTGCTAAGACTAGTAGATGGAGATTCAAAACCAACCATGCCATATATTTATGAAGCAATGGATAGAGCCAAAGAGCAAATTGCTGAAAATTTTCAAAGCATGAGCCAAGGTATAAAAAAGTCTGGGACATCATTGATATTCGTTGGAATTTGCAACTACAAAGGCCCCTTCATGCAGCTGCCTATTATCTCAATCCTAGGTAAGTAATGTCATCCTCAATAAGTTGTGTCTGTGCACTTAAATTAGGTACTAGTGCATGTTAGAAAAAAACTAATAATTGTTTTATTTCTTGTTTAATACTTTAATTAGGTACCATTATGACAAAGGCTTCAATCCGGACAATGAGGTGTTAATTGGTTTATATGAAACCATTGAGAGAATGGTCCCAGATAGAAGGATAAGATTTTCAATTGATCAACAACTTGAAAAATTCAAGACAGCTAAGGGGCTATTTGGAATGAGCATGGCAATAGATACTAGGGACAAGAAACAACCTGGTAACCTTTAACATTATTTTTTATAACTTTTAGTTTTTAACTATTAGTTATATAGATATAATTTGCTGATTAGATTTAATATTTACTTTTGTTTTAATAGCTCTTTGGTGGGAAAGTTTTGGAGGAGAGGGTAAAGAGTTACAAAAGCTTGCCATGAGAGTTTTGAGTCTCACATGTAGTGCTACTGGATGTGAAAGAAATTGAAGTAGATTTGACCAAGTGCATACTAAGAGAAGAAACCGTTTGGAGCAACAAAGATTAAATGCACTTGTGTTTGTGAAGTATAATCTTCAACTTGAAATGAGACAAAAGCGTAGGGAAGAAAAGGGAAGACTTATGATCCTATATGCTTATCCAATATTGAATCAGGATGATGAGTGGATTATTAAAAAGAGGATCCTTGCTTACCCATTGATGCTTCTTGGATGGATATACATGTGAGTTTTACTTTGGATGA
Source organism: Dalbergia oliveri (assembly GCA_030441495.1). NCBI lineage: Eukaryota > Viridiplantae > Streptophyta > Magnoliopsida > Fabales > Fabaceae > Dalbergia > Dalbergia oliveri. The sequence goes on along the minus strand of JAMLFY010000019.1, from coordinate 4,614,598 downwards.
AGGATCTCCAAGTAAAAAGAGGAAGAGAGGTGCTTGTTTAAATTTTAAAACTTAAAACAATCTGCTCTAAAATTTATATTCATCTTTCATAATACTCTTTTTTTTCTCTAGGTCCAAGGAACTTAAATATTGGAAAATCCAATGATAAGGGAAAATCCATTATGGGAGATGCAAGTGAAATTGAAGAGATTGTTGGAGAGGAGGAAGAGCCTTGATGTTGGATGATGACGATGACCTAAGTGATATTGATCTTGGGGAATGATAAATGATATTCAATAGCTTATTAGAATCTAGGGAAATAGTTTAGTGAGTTGTTTGCTGTCTCATTTTTATACTTTTTGTATGGGATCAGATGAATTGCAAAATTTGTGCAGTCACTATTCTTTTTGTCATTGTGATTTTGTGACTATTATTTTGTCATGGTTATGAACTATGACTTGAACCTTGTCTTATTTGAAGTATATATGGTTCAATACTTCAGTTTAAAATCACTTGTTTGACTTTAAAAAGCTAATATATAGTTATTCTTTATGTTGATTTATATGGAAAATATTTTTATATGATTTGTAATTGTTGATCATGTATCTTACGATTTATTACGATTTGATACACGATTCAAAAAATAAGGTTTCCAATACACAATTCGTAATTCGATTTGACAACCATGATTAGAGACATAATCTCCAAATATACAACAACAATAAGGTTGCTCCTTTACCAGAAGATTGTTGAGAGAAGAGAGAACATAAGAGAATTTGTGTCCAACTACACATCAGAAAATTGATTATATAGACATCAATTATATAATAAATACATGGATATTTAAAGATATATGAATTCTCTAATTAATAGTATTTATGGATTTTAACACTACCCCTCAATCTGGGACATAGAAATCATATGCACCCTACTTGTTACATAGGTAACTTATTCTAAGACCTCTAAATGATTTGGTATGCACATTTGCCCGGAATCATTAGAGTTGATGAAGCTTGTGGTGATGACCCCATATAGAATTTTTACTTTGAAGTGACAATCAACTTCAATGTGATTAGTCTTCTCATGAAAGAATGGATTTCATGCAATATGCAAAGTAGCTTGATTGTCACAAACAAGTGTCATGTGTTTGATCTCCCCAAATTAGAGCTCTTTAAGGAGTTGCTAAAGCTAGATAAACTCACATGTAGCCGAGGTCATAGCACAATACTCTGCCTCTAGCACTAGACCTTGCAACAAAATTCGGCTTCTAGTCTTCCAGGACATGAGATGGCTTCCAATGATTATACAATACCCAAAGTAAAACATCTACCAGGAGAAGATCCAGCCCAATCATCATCGAAATACCCGAATATCTTGGTATGCTCCTTATCCCCATAAATAAGGCTCTTTCCTAGTGCTTCTTTGACATACTTCAAAATGTGAATGATAGCATTCAATGATCTTCACCTAGTGAGTTTAGGACAAGTGACGGAACGTAATTCAATTTCCCACCCAATCTTCTTACTCTAGGGTCAAAAAGTGGCTCACCCTTATTTGGCAAAAGCTTGACATTAGGATCCATAGGTGTACCAAGAAATTTTGCACCACGTAAACTGCTTTCTTCAAGAATGTCCATAACATATTTTCTTTGTTAGAGAACTATACCATCATTGGATTGTGCTACTTCAATGCCCAACAAATACCCGAGTTTGCCAAGGTCTTTTAGGTCTAAGTAATTAATAGATGCTACTTGAGTTGCACTATGCCAAGAGTATCACTCCCCATAATGACAGTGTTATCAACATACACAATTAGAAGATGCCCTTTTGAGTGTGACAATAAAACACAGAGTAGTTAACTTTGCTCCAAATCATACCAAACTCCTTAACCACAATGGAGAATTTGCCAAACCGAGTCGACAGGCTGCTTAAGACCATACAATGATTTTGAAAGACGCAGACAAGGCCAAAAAACTCCCCCGAGTAACAAAACCCAAGAGGTTGCTCCATATAAACCTCTTCCTCAAGGTCACCATGCAAGAAGGAATTGTTTATATCCAATTGATGAAGTGACCAATGGAGCATAGCGCCATAGAGTGAAAGAAATGGACAAAAGTCGTCTTGGCAATAATGGAGAAAGTGTCACCATGGTCCAAACCAAAGATTTGCAGGTATCCTTTGGCAACAAGTAAGAGCCTTAAGACGATCAATTTTTCTATCATGACCCACCATAACCTTAAAAATCCACTAGCAACAACACATTGATTTACCTGAGGAAGAGACACCAATTGCCAAGTACCACTGCTCGAAGTTCACGCATCTCATCAATCATAGCTTGTCTAACTCAACGGATAAGGCCTCAGATGTAGTCTTAGGAACAAACTCAAAAAAGAAACAAACAAATATAATGCATAGAAGATAAATGATGATAACTCGAAGATGTATAGTGAGGAGAAGGGTTACGAGTAGATTAGATACCTTTACGAAAGGCAATGTGAAGATCAAGCTCAGGAGGCAAGGCTAAGGCGATGAATGAGTGGGCACTTGGAGGAGAGTTCACATTAGCTGGCACAAGCTCTGAAGAAGGTAATGTTTCTAGGTCAACCTGGGTAGGTGCAACGGGTGATGGAGGAAGAGCCTTTGGTGGATGAGGTCAACGATGGTAATCCAAAATGGGAAAAGGTAGGTGTTGGGAGGTGGTAGCGAAGGCCTAAGGACAGTGAGAAGAGAAGAAGCTCAAATATAGGAAAAGTGGTTAGGCTACGAGCTTGAAGAAAGGAACAATGACGAAAAAGGTAACATCGCGAGACAAGGTAACTATGTAGAATAGGAAAAAAAATCACTGATAACCCTTTTGAATAAAATATACTTGCAACACCATAATATAGGATAGTAGCAAGACTTAAAATACTACTAAGCACAATAAACACAACCTTCACACACTCTTAACAAAGCTTAAAATCACTTTTCCAAAATATATTTCCTTTAGTAATTGTCTCAAAATGTAAAAGGCTTATGCTTTTCAATCTCTAAGAAAATAATCTTTTGTACAGGTTTCAAATCTTAATCAAACGAAGAATAAGCTACAACCAAAATAACAATTAGTATGAAATATGGATGGGTGAGTAAGTAAACTTAAAGGAAAAAATTACAGAACCACGCCAATTACGGTTTGAATGACCCTGAAAAATATTTATATAGCCCTTTAGTGTTTAACAATACAGCTTCGCTGTGATACATAGAATGCTTGGGCAAAATCATAAATGTGTGTGTGCTGCACGCATCATACAAGATGAGTCAAGTTACACCAATATAATTTTAAGTATATATATTATGTTAATTTTGATGTACATAAAAATTATGCCAAATGATTTTAGATTAACTTAAACTTTTATAAGCATGATCTGGATGACGTGGACTTCTAATCTAAGTATCTAACGATAGATTTTGTAAAAGATGGCACTGATAAAATGTTATTCAACGGTATAGGCTTGCTAGTTACACCAGTGTAATTTGATCCTAACCTATATATGCATTATGATCTACTTAATCCTATTCATTTATCCAATGCCCCAACACTAGGATTTGGACTCGACTTCTTGGCATCTTTTCATGTAAATCATAATTTCAATTCCTAACTTTTCCTAACATAGAAAGTTTTCTCTTGGATAAACTTATCCGAAAATCTAAGGCCTATTTGGTTTTAGTTTTCAGTTTTTATTTTTAGTTTTTCAGTTTTCGGATTTTGTGAAGGAGATACTTAAAACTGAAAATGAAACTGAAAGTGAAATTTGTAATTTTCAAAATTTTCAGTATTTCCTTCACAAAATCCGAAAACCTAAAATTAAAAATGAAAATGAAAACTAAACCAAACAGACCCTAAATCTCTCCTCTAAGGTCAAAGCTTTTGTTTAGACGATCGTCTTAACAGAATTAACACTAATGACATGCTCCACACCAGATGACTTGCTCCAGAAGCGCAGCCCCTTCATTGCTTTGTCTCCTAACATATGTGTAATGCGTGGTTTAGATTCCAAATCGGGGGCTTATTTTTTTTTTTTTTTTTGCATTGCCCTCCAGCGAGATCTTTTGGATAAGGTTTTTTGGTATCTATTGAGATCGAGGGTTTGTCCTGAGGACTTGCATCAGTTTCTACTACGTAAGTTCAAGGGTTTTGGCTCACATAAAGAAGCTAAGATCCTATGGTAGTCCGCTATTTTGAGCGAATAATATGCGACATCAAGTTATTCCCCAAAAGATTTTTGACATCAATTCAATCCTTCTATGTTTAAAATGGACAACAATTTAGTCCTCCAATGTATATTTTGGAATCAATTTGATCCTTGAGTTGATGGATATTTGAGGCTACGAAGGATCAAATTAATACCAAAAATATTTGAAGCACTAATTTGATGTTCCACATATGTTTCTGGGCAAATATGTGAATTTGCTCTCCCCCACACACCCCCCCCCTAATCTCTAGATAGATAGATAGATCGATAGATCATGCATATACAGTACCTGTCCCAATGTTCTCCTTCAGAACAAGTTCACCCACGGAATGTCAAAATCCTCCTTGTCAAGGGCAACATCATGACTTGGATAATCCATTTTTGCTTCATTGAAAGACACATATTCCTCTGTACCATGACCTGCATATTGATCAAAAGGAATCTAATGTCACGGCAATAGAATCTCTAACAGAATAATGTTTGATCTACTCTATGGCAAGAGAGACTCATTCTTTCAAGAAATTAGGTACTCAATTCAATTCCAATTATGTGTGATCTACACTGTGAGAGAGATAGATCATTCTCTCTCTTTCTTCTTTTCTTCTAGATAGGAAAGATGGTTCATTCTTGCTCAAAGAAGCCAGGTGGGTGTTCATACCTACATAATTTGCACTAAAAGCTTCAGTTTGCTGTTGATCAATTCTCTCGCCACAATCAACTGCACTACCTATCATGATGGAAAGCAGTACTTTTAGTAATATATACTCAAAGTTATAGTATTTCCTCCATGCTCCATCATAAAAAAAATTATATATTAACAATTACACTACTTGAAAAAATGGAATGCAAGTTAAGCAAAAGACACACCAATTCTACCCAAGAGGAGGAAATTGGAGATAACACCATACCTCAAGTGACATGGATTAAGCTGGGTGGATGAAATGGAGGAGTGTTTCTTTCAGGGGTTATTCACGGTTGAAAAATTGTATGACTCAAACTTCAGGGAAAATTTTACAGCACATACGTAAGACTAGCGATGCATATGGAGCTGAATGTTGGGTTGTAAAAGACCAAAAAGAAAATTAGGTCAATGTTCCAAAGATGCGAATGCTGCTTTGGATGAGGAATAAAGTCCAAATGCATTAAAGAATGCAATTCTCTTGTCAATCAATGCCGTCCTTATCTCCAACACTTTGTTATACATCTAAGTCCTATCAACCAAGTCCCACTAATTATAAGCCCAGTTCCTAACAAAAATATTTTCTGTTGTTAAGTCAGAATAGGACCCCGCCATCCAGTTATCCAGAAACCCAAATTTAACTCCTACACAATCTTGTAAGAGGAGAGGTTTCCATGGAAATAAAAGCTTTCTATGGATGGAAAAGAAGTATTGTTAGATAAAAGGGAAATGAAAAGAGAGAATAACATATCCTCCAAAAGAAACCACAATTCAAAAGGAAAACAAAAAAAAAAGCCCCCAAAGGACTGCAGAAAACAAGCTCAACCAAATGATGAAATACAAAGAGGAAACGCCACCGTTTCCCAAAATCCCACCTAAGGGCATCTCCCCCCACCCCCTCCCTGGGGGGCCCCACCACCCAAAACACTAAAAAAGGAAAAAGGGGAACAAAACATCAACAGAAGAAGGGAAAAAGCTAATACAAAATAAACACAAAACGCTCCCTTTTTCCCTTCAAAAGAAGAACCAAATCAAGCCTTTTGAATACTTTAGGCTCTGTAATACTTTCAATATTTCATGTCAAACAAAATATAAAATGCAGGTGAGATTTTAAAATTCCAAGATTTAATAATAAAAACACATTCCATGGAAACCAAGAAAGAAAGTGGGAGAAAAACAGTAATTTTTGGTGAAAGACTTAATGCCACTTGATAATTGTATTAGTAAAAAAAATACATCCAAATAGATAGAAAGTAACCTGACAAAGTGTCAAATACAAGATGCAGTGCTTGACTGTCCAGGAAATACAATTGTGCTAATGTCTTAGTATATTCAGCTGTTTCAACTGTCTTGAACTTTGGATGACATAATGGTGAAGAGATCAACATTGACGATGCAGAATTCAGTGAAGAATCAGGTTGCCACATTGACCCTGGCCTTCCAACTAAATCAATCATATACTCCCTAGAAAGGTGTATACAAATTATATTCATATTTTAATTGAACAACTTCTTGGTGTTTTTCTGATAATAAAATCAACCGAGCACATATGACATGCAAGAAGAAAAAGTAAAACAAACACATTGCTATATAAGTTCCCTCCAGCCCTGCTAAATATTTGTCAAGTATTTTAACGATTTGATACCACAGAAAATTCTGTTCAGTCAATCAACAATTTTAAGAAAGTGATAACAAATACAGACTGTATCCATAGGATTACTCTCATTTAATTTTATTTAGTCAGCTAGGACATTCCACAAATTATGGGATTTAACACTACTCTCAAACTCATTTTCTATGATCATGATTCATGAGTATGCAATGTTTGTTTATATGAACATGATCTAGGGAATATTTTTCGTCGCACATAAAACACAACCCCTTCCACTGCCTGTCTTGTACACAGATTCAGGAAATGATCTAGACCCTCTTCTTCTATTGCCAAATTCTCCTACCTTACCTCACCTCCTTTGTTCACCATTCTAGGAATCAGGTCCCATACTAAATCCAACATTGCTCAAAGCCCCTAGGCTCTTCATACTTCCTAGTACTGCTATTAAAGTGGCTCCTAACTTCTCTATCTCCTGGATTGATTATTGTTCAATCGCCTTCCCAAATTCCTCATTCTTTCCAGATTGGCTGTCCCCCACTTCCACAAGACCATATTCTGTTTATCCACTGATTACGCCAAATCCATAAATTCAAATGTCTAGAGGGTGGAGCTTGGTCTCAACTTTTGTGTCATCTTTCAGGCCATTGAGGAAAATACCCTTCAAGTATCTTCTCTCCAAAATCCTTAAAGGTCCAGCATAAATCTCAAACTTTTTCCTATACTCCATGGTTCCTTCATGCTTCAAGGCCAAACAAAAGTTAATATGGATTTTATACTAGCTTGGGCGGGAATCTCCTCATCACCACATGTTTAAACACATCCCAAGTGGCTTTGTGCAACTCTTCCATCACAAAAGCCAAGTCAAAGCCCAGCCCTTCATCAACACCATCGCTGTCAAGATCCACTCTTCTTCCGGTACCTTCTCTTGGAAAAGATGTTCAACCCAATCCACCCACCAGAATTCATCACCATCAAACAATTGAAGCTCAATTTTCCTCCACTACTAAGCCTAACTTCCTCTCCATAAACCAATTTTTTTCTTCATTCTATCTTCAATCTTCCACGTTTTACCCAATAGTTTCTTCCTTGCATCTTCCCCAAGGTTCATCCAACCTCCACGAAAGTTCGCGATGTTCTTTGCAATGAATTGCAACCCAAAGAACTTGTGATTCAACCACTCCTCCTTTATTTGTATCCTTATCTCTTTGATGTTTTGCTCCACTATTTCCATTCCAATTTCAATGCGCTTCGCTACAATTAAAGGCTCCTTGGATCAGAGAGCTCTAACACCAGTTGACAAGACTGGTATAATAGAATAGAGAGGAGGTAGGTATGGTAGAGAAAAGGTGCATTTGGTTGGAAAGAAAGTCTTGAGTTTTTAATGATTCCTTTTCAACTATTGACTTTATTTGGGATAGGATTACTTTTTTGGCATCTCTTTAGTGCTCTCCACATGGTCTATTTATGGGCGTTTCTCAAGCTGTTATTTAGAGTGATTGACATGCTTTGTTATATGATTTATCCCTATATAGGTCTTAGTTGTTATTTTTGTATCTATGTGAGGCTGCCTTATCCTCTTTTGCACTTTTTCTTCTCTTCTAATAAGATTTCTTTTTCTATAAAAAAAGAAATTGAAAAGAAAAGCTATGATTAATGTTGTAAGTGTATATTTCATCAGAATCAAGGTGAGTAAGGAACACAGATCTACAAGTCTGAGAAGGAACTTTGAGTGGCCTTCTCTTCATCTCCTAAGTCATTATATTGTACTCACTAATTGACTCCCCTCTCTCCTTTTTGGTTATATCTAACTATACCCCTAGAGATGCTTGAATTTTCCACACCCACATGCCTTACTCTACTATAGTCAGTAGGTATTTATAAATGGGCATATTTGTCATATTGGCCCATCCCCCCCACCCCCCCTCTTCTTATTCTCCCTAGTATGGACCTATGTTAAAGTCCCATATTGGTTAAGGATATGGCTGAAATAGCCTTTATAAGAGTTTGGGCAATCCTACCCCCATAAGCTAGTTTTTGGGGTTGAGTTAGGCCCACTCAATTCCTATCCTATGCTTGTTCTTGAGCCACCCACAAATGTTCAGTCCTTCAAATTTCACGCCCCAAATGTCTAGTCCTAGGTGTGAGGGAGGATATTAGAGTCCCACATTGGTTAAGGATATGGCCAAAATAGCTTTTATAAAAGCCTACACAATTCTCCTCCCATGTGCTAGCTTTTCGGGTTGAATTAGAGCCATGCAATCTTAAGACCTATTTGATAATGGGTCTCCTATTCACATTGACATTTTCCTACTTTGACTTTTTCTCTTACCAATATAATTAGCTTTCTCTTCTTTTTATATGGATAGAACAAAATTACAAATTACACATGACTATAAGTTGACTTAGAAAAGGGTCTGAGTTTTCTTGTCCAAAATAAAATGCGTAGCATGCGAACCTCCACTTGGAGGTGTGAAAATTAGCAGTCCCCATTGTTAAAAGTTTTTTTTTTTTCCTTAACTGTTTTTGTTATGTTAGTTTTATAAATGTGCATTAGTATTTTAGAATTTATCAACTTTTACATTTTTTTCAAATTTACATTTTAAAATTTATCACTCATAAATTTAGTTGAACATTTATATGACTTGATCCTAGTCAAGTTTTAGGTCACTCAATTAGACATTTTAAACTAGCAGTAGCAGGTGATATATGTTTAAAACGAAAGTAGCAATTACATTTTCTTCAAGCTGAAGTTGCAGAACCTTAGTAATTCAGTAAATTCATCTTAATTCTAAGCATTTTGTGATTTTCATTCTTTGAATGCAGCAAATAAAAGCATTTCCCCTTTCCTTCAGGTATAATTTGTTGGCTTGTTTGGGAAGATTGTTTTTAGGAATGTAACAACTTTTCTTGAGTAATCAACTCAGATTAGTTCTCCAAAAATTTCCACGACATCAAGCTAGCCCTCTAAATATTTTGGACATCAATTTGGTCCGACAATGTTTAATGTGAACATCAATTTAGTCCTCTAATATATATTTAGACATCAAATTGTTTCTTTAATTGATCGTAATTCTATGCTATGAAAGACCAAATGAAGTAAAAAAATCATTAAAAGACTAATTGATATCTCGTGTATCTTTCCAAACCTATGATGCACTGACACCACTTGGGTGCCATGTCTACAAGTCAGACATATGTCCATGTCAGATCTTGCATGACACACTAATCACTAATGACATGAGTTTGAACAAATTTAACTTAATTACCTTTTTTTTCCTCCAACACAGAAAGACACAATATAGATAAGTCATTTAAAATTTGAAAAAGAAAATAATACATAAATTTTTACTTTATTTTGAAATTATAAATAAGTTCTAATATTGAGTAAAGAAAATAAGACAAGTGTGATGGTTAAATAAATAGTATTATAAAAATGAATCTCTTGCTTAAAATTTTAAATTATATTAGGTGTGTCCCTTGTATCTGTGTTGTGTCGTGTCCTGTGTTGGTATCTGTGCTTCATAGTTTAGAACCTACAATGTTTGAACTTTAGTGTGTCCCTTGTGTCTGTGTTGTGTTTTGTGTCCGTGTTGTGACTTGTGTCCGTGTAATGTTTATGCTTATGGTTTAAAAACAATTTAATTACTCTTGTTAGAAATAATGCATGTGATTAACATGAGTGCCATTGGAATGTGTAGGTATCATGTGTGAGGCATAGGAATGTGTAACCGCCATGTGATTAATGTGCCATTGGAAATATAGTCATAGGAAATAGCTAGCATTAATTATCTAACCTTGAAATTATGCATGTAATTACTCCCTAATGACTCTATATAGTGATGGGTATCAACATCTAAGAACTGAAGCACTCAAGCATTGAAGCATTTTGAGCATAAGTGTTTCTTCCACACATGTAGTTTCACTTCCTTTTTCTCTTTTATATATGTCCCTAAAAATTCAGCATTCAAAATAGTACCATCCTCCATGATTATTGTCCGCTTAACTAGCTGAGTTCCTAAGTGAAGTTTGGAACTCCATTATTGAGTATCATTTGAGTATTTCAGCATCAAAACCCCCTTTATTTTCTCGTTGTTCTTCTACATGTGAATAACTCTTTGTTCTCCCAACTCAAAATGCAATGTTATCCACCCTAGATGACATTTTCCTTGACTCTTCATCTTTCCCCTTAACTTTTTATCTTTTCCAATTCCAACATTTTCTCTTCCTGCACAAGGTTTCCACATCACGTTCTTGCTGTCTAATTTTGCATTTTAGGAAATTTCGACTAATGTTCATTCCAGCTAAGTCTCTTTTCTTCCTAATTATGCAATTTTTCAGTTGCTATTCAAGTTGTGGTCATTCCATCTGTCTAGTCACGTTGTTCTTTCAGACGTATCCAACATCCCTAAGGTGCCTTGTCAGAGTTTTATAGAGTTCATTTTATATTTTTCTAGTTTTTTCAATGGCTATTTTGTAGCAAACTTATAAAGCTTAGTAAGCTGTAACTAGAGGATGTGTGCTAGAAATAATGCATGTGATTAACTTGTGTGGCATTAGAATGTGAAGGTATCATGAATGTGGGCATAGGAATTTGTGGCTGCCATGTGATTAATGTGGCATTGGAAATATAGTCATAGGAAATTGCTAGTATAATTATCTATCCTTGAAGCTATGCATGTATTCACTCCCTAATGACTCTATATAGTGATGGGTATCAACATCCAAGAACTGAAGCACTCAAGCATTGAAACATTTTGAGCATAAGCATTTCTTCCACACATATTGTTTCACTTCCTCTTCTCTTCTATATATTTCCCTATAAATTCAGTTCAAGAAGCTTTTGATTATTAGCTATTTTAAATGCAAAATAAGCTAATAAAATACAAAATAGAAAAGAAAGAACAAATAATACACATACCCATACTAGCAAAACACATTTTCAATTAACTAAAAATCTACTGTTTAATAGAAAAATTCCGAAACAATTTGACCATATTCACATATGCACATACCCAATTTGACGACTTTTACCCCCACATGTTTTAAACAATTCAAAAGTTAACCATATTCACATTCTCTGTGTAACCATTAATTAATTAATAATAATTAATTAATTAATGCAACAAACCTGTCAGAACTGAATTGCACTATACATGAAGCTCCTACATCCCTCCTACAATACTTGCAGCCCTTGGCAATTCGGCATGGTAGGTTAATTAAGTCAGCTAATACCTGCAACTTAAATTGTTAATATTACATATTCAAATGCACCATGTAACCACAATTCAGAATTTCAGGAAAGTATATTCTAAGTTAGGAGTGCCAAGTTACTTGAATAAATAAAACAATGAACGGAATAAATAGGAACTAGGAGAAAAATGTTAATAATCTCTGTCATATTGATGAAAAAATAATGTAAGTAACCGGAAAATCAATGCAAATATAAATAATGCATTTAAATAATATTAATACTTTAAACAGCAATGCTCGATGGACACAAAGGCCAACAGGTAAGCTTCCAATTGGAAGAATGATAGAATGCAGGCAGCTTTTAAGAATTTGGGTGCCTTCCTTCCACTGTGTACCTAAATTTTCCTCAGTTGAAGATCCTCCCCTTTTGAAAACAATAAAAGCTTATCAGGAAGATGTCAATGCAATTGTGAGTTACCACAACAATTTTTTCTTTTTTTTTTTTCTTTCTAAATTGAAGACAGGTACTCACCCCATCCTACTATAAACAAGATTTGCAAGGTGCTCAGTTGCAAATTTTGTGGAAACCCAGCTACTGGAAAGACTGACTACTCTACTTTGCAGTGCTCTCAAACCAGGATCTCTAGATTTATCAATAGCAACCACTACAATGGAAGAGTCATCACAAGGTTCAACTGACTTCAGTGATTCAAATGATGGAACCATACCAACATTCTGCAGGTCAGTACTCAACCTCCATGTATAAGCATCGATCCCATGTATTAGGTAAAAGCCATCAAGAATTTTGTCAGAGTATTGCAAACAACCATTTACCTGGATGTCAGAGCAGAAAACATCTAATAAAATTCCAGTTAATAGAAAGGTTAATAAACAGAAAAAGTCCACATGACAATCATCATCTAGATGAGTGAACAATTCATTCTGATTCCTTCTTTTTAACAAAGAGACAAGAGGAAAACCATTGGATTAAGCATTAAAACGACATGGAAGACTCCAAAGTTTCTTTACACTGTCAAGTTAATACCCAAAATAATAATCAACACTGAACCATGCCACACCCAGCTGATGAAGCACAGCACCAAGATGTTACAACAAATCAGCAGAATCAGTACATGGCGTATATCATGTAACACTCCTAATACACAGAGCTAGGGTACATGACTGACTGACACGGATCCTCTAAATTGAGCAGGTTACTTTAGAGAGTAAAGTATGTTAGTCATAATCATTCAAGAGTTTAAACAGTCAATAATTTATTAAATTATTATATTTTATTAAATTAACAAACATAAATAAAGAAAACCGTGCTTTCAAATGCAAAGTTTTCATATGATGATGTTTTAGGCTACTAGAAGTATATGCAGTTCAGACTGGACGGGGATTTGATGATGGACTAGTGAACAAGTCGATCAGAACAGTGTTGCCAGAAAAATGATTTTGTGTTGTCGGACAAATCAATGATGATAGCAATGCCTTGGAGTCCCACTTCATTGAAAACTCTGAAGCAATACCCTGCATCAAGCAGACCTTCTCCTCAAACATAGAAGGCTTTGAATTCAAATTTGCTGCAAACTGGGTCAGTTTAGAAACAAGTCATATGGAAAATTCTTATTACATGGAAGATTGAAAAGTGATCCACCACAATCTAAAGAGAGAAATAAAGAGAGGATGAATCAGAAGATCTTGGAGTTGGGCTTGGAAATACGGTGTGTACAATGCCTGCAGGAACAAGTGTGACAACAATCGCGACTAAAATCATGGCGAAGGAAGGACAGATGGCGAGTATGGGTCTTTTGTTATTTTCTTTTTTCTTTTCTTTCAGTTTTGATGAAATATTTTATCCTGATCCACATACATTAAATTTTTTAATGGCTAGGATTTACTTACTTTAAGCCTCTAAGTGAGTAGCTCACTTTAGAGAATTTGGATCCGCAATGACAGATGAGTGTTTTCAACAGCTGCTCTTCTATTTTTAGAAACAGTGTCATCACTAATGGCAAAAAGCCAGCCCTTATTGCAGCCATAGAGACCAAATAAGCTCGTTACATTTTGCAGGCAATAAATGATCTCTTTTAATTACATCAGCCACAGCTGAAAAAGAAATCAGCAAAAGTATAAAAGTTGCAAAATATGGAATATATTGAAATTTGATAGGATCTGGAAATTGTGTATTACTGAATATAGAAAGCCAGGAGCAAGCTCCTATTTCAGAGCCACAACACAGCAAAGCAGTATATGAACTAGAAAATAAAACAAAGAGGTAGATAGCAGACACTAACAAACAAACCCTGAATTTAATCAATCCTAAAATATGAGACTCTACTGTAATGATATTGGATGCTTGATCGTCACCCAAGCCACCCATTTAGCTATCCCTATACCGAATCCACGTGCTTGCATCTCCTATGTATCATTATAAACTAGAAAAGACAAAACTCATTGTGAGATCATTTTCCATTATATGAGAATCTCCGTTGTACCAGCAAGGAAAACCAAAGAGACCATCTTCCCAAACTGAATTGCCATTATATGAGAATCTCCGTTGTACCAGCAAGGAAAACCAAAGAGACCATTTTCTCAAACTGAATTGAAGACAAAATCCCCAATTAACTGTTTGGTCCCTAAACATGCAAGATTGGAGGGACCAAAGTGTCATGTTTTGCAAGTTTAAGACCAAACTGTCCTATTTTGCACGTCTAAGTATCAAAGTGTCTTATAATCTGATTGATGAGAGATTTTGAGTGGACTTTCAAGCCTTGATGGACTATTATGTCTACGATTCCTTGGATCAGGGAACAAGTTACGGGTTTACTCAAAAACTGAACTCATTCATTCATAACAAGAAACGAAACGTTAAGAAAAAAAATTAATCCAAATACCCAAAAACGGTGCGACATTGCCTCGGCGGAATGGGATGGAGAAGAGGAGGGTTCCAAGTCCAGGAAATTGGGATCATCAGTAGAAGCAGACTGGGAGGAAAGGCGAAGTGCCAGTTCCTGCTGCAGCTGATAGCTCTCCTCTATCTTCTTGGCCCAGCTCTTGACCGACGCCCGTTGCTGTTGCTCATCATTGGGAACCACCATGGATTTCCCACCACCAGCAACAAACCAATGATGATGGGTTTCAGATTCTGAGGGGGCACCACCATCACCGTACATTTCGTTCTCGGAATCTGAGTCTTCAGACTTCAAAGCATAGCCAACTACCGCGGTTTCATCCTTTGTCTGGGTAAGTGACTCTTCCTTGCTCATTAAGCATTATTCACACTTAAGTCGCGTTTGTTTCATATCTTCAACAATGTACACACACGGCACCCAAAAGATATTGACGTGTAGAGTCGTCTTTTTTATTTTTTGGAGAATTATTATAATTAATATTAAATATTATATATGACAATTTTATTTTAATAAAATAAATTTTTAAATATAATATAATATATTTAAATATAAAAAAAATTAAAAAATAGGTATTAATTTCACATTTTTAAAGTTTACATTATTTCAGTTTTACTTTCCATCCATGTATTTTTGCTTCGCAATCCCTCTCTTTTGAGTTTTCCTTCTTTTTTTTTTGTTAATCATCACCTATTCATTTGTATCTCAATTTTTCCACTAATCAAATTCAAGAGCATCCGCTCTTGGCCACAAAGGACGCTTAGAGCTATATGCCAATAAAGAAGGGCTCTTGAAGCCACTAATGTGGAGAAGGCTTTCAAAACCAATGCATTGGGGGAACTCAAACCCAATCTAAAGGCCACCATAGTTGGTTCAAATCTAAAGATTTTTGGTTTAGGAATATGTATTTTTTTTGCTTATAAAAAATTTTACATGTGGGTAATATGTATTAAAAAATTCTATTATTTTTCAAATGCAATATGTGCATCAAGAACATTGACGGTGGTTCTGTTGTGAAGATTAAATAATTAATAGTGATGGTCTTGTTCAAGAAGGTCCTCACGCTATTGTTGATGGCAGTTAATTTCTTTTGCTTTTAACCATTTACATATTTATTTTTAATACTATAATTTATTTCTGTGGACTTGAGTAAAGATTCAATCTAGGTTAGAGACACCAAAACCAGTTATTTGAAGAATTCCCTTAATTAATAGGAATAGATATATATTTCTTATGCCTTTTTCAATTATGTCCTTGGCTTTTTTCTTTTTGCTTCCCATTGCAGAAAAAGCCAAAATCCAAACTCTTGAGAATATTTCTAAACTCACCCTCTTCGTTTTTATTAAATATTTAAATATAAATTAAATGTATATTATTATCAAATATTATTATTTTATATTAGATATATGTTCTTAAAATGCATAAATTTTTATTATTAAAAATTAAGTTTATATGAGTTGTTATTTATTATTATTTTATAGTTTTATAATTATTTATTATTAAAATAAATTATATAAAATAATCTACTATTCAATCACTTTATACTAACCATACTTTATTGTTGCCCAATATGCAGTAAAATGAAGATAGTTTCAAGTATTCGATCACTTTTTGGCTTCTCAATTAAATATGTGTTCCATCAAGTACAATTGGAATGTCATTTGGAGAAAACATATTACATAACTTTTGAGAATATATTATTTGAGTGTGTGACATTAATATTCATTTTTTTTACTCTTTTTTTGGTTTGGTATTTGGACATATTACATTATATTTAAATATTTATTTTATTAAGATAAAGTTGTCATATGTAATATTTAATATTAATTACAATAATTCCCAAAAAATGAAAAGGGCTCAACAAGCATTGTGGCAGTGCCTCTAAAGTCTCTAGTGAAAGATAATTTTGGTGTGAAGATAAAGAGAGAAATATGGGAATAAGTGTGCCTGTCTCTCTAGTCGCCTTTTTGAATTGGTGTTAATTCGAAAAAAGAAGAAATATGAAGATAACTATCGAGTCGCTTTTTTAATTTTTGAGAATTATTATAATCAGTGCTAAATATTATATATGATAACTTTACCTCAATAAAATAAATATTTAAATATAACATAACATGTCCAAATATCAAACAAAAAAGAGTAAAAGAAATGAGTATTAATTTCACACACTCAAATAATGTACTTTCCAAAATTATGTAACATGTTTTCTTCAAATGTCATTCCAGTTATACTTGATGGTACTTGAATTTAATTGGGAGGCCAAAAAGTGATCAAGCATCTAAAACATTCTTCATTTTGCTACAATATGTGGAAATAAAATATGATTAGTATTTTTTTTTGTAAAATAAGTTTATCAAAAATGAATTAAAAATAGAAATTTGAACATTTTTCCAAAATTGGTTACAACCCCATTCTGTCATCTTAATCTTAAAATAAAAGATATAATTATGCAAAAATTGCAAGTCAAAACAATCAAAGACGCAATGACCCCTATAGTAGAAATTTAGAGGTAAATACAAAGAGAGGGTGCTACAAAAACCAAACCAACCTACCATACGATAACACCTAAACAAACGATAGAATTATGTGAAAATTGCAATCAAAACAATCAAAGACAGGAAGGTAAATTTTAGAAATTTGGAATGCCAATATCAAACAAAGTAAAGCAGAAACTTCAGCCATATGAGATGGTCTCCTTCATGTACATCTTTTGTTGATGCTATTAACCTGGGGAACAAAAACAAAGATTCCAATTGATAGACTTGAAAACATCAACACAGCAATAGGACCTTCATCCTGCACCATGAACACAACCAATGTCAGCTATTTGCATTTATAATAAAAGCAAAAGACATGAGATTGTGAAGTGAAGAACGAAGTATGATAGTGGGAAGAAAGCCAATTTTAAACTGAGCTTGAGACTTGTAACAACTTGTGTTGGCATTGTATGCCAATTAGCAATGAACCTTTTCAGGTTTTTTGTTCTTTCATTTAAGTAAGGAAAAATTAGTCTTTTAAGCCAAAAGCCATTCGTTCAAGTCAAAAGCCAAGCATCTGCATAAAATAAAAAACAAATAAAAACCATGAATCAAAAAATAAACAGCACTTTTAGCCACTGGTAATACTATAATTCAAAACTAAATTATTTGCTCCCTTTCAATTTGCTAAACAATATTAAAAAAAAGGATGAATGTTTGGGCAAAAAATTACTTGCTTTGATCAATGATTTTGTAAAAAAAATAAAAAGACAAAAGGAGTTTTTTTTTCTTTAGGGGATATAAAAGGCTCATTTGTGCCATTATCTATGCTAAAAAATTTATCTTTTTTTCATTTAAAAAAATAACGTCTATATTTTTTTACATATTCATATAAAATTGAGAAAAGAAAATGATGAACTAGAAGAGAATAAGGGAACCTACCTGGTGACCCCAACTAGTAAGCATAGAGAAGAATCTCCTGTTCCTGCCTTCCTTTGGGTAGAATGTTGTTGCTGAAACCAAAAACCCACTTTTCAACAAACAAACAATGTGAGTGTGCGTGTGCACTAGAAGAAGAAAGTCACCGAACTTCTACGACTTCCTCTCATTCCCATCACCGTCCCTCATCTAATACCCTAGCTTAAATAAAAAAGGGCTAGAGATTCTTTGAATTGAGTAGTGTGCCAGTTCTCTCATCTGTCATTTGGTCTTAATTTACTAAGTCTGGACCCTACACGCCCTTGGAAGGCTATACAATAGAGCAATTTTCTTGGGATCAAAAGTCCCGGTAATTGTTCTCTAAAGGAAAATAAGTCCAAGAGTGATTTTTAACGAATTTTATGAAAACCTTAAACCTTTCGTTTTTAACCCAAAAGTTTATAAAACCTTGGAATTCCGAATTGAACTAAAACCCAAAAATTAGATTTTGATTTGTTGGGATTTTAATTTTTATAATATTTTATTTGAATCCAAATGGGGGTATTTCTTTATTTATATTTATGTTTTGATTAACTTAAAATTAAGAAATGTAAATATGTAAGTATTGGGACATAGAGGCAACCTAGTCCAATATATATATTAGCCTGGGAGTTCCGGATACCGCCTAGGCGGTCATATGACCACCCAGCTCCACAGAAAGTAAGTCGTGCTCAGGGGGCCAGAGGAACGCCCTGGCGGTCAACAGCGAACATAAAAAATCTTATTTCGGGTACAGAACACCAAAACACACTTCATCCTCCCCAACCTCTAGAACCTTCACTTTTTCACTCCCCTTTCACTCCCAAACTCCATTCTCAACTCCATTTTCCTCCATTATCTTTCAATTCTAAATTCAATCCTTCATTCCTAAGGCTTCAAGGTATGTAGTTTCTTAGTTTTACTCTATTTTCTTGAATTCTTTCCTGTGTTGGGTGATTCCTATGTTTGTAAGGATAAAGAGTTTTTCCTCCATGTAGAGAAAAATTTGAAGTCTTTGGTGATCCTAGAAACTAATCTAAGGTTATACTACTCTCATGATAGATACGACACCGTTCCACTCCAAGAAACCCTATCAGAGTTGAGCCTTCAACTTCTGTCACTTTGGTGAGTGGGTTCACATCTGTAATCTTTATGTTATGCATTAAAGTTATTTTCATCTAAATATAGCCTAAACAATGAACTTTAAAGGTTTTCTTGGAAATTGTAAGAATTTTATGGTGTATTATGTTTTGAACTATTTGGTTTTAGCATGAAAATATGTCTTGATAAATCCATGGGACCATTGTTGATAAAAGGTACCTTTGATGGAGCTAGAGTATGAGAACATGAGTTGTTAAATATTACAATGATTACATTATTTAAAGAATCATGGATCTTACTTGATTGAGTTTAAACCCTAGGATAGATGCCTTTATTTTCAAAGTCTTGAGATGATATTGTATTCTCTGATGGACTAATAGTAGCTATAGAGAACAGGCTGTGTGTTTAGTAATCCGCTAACCTTGGTACCAAGTAGCCTAGGGCCAGAGTATTCAGAGATGGGACCTAGTTAGGTACCCATTATTGTCACACTGGGACGATACGTAATGCCCAGATGTGACTAGAGATATTGTTATGCCTGCATAACCAGAGTGAGATTACCTGTTCCTATTGAGGTACTGTTGGAGTGTTTTACAAGATAAAGCGTTTTTAGTACTCTTGCATATACTTATATTCCTATAACTATATTAATTGGTTAGCAGGTATTTATATTATTGTGATTTTTGCATGCCCTTTAATGTTCCATGGAGGGGTTTAAGTGAGGACTCACTCAGCGGATTTTGGTAACAAAACTCACCCCTCCTTCCTTTCTCTACTTAGAGATATAGTAGCTCCTGCGGATTCTTCCATACTATCTTCCTCCTAGCAGCATTAGATTAAGCTGTTGCACCCATTAGGTGAGGAGTCTGGTATTTTTGCTCTAGACGTGCTCCAGGATGATGCAAGCAGGATTCTGGATCTTAGAGCATGTCGTCTTTTGCATGGTTGTATATATTAGAATGTTATTTTGAACTGGATTAGTCTTTTACTTTTTGTAGACACTTTGTATAATAAGGACTTTTCGTATATTTTGTGTTAATATAGCGTTATACTTTGGAACGGACCATAAAAGCTTATTTTATAACTATGATATCGAAGCAGGTGATTGATATATAGGAAAGAATAAAACTATATTATGAATTTTTGTGCATATAGAAATGATACAGGTCATGAGGCTTATGTGAGAATGGGATTTCTCACGTGCCTAAGCCTGGTCGTGATACTCACTGCCTTGGAGGGTTTTGCCGATGGTCCCTTCAAGTCCACCGTCTGATCCTTCCTCACTATGTAGGCGCTCTCACGCCCCGTCTACGCTCTTCCTCAGCCAATGATGTGGAAGATCGTCTTCTGCGTCAATCATGTAGCCGCCGATGGAGCGATGGCGATGCGAAGTCTTGTCTAGTGGCGGTGTGCCTTAACGTCGTGGAGGAGGCACGGCCCAGTCCGAGGGTATCCTGATTAGTGCCGAGTTTTCAGTTAGTTGACTTGCCACATAGCCAACTCGGTTTGGTTTATTTTTTTGCTTCGCTTTGGTTTCATCGCTCTGGTTTTCATGGTTTCCTGCAAATTACCACCTTGTGTTTGGTGTTTGTATTTTGTTCTCATTAGTGTATTTTTTTCATCCTCTCTAACTTTTTCTTGCTATTTATATAAGTCATTGTAATGAGTTTGTACCAGTTTTTTAACAAATTTTTCTTTACCATTTTTTATAAAAGAATTTGGCCAGACCAGTTTTATGTTTGTAGGTGTGTTTTTCTTTTCTTAAATTCTTTAGATTTGTATAAAGTGGGGACCATGAGTGAAAATGTTAAATAAGTTATGTTAAGCATGAACAGGGAGAACGAATAAGGAGCAATAAGGTCACATTGGTTGTATTGAGAGGTAACTAGCACCAGAAATATTAAATTTGATCAATTGTTATTGATTTTACATTAAATTTATTAATTTAGCAAATAAAATTTAAATATTGTTAAATTAAATAATTATTATTAATTAAAATATTTTTAGAACATATTTGCAATACCCGGTTTTAAATAAAAGGGTAGAAAATTTTTTCAAACTTAGGAAGAATGTCATCACCCTTATCTGTCATCTGGGTTTAATTTCGCTAAGTCTGGACCCTACACGCCCTTGGATGGCTATATATTAGAGCTATTTTCTTGAGACCAAAAGTCCAGGTAATTATTCCCTAGAGAAAAATGAGTTGAAGAGGGATTTTTAATGAATTTTATGAAACCCTCAAGTGCTTCATTTTTAGCCTAGTTTATAAAATCATAAGATTTTGAATTTGAACTAAAACCCAAAAATGAGATTTTGATTTGTTGGGATTTTGATTTTTCTAATATTTTATTTGAATCTAAATGGGGGGTATTTTCCTATTTACATTTATTTTTTAAAGTTAATAGAAAGAAAAATGTAAATAAGTGAGTAGTGGGATAGTATAGTCCAATACATACTAGTATTGGAGCATTTGGAGCTTCTGGAGACCGCCCAGGCGCGACAGAGAGTGAAGTCGGTCTTTGGAGCTTCCCAGGGCGGTCATGTGACCGCCAAGCGGTAAAGAGAGTAAGTCGTGCGCCAAAGTGGCAGAAGCCCAGCGGTGAACAGCGAACATAAAAATCCCATTTCAGGGTCCAGACCATTTCAGACACTCCCCATCCCCCCAAACTTCTCTTAACTTCGAACAAACACCTTTCCAACCCATTTTTCACTCATAAAACTCCATTTTCTTCCAACTCTTTCAAGTTTAACTTAGAATCTTCAATCCTCCAAGCTTAAAGGTATGTTATTTTGCTAGTTTTGCTTCATTTCCTTCAAGTTTTCCTAGCTCAAGAGTGGTTCTCCATGTCTTCTAAGGAAGAGAGGTTCTTTACCTTGTTAGAGATGGAATTTGAGTATTTAGAGGTTTTTAAAGGTTGATTTAGAGTCATATTACTTCCATGATAGATATTACTATCATTTCCGTTCCCAAGAGTTCTATTGGTGTGATTCCTTCTTTGTCAATCTCCAGGTGAGTGGGTTTGCATCTTGTAGCCTCTATGTTGTTCATTATACTTATTTTCATGAAAACTATAATCCACTACTTGGCTTTAGAGATTCCTGTATAAGGATTTGAGATTTATATTGGATTATGTAGTTTGAATGGCTAGTTTTAGAGTATGAAAGATATATTTGATAAACTCAAGGACCATAGTTGTTATCCTGATATTATGCTGATTTGATGATACATGTGATTGATAGAGGTTTTTATGCTTATTTCAATAGATTCTGAACTGGTCTATGTATATGTATTAGATTTATAATCAGATATGAAGTTTAGAAAGGAAATAGAATTTTGATGCAAACTTGCTATTTGAAGCATGATATAGAGTTTTTGAGTTTATGACAAGTTGGATGGATTGAAAGGTGTTTTAGATATTGAACCAAATGGTTTTAGAGCCTGATTCTTCATGAGGTTCAAAACATTGACGGTACATATTCTGGAGATATGAAATCATAATGTCTACAGAGGGTGATCCTTGGGCATGATTTCTCAGCAGTTATGCTAAGGTTAGACTGTTAAAACCAGAGAGATTTTAGAAGCTCAGTGAACTAAAAGGTTTTTAAGGATTTTCAGATTGATTTATAATAGCTGGAGAGAAACAGTTGCATGTTAACGGAGGAATATCCGTTAACCTTGGTACCAAGTATGCCTAGGCTAAGATAACAGAAAACACATGTTCTTCCCTTAGCCCGTGTTGGGGAAGGAATGAGGTCTCGAGGGTGGAGCCGTTCTGGCACCTTTAGACTAGACAATATCAGACTAGATATCACTGTTCTCTAGGAGCTACTACATTATGATTTTATGTGACTAGATAGGAAAGTAAATTGAAGGAATTCCTTTTATTGAGTTATGAAATGATAATTTGAATATATATACATACATATATATATATATATATATATATATATATATATATATATATATATATATATGTAGGTACATGTGATTATGTAAGACTTTGAATATGATTAATGTTATTATGACTCATTTCATGCATTGTTCCTTGGTAGCCCGTGAAAGGGGGTTTCAGATGAGGGTTCACTCACCAGTTTTGGTATCAAAACTCACCCCTCTCATTTCTCTTGTCTTTAAGATAGAACCACTGCTGCCAGTCCTACTCAGCCAGTAAAGAATCAAATGGTAAGCTTCACCTGGTGAGGCATGTATTCCAAGTTGTTTAGAGTGGTCCAGGATATTATGGCAAGATCTCTGATTGTACTCATGGTTTAAGTTTTGCATGTTTAGGTTGTGTTAAATTGTATTATAAGATTTTGTTACTTATAGAGATTTGAATAGGAAATCAGACTTCTGAACAGGATATGAGACTGAAATTCGGAAAATGATGACTATATGTTTTAAAGATAATTTGTATGTAGAAAAGATTTTATGACTTAACCAGTTTAAAATATTACGGTGCATATAGAGGAATCCAGGTCACGAGGCTTACGTGGGAACCAAATTTCTCACGTGCCCTTACGTGCCTAGGTCAGGTCGTGACAATATTGATGATAAAATCTAAAAAATTTAAATTGTTATTAATTATTTTTTAATCATATGCCACTCAAAAAATACACAATATAGCCTACAGATCGTGAACCTCCATAGCCACCCCTTCCAGACTCACCCCACACCACCAAAAATACCGATCCAACCACCAAGCTCAGCCCAAGACCAGGAGACCCTCCACCTCGCTAACCTTCGCTGGCGGCCTCCATCTTGCCTCCGCTCGAGCCGTCACCTTTGCTCGTGCCTTACACCGTGAGCTTTAACCGCCTCGCGCCGCCTCGCTTGGCCTCAATTGTGAGCCTCTACCCTCACCAACCAGCCACCGACGCGGCCTCCTTCCTCCCGTGCGTCCTTTTCCTCCACTATCCAATCACTATGAGCTCCTTTGCTTTGTGTACGTCTCAATTTTCCCATGTACAAATAACCAAAATGCCCCTGAAATCATTTTACCAGGAAAATGAGAATCAGCCCGGCCATTCTCCAAGGGATATTTTGATGTTGAAAGGGGATTATGTGTGCTAATAGAGTAGAAGAATTTCATTTTTGAGTTCCGATGCGCAAAATGATCAAAATGCCCTTGTAGCTGAAGAATCCGAATTAAGTGCCGATTAAGCCCACTTCACCCAAAAGTTTAAATGATGTTTTTAAGTAATGTTTAACAACAGGTTAAGCCCGGAAAGCCCTGAAGGTTTTTGTGAAAAATTACCATTTCGCCCTAGCTGAATGCACTTTGGGCCTAATGATACGTTTAACAAAACCTAAGCAATATTAGGCTCTAATTAAAGATTAGTAAATTCTAATTACTAATCCAAAATCAAAATAATTAATTAACGTTAATTAAAACCTAAGATTACTTAGAGAAAATCAAAATCCTTTTCTTGATTTAAGACTTTATGTCATATTTTCATAAATAGTAAAATCCCTATTCCAATTTCCTTAAATTATGGAAATGGTCACATGATGAGATTCCTCCCTAATAAAGGTGGATTTGCATTAATCAAGTAAGACCACTCTTTAATCTTGTCTTGAACCACCTTATTTACCCATTTTCACCTAAAACACTAGATTACAACCCCTAATTCATAGCCTAATCAAATCAACTTCTAAACATACTCATAAACCAACATTAAAATGAGATTTTCTCCCATTTTCCTTAATCATAGCCGGCCACTCCTCCTCTATCTTCATCCATCACATGTTGAAATTCAATTAAAATATGTTTAAAGAAACATGCTTGCTCATACCTTAAGCCATGGTTCACCCAAAACCATACCATGCAAAGAGATATTTTCTCTTCCTTCCTCTCCAAAGAAGCGTCGGCCTCCTCCTCCATTTCCACCTCCATGTGTTTCATTTTTTTTTATAAATAGGCATCAAGGAAAGCTTGTAACACTTGCTCATCTTCACAACTTCAAAGCTTTCTTTCTCAAACTCAAAAGAATTCTTCTTCTTCTTCTTCTTCATTTCTTTTTCCAAGGGCCACCACCCTCCACTATTTCTTAACCACAAACCACCACACAAACATCACAAACATTCCTCTAAACACATAATCTCTCCATTTCCAAGACCAAAAACTCAAGACAAACCTTTCTTTCTTTTCTTTTTCCTCTTGGTCGAATCACCTTTTCACCAAGAAAGAAATTGTTCTTCTCATCTCATTCCAAGACCAAGCTTTCCTCTTTAAAAAGAAAAACATCTTTGGTAAGGAGTTGTTTTAAGGATTTGCTATTCTTTTCTCTTGTATTACTCTTGGTTTAAGATGTTCTTCCTTTCTCATTACACCATTTTCGATTTTTTGTTTTCCTTTCCTTCTCTTTTGATTTTGGCCTTATGGCCTACATCATGAAGAAACCATGGCTTGATGATGAGAGTCTTGGGTGTTGGTTGCAAAACCATCATTTGTTTGACCTCTAAAGTTTGAATGTTTCACTTTTAAGAGTGTTTAGCAAATGATGATATTATGTTGTTAGAATGGAAGTCTTGAGCCTAGAATTCAAAGAAATGAATCCATAATTATATTTCAAGTCTTTGCATTACATATTTACAATTAAGCCTTGCATTTCATGTTTACATAATCACCTGAATGATTAATTTCAAAGCCTACCTATTTCAACCTTAAAGTTGAAATGTGATTTAGAGTGAATACTCTAAGAGGCCTAAAGCACTAAAATAAAGAATTAGATTTGCATTCATATTTACATTTCCTTGTTTAGCATATTTACTTTTCAAGTCATCACTTAAATTTAAGGATTAAAACAAGAGCTTGCATTCTCATAACACCTAAATGATTAATCTCTAAGCCTATCTATTTCAACCTTAAAGTTGAAATGTGATTTAGACTGAATACTCTAAGAGGCCTAGAGCACTAAAATAAAGAATTTCACTTGTATTCATATTTACATTTCCTTAATTAGCATATTTATTTTTCAAGTCATCACCTAAACTTAAAGATTTAAAACTAAAGCTTGCATTCTCATATTTAAATTCAAAGCTTTGCATAGCATATTTATGTTTTCTTGCCATCATCCTATAATGCCAAGATTAAAAAATAAAGCTTGCATTGCACGTTTAAAATTATGCCATCACTTGATTAACCTAGTGCTCAAGACTTACCATTTCAACTCACATGAGAAATTTGACTCATGGAACATATATATCTTATTAAGTGTAGACATCCTTCTATTAAGCTCTTTAATTTTTGCTACTAATCTAAGGTTACTTATTGTGTTGCCATAAGGATACGAATTAAAGTACTTATCCTATACAATGTTATGATTTTCCTTTTGCATGGGGAATTATGTGAAATTGAGGTCTTACATGTTTAGTTATTTGATTTTGAATGGATATGACATGTTATAATTTCACTTGGAATATTTTAAAGTTGCATAGGTTCAAAAGAGCATGAGAAAAGTATATGATATGGTTACGGCTTTGCATCTTAACATAATATGTTAATATAAAGGTGACATAAAAATATATGGAAATGATCCTCTAGACTCCAAATTAAAGGTTATGAGAGGTGATCCAATAAGGAAGTGATCTTTTGGACTCCTTGAATTAAAGGTTATGAAAAGTGATCCTATTACCCCCTATCCTGCACTCCAAGAGTCGGGTGTTAACTTATCATAGGATAAAATTATGCTAGTCAAAACTAGTGAGTTATGAGCTCATAACCTAGAACTCTCAAAAGGCGAGAGAAATAGGGTGGCCTTAAATGAAAGAAAGAATTAATCTAAGTCACCTAAAAGATAAGTGGAAGAAGGTCATGTTAAAATTGTTATGATCTATGAGTATCTTTTATGATTGAAATTAGTATCTCATACCTTGCATTGCCATATTGCATTCATGACATCCATGACGCATACTAAAATTAAATGGGCCTCGATAAATGGTCCTTTAGAACTTTAAAATTGAACCTTATGAATGTTCACCTTTCTATAAAGAAAACCAAGGTTCCTAGGACGTAGATGATGACACCAAAGTAGGAGGAAACCCTATGAGATTCTTCATCAAGTTTCTCACTCCCTATCTTTTCTTTCGTCACGTCTTCAGAGATCGATGGCAACCTTCGTAATCTACATTGATGCGCCAACTGGGAGCTCCATTTTGATGCCACGTACTAGTCATACCACTTCGTTGGACGTTGTTCCGTGTGCTTGTTCATGTTCCTTGATCGCCGTTTGCCCAGCTCATCACCAATTTTCGTTTTCACGACTTCGCCTTCTCGACGGCTATCTTCCAGCGTGCCCGCCCCAAGGAGAGTGCAACTGCGTGCCCCTGATGCGGCCTCCGCCAATCATGCTTATCCGAGTACGTCCTTCTCTCAGTTTGAGTTCGACCCTCCGAGATAGACATTCCATCCATAGGTTCTTCCCTACTATTTCTATTGCGTTAGGTAGCGAGGACATTGTGACGGGCCACGTCGAGGAAGCAGGGGTGAGGATGGTGCCCTGTCGTGGAGCACATGTCCGACCGCATACAGCTTGGCCACCTTTGCCGAGTTGTCCTGTGATTGGGTATATACCTCCCTCTGATGGGAGGAGTAGGAGCTGGTCAGCAGACTTCATGTGCACACGCTCGCATATGTTAGGATAACCTTCTTTTGCTTTAGAGGTTATCTATTTGTAGATGCACTGATGTAGTAAGGAGTTTCTGATGTATAGCTTTTATGTTTCCTCTTCTTTGCATGGATGATTTACTAACGCTATTATTTTTTGTTTAGTGTATGGATTATCTATATATATATATATATATATATATATATATATATATATATATATATATCGTTGTGATGTTGTTTTTATTCATGACTTTATGTTCCATTTGTCCTGTTATGTTTTCCTGTATAAGTATGGCTCACGTTTTTGTTTTAAAAAGAAAAATTTTACCCATATTTTCCTAAGTATTTTCAAAAACCAAAATTAAAAACTGAAACAAAAGAGTAATAACTAATAATTAACTTAAATACATCCTAGGTGTATTGAGTTAAATATTAGTGTGTTACACTTTGTGCGCGGCTTCCTCCTTTTTGCACAACCCAAGTGCTGCGGCATCCTCTCTCCGCCTTTCTCTCGCTCTCTCTCTCTCTCTCTCTCTCTCTCTCTCTCCCTTCTCTCTCTTTGTGTGCTTATAATCCCAAAAGAAAAATGAAACCCCAAACTTGTGGTGTGCCTGAGTGAATGTACAAGTTTTTTTATTTTTTCCTTTCTCTTATGTGTTAATATTGTAGGTTTGGTTTGTTTTCGTTAAAAAAAAAGAAGATGAGAGTTTGGTATGTTGTTGTTGTTGTTGTCTTTTTGGGCTTTTGATTTTAGTTTGTTTGGGTGCTAAAGCCTAACGAGTTGTCATCATTTTTTTTATTTGGATTCAGTTAATCCTCTTTTTCTCTATTAGTTTGGGTTTTAAAAAATATATAAATAAAATATTTTTTTAATAATAGAGTTAGTTTAGCCCGACGGCTTATTAATTTTATATTCTAAGAATATATTAGCCGTGACAACTTGATATTCTAAGAGTCCTTTTCAAAAATAAAATCAATCAACCCACAACTATTTTCTAGAGAACTATGTGACTTTGAGTTTCTATTGCATGTAGGGATACGTAGGGAGGTTAATCCCTGTCAAGTCAAAATTAAATTTTCATAACTTTTGTCTTACTTGTAAATAATTTTTTTATGAGACATTTTATTTAATTTAAATTTTTATTTATTTGGGAATATTTCATTTCAAATAAAATATTTTAATTTAACTGTTACCGTTTATTAACTTGGTGTTTTGGACATTGTTAAGACTTGATATTTCAAAATTTCTTTTAAATATTTTTTTCTTTGTAATTTTCTTGTAAATAAAAATGATAAAATAAATATTTTGAAAGGTTATTAATAATTTGCACAAATCAATTAAAGGTAAGTCTAAGGATGGGTGTATTAGGTGCTATAGGATTAAGTTCCTACCATTCCCTATGCATAACCGATTCTTGAACTCATATTGGTTTTTCAAAGACCATTTTTAAAATAAAATGGATTTTTCCATATTTTCCCAAATTAAATAAAACTTGGTAGCGACTCTAATTTTAACTACTCTTTTTGCGCCGCTCGTGATTTATGCGACACCAAGTGTTAGTAATAGAACAACTTAAAAATATATACTTTAGCAAATATAAACAAATAACCACATAGCACCGAATGTAAAAAAGGATAAGGGAGAAGAAGATCCTCTATAGATATTTTTATACTTATTCAAGCTAACTGCCTATCCAGTTTCAACCACGTTGAGTTTCACTAATACCTTTCTTAACCTAGAAAGAAACTAAATAGTCTTTACAATAGCCTTCTTAAGCTCTAACCCTTAAGGATAGATAACTCTTATTTTCACAAACCAAGTAGTTATTCACCAGCCTTTTCAAGCTGAATTGAAGAGTCTTTGACTAGCTTCTCCAAGCTAATGGGTAGCCTTTAACCAGCCTCTCTAAGCTAAACCTTACCAGGAAATAACTTTACCGTCGCATTGCAAGTAGTCTTTGACTAGCTTCTCCAAGCTAAATTCACACTGATCACTCCTGGATCAAGGATACACATTTGTGCTTGGGTTTGCAACTCAAACTAACCTACACTCAAGTTTCCTTAAGATATACAATGAATGACCTGGGATAACTTGAATGACTTCTTTCTAGAAATTCTTCCTTGGAAGAACATATAAACTATTTAGGAATGTAGAAAGAAGATTTTTACAACAAGGAAACTAATTACAAGATATAATAAACTTTACAAAGGATGAGGAGAAATTTTCAAGAGTTTTAATACTTGTGTAGGGTTCAAAGTCTCTTTATTTGAAAGCACAACATCTCTAGTTATAGATGAACTTCATTTTTGACCATTATCCTTCATCAGTTTCCAAGTGACATGTGTTGATCATCTATTTGTGTCTTGCAATTGTAGTCTAGAAGAGTAGCTTGACTTTTGTTGTAACATCCCTGCTACTTTATGGATTGCCGACTTCCACACAAACCAACAAGGGTCTTTTCAGTGTGCTTTGTCCTCACTCACACGCTTCCTGGAAAACTTCCCAAGAGGTCACCCATCCCAAAATTACCCTAAGTCAAGCATGCTTAATTGTGAAGTTCTTTCGTGATGGGCTCCAAAAGAAAGATGCATCTTTGTGACATAGGTAGTACCAATCAATTCATATAAGCCCTCCTTAACTGTATAGTCCCATACCTAACAGGACTCAGGATCCTCTCATTCGGTGTGTAATCGGTTCATTCATATACCCCTCCGCTTGGAGGTAGGAGTCGCTCCTTGTCCATGTCTACTCGCATCGCGATCACTCCCGCCTCGTCCTCGGGCATTGTATGCCCACTAGCTTCTACTTGGTTTGTCCCCGAACCACACCGTCTTGGAAGAGGTGTAGGATCTGATACCATTTGTAACATCCTTTTTTAAGGTGGGTGGTAATGTAACACCCTAAAAATTATTTAAAAATTAATTTGAGCTTTGTTAGTCGTAATTTCAAAAATCTGACAGTTTTAATAATGATGAGGACAATCCTATGGATTTGAAAAAAAAGTGAATAGTAACTTACGGCCTCGAGGCCCGCAGGATAGCTAAAACCTTAGAATTGGGATTTGAGATGCCTGAGACTAAGAAAATATAGGATTAAGATTAGAAATGGGTAGGAATAAAGATTTTATACCAAGAATTAATTTTTGAACAAAGTTTGATTACTCGGATACGGTGTTTTACCAATTCGGTAAATTTCGCGTGCAATTTCTAACACCGAAAGATAGTTTAATCTTTATAAAAGGATAATGTTTATCCATTTTGACTTAGTGAAAGGCTAAGATTTAATCTTGATTTACAAGATTAAATCTAGCCATCCATCTTTTCTTTCTTTTAAAGAATTATGCATTTATGTGACATAATATCTAAAGCTAAGTTTAGATAAATATAATACAACAACCTTATCTCTCCAAGAATGCAATTCTCGGCCATGAATAAGACTACCAGAAACCTCCATTTTTATTTCTTTCAAGAGCTTCAAACTTGATTCAAAACTCCATTTTCCTACCCTAGACTTGATAAAACCAAAAACTCCCTTTACAAAACTTATTCTACTCATCAATACCTACAAAACCAACCGATTAAATTTCAATTCTCCATCAATCCTCACCTTGACATATCACTTCCTCATAGCCTAAGGAAGGTTTGGAGTTTGATTGAGAGTCCTTGAAGTGAAAAGAAAATCCCTTGGAACACCTTTGAAGTATAAAACTCTAAAGATTTGCAAAGTAGGGTTTTCTTTGTTTTTTCTCTTCAAATTTATTCTGATGATTTCTGATTGAGTTAGGTCCAAAAGTTTTTATTTTATTGGTTAAAAATACATTGATATTTATGTGGTAATTTTGCTGGAGTGTTTGGATGAGGTTAGAAGTCATTTTTGTGAAAAGAGAATTTGAACCTTGCTGCTGGATTTTTTGTTTTTACACAGGCAGCCACTGATCATGAATTTTTTGAGAGAATTGTGGGTATTGTTATCAGCTAGAAAAAATGTATGTTGAAGCTAACATTCTATGCTAGTTCCAAAAATTTTCTTGGGCTCTGATTTGGAATCTTAATACTTTAAAAAAATAAAAAACCGAAGTGAACTATGTGCTGCCTAGATTATTGGAACTGAAGCTATAAACTTTGCTAATTTTATTGCCATACCAAATGATTGAATAATCATCTAAAAGTTTTACAGAATGTTGATAACATCTTGAAGTATAACTGTAATTTTTCTTTTGAGTTGATTCAATCATTTGCTAGAGTTAATAATTATGAATTTTGGGCTCTGAGCTAAGTTTAAGTGGCTTCTTAGCACCAAATTTGTCTAATTTTTTCAACATAGTTAGAGAACTCTTTTTACTCTGAAATTTTTACAGAACCTTGTGGACATATTGAAGTGTCTTAGATAATTTTTATAGCCTCTGAAGTGATTGTTTGATACACAAATAAATTGTGCTATAAACATGTGAAATCTGCCATTGTGTTGGAAATGCAACAATGCTTTGAATTGATGAACTAATGGCTTTTTTGGTTCTAGTATAACATGAATACTTGATGTTAACTATTTGGCCATGTGACTTGTGACATATAAAAGCATGCTAGAGGAAATAAAGAGTGGTTTATGAGGCATGATTGAAATTTCATTGTGAATGAAATGCCTACATGTGCTTTATGCATGCATTTGGAAAAAGAAAAGAATGTATAAACTAATCGTGCATTTTTGACATATGGACAAAACGAAATAAGACTTAAATTGAATAAGGGAAAGACAAAGGAGGAATTTCCCCAGAGGTATTATAGGGGAAGGCAAAAAGAGGAACTTTCCCAAATTTATTTTGAGTTGGTAGACATATCTAGGAATAGATCTGTGTGTGATTCGAAAATGGAAAAATGAAGTCCGATGATCACATATAGGAATGAGCTTAGTCCTGATAAGGTTTATTTCCCTTGTGTAGTGTGATCCACTATAAATATCATCTGGTATAAACTATCTAATGTGTTGTTGTCCACGGCAAATACCCATTGGGTATAAACTAAATCTTTCCTATGTTAAGGAAAAGAGAAAATGCACTGATTTGATTTCTATGGCCATAAGAAAAACTAGGTTACTTGAGATAATTTCACTATATTTGACATATTCATAATCATATCGTATGTAACCTCTTGATCAGAGTTACTTACTATGTGTTTGGGCTTCATGATATATGTGCATTAAATGGGTGAATGCTAAAAGGAATCCACTTCGAAAAAATGGTTTTTGAACTTTAAAATGAACCGTTGATATATGTTGCATGTTCACATTTTCTTAATAAACCAAAGTGGCTGGACGACGATGATGACATGGATTTTGAGTATATGTTTTGGGATGCCCTACTAGAATTTTATAATTCTCATCCCTATGTGTTTGTGTTTCCGTGTCGTCTTTAGGTTAATCCAGGAACTATGCCGCCATGCAAAAGAACTGAAAATTGAAATAGTGTAGTAGTTAATGCTTTTATTATGTTGTACTTAGTGGAATGGATACATATGTAAATGTATTAGAGAATAGATATGTACTAAAGCTTATAGAGGAGCTTTCTTTTGTACTTAGCCATGTATTCAATAAATTTGGCGTTTCTTTGTAATATGTTTTAATAGAACTATGCTTAGTTATTTCACACGTTAATCGAGCTTGCTATAGATATTTAGGAAAGGTCCGCAAATTAATAAGTGACAACTCTCGAGTACGATATCATGGCTTAAGGATGAGATTGTACTTGGGAGGATGTTACATTTGCCATATCTATTGTAGAAGCCGTTGTAAAGTTGAGGTTTGAGTCCTGCGAGAAACTACTTTTTACTTTCCATGGTTTTGAAGTCTTCCTTCTAGAAACTAAGATAGTTGACCAAGTTAGCAGAAGAGATGACATGCTAGTCTGGAATTGGGTTTGACTTTAAATTTGAATTTCAAAATTTCCCTCCTATTCTAGTAAAGTTCAGCGTTTCAGAGTGAAGTGAACTAACTGATGCGGTATTAGTTCCTTGAGAAAACTTTGGTTTTCTAGTCTTCAAATAGACCTTTGTCACGACCCGACTTGATCGTGACCCAGGTGAGGAATCCTGAACATCCCAAATTTCGTCTAGGCTAATTGACTCGATGAAGTTGAGCAATTGATTTATCGACTAGGCGGTTGATTTTGGCTACGTAGTGGAAAGGGTTAACATTGGTGATTTATTGTTGATTAATAACAAATAATGTTAGAATAATCAAGTGTGTCTAGAAAAAGATGCAAAGAATTACAAAAATACCATTATTTAGCAAAATTATGAAAATACCCTTGCTATATAAAGGAAATTACCAAACTACCCTTGCCTTATTAGTTAATGACAAAGACACCCTTATTCTATAAATGGAATTACAAGAATACCACTGCCATTATCTAATTACAAAAATACCCTTATCTTGGTTAAAGAAATTACTACAATGCCACTACTTTAATAATTACTACAATGCTATTTGCACAAATTCCTAGACTTGTCTTTAAACAAAAATGAATCAAGCCATTGGATTAAGATGACAATATAATAATTCAATTACATACATCATGCACATTCTTAACTATATACATTCACATAGATAATTCCATTCTAAAAATTAAAAACACCTATTAAAGCATAAGGTTACATGATGTAAATCTATGATGTATATATGCATTAAAGGTTAGAAAAGTTCTACTAACCATGCATGCCCAACAACAATATTTTTGCATGAAACATGGAGTATTTTCATCCCAAAATTAGGCCTACATGTTTGCATAAAACATGAAGCATTTTCTTATCCCCAAATTTGGCCAACATGTTTGCATAAATCATGCTCCAAGCATTAGTTCTCTAAGTGCTTCATTCTTTTTCCTTCCACTATAAATATTCTTCAAACTCTCTTCCATTCATTCCATTTCCAAGTCACCAAGAGACCTCACCATGCTTTACAAGAGCTATATCCTCTAATTCTTGTAAAATAAATACACTCTTACTAGTCTTCAAGCCTTAGAAACTCTATAAGTGTTCTTTTTCTCTTACTTTCTCTACCATTTCTTCTTATGTTCTTCTCTTCAAATACTTCTCTTCACTTTCCAAACTTCATCCAAACACTTAAATTCTAAGCCCAAACTTTCACTAGCCTTCACAAGAGTTACAATCATTAACTCTAGTGAAAAATATTTCTTAAGCACTCAACTTCTAGAGCCAAGATTCAAGGAGTGTCATCTATTCCAAGGAATCTTGCTCAAGCTCAAGGAAGAAGAGAAGGACTATTTTTAGACTCTCTATAAAAGGTTAGGATTTCTTCTTTATTTGTTCAAGCATTGTTGGTTTCTAACCTTGTCCATGGTTAGAATGCCTCAAGCTTGTGTTATTGACAGAGTTTTGAATGGTTATTTGTGAAATATATTTTCATGAATCATTGCATGTACTTTTCTATTAAAAATATTTTTATGATGTTTTCATACTCATATATGGCTTAAACACATGGTAGATAGTCCTTGTGTTGAGGGTGTAACATCAAACCTGAAAATGATAGGTGCTAGATTTTTAGCTATTTCTGGAGGAGCTACTTCAAAATATGAAACTCATAGAATATGAAGATTTTTGGAATAAAATATTTTTTTTCTATAAACTAAACTTAATAAAGAACACTCTCCAAAAGGAATCACCTAAAAAGGAGTTTTCTACCCCAAGATATAAATTTTTAAAGTAAAGCCTAAGACTGGAAATCTAAATCCGACCTTGCAGGAGTGAAATAGGTGTAACTCATTCTAGAAAAATGCAAATGGACTGATTTTAACTCTGTTGAAAAGTTAAGACACATAGAAATACATACATGTATAATATACATAAAACTTTTTTCCATAAAAATACTGAATGAGAAATAAATTTGCGAGTCAATGTGCTGAGAAGTTGGAAAGGGGTACTTTGCAAGGATACTATGGCACAATCATAAATGTGTTTTTAATGAAATTACCCTTAATGAAAAGTTTTATGAGTTAGGAATCTGGAAATACCTTTAAGAGGCCGAGATATTAAGTATATAGAAAGTTATAAGTTCTCATGTAAAAGATGTTAGAACTATAAATAGAATATTAAAGTCTTATAAAGAGAAAGTTTTAAGAATTTAAGTTGCAATAATCTTCAAGAGGAAAAATATATATATAAAAGTCATAAGGAAGCTTAGAAATATATAAGGAACCTCTAATAATATTTTAAAGTGCATTAACTGAGTCAAGTCCTTGATTTCCTGCATCCTGGGTAGGAGCATGTTTACTTTTCAATGAGATATTGATGATATATGCAAAGAATATGATGTATGCTTATGTGATCAATTACATGATGATTTATGGCATATTGTGATTATGAATGATTAATTGAGATGCATATTTGATATGTCATATGACAAGAAGCAAATTTGGGAAAATTCTATTCCCAGCCGTTATGCCTCAGACTTCCACCAAATTTGTGGACTTAGAAAAATTATGGAATTTTAAGCATGAAATGATGAATGATAAGTTATGTTTATATGCTCATATTTGCATCTCTAAATGATATGCTAAGATTAAAGGTGACATAACATACATGGAAATGATCCTCTAGACTCCAGGAATTAATGGTTATGAGAGGTGATCCAATAAGGGATCCTTCAGAACTCAGAAATTAATGGTTATGAAAGGTGATCCTATGCCTGCGATCCACACTTTAGGAGTTGGAATTAGCTTATTGAGAGGATAAATGTAGACTAGTGACGACCATCTAGGTATGAGCTCATAACCTTGAACTTTCAAGATGAGAGATTAGGGTGGCCCCTTAAAAGAGAACAAGAAAGTTAAGTCACCTAATAGAGAAAGAGGAAAGATTATATTAAAATGAATTGTGTTCTTTATGATAATTCATTCAAGTCTTGTAGTATATTGCATAAGTGTAATACCTTGAAAATTATTTAAAAATTAATTTGAGCTTTATTAGTCATAATTTCAAAAATATGACATTTTAGCAATGATGGGTGGCCAACGGACGTGTTTAAAAAAAATTTCAGGGGATGAATAGTAACCTTGTGGGTCCTACGGCCTGTCGGACAATCAAAACCCAGATCTTAGAAAGGAAATACCCTGGATTGAGAAAAAAGAGAGTTAAGGTTAGAAATGATAAAGAATGAGAAGTTATACGTAGAATTAATTTTTAGGTAATGTTTGACTACCGTCGGTGTTTTACTCATTCGGAAAGTTTTGATGTGTAGTTTTTAACACTATAAGTTACTTGGTGGCCAAGTAACCTTTACCAACCACTTTATGCCATGTGGATGGCAATGATTGAAACTTGAAAAGTAAGTTTTAATCATGGCCTTTCATTTATTATATTTTACTCCGGAGCCAATATTTCATCCGTTCATAAAATTTCGTGTGCGATTTCTAATACCGAAAGATAGTTTAATCTTTGTAAAAGGATAATAGAGCCAAGTGTAAGACTAGGATTTAATCTTGAATTACAAGATCAAATTCTAGTCATTCATCTTGTTTTCTTGGTCAAAGAGTATAGATTTTATATTAAACAATTCTTACAACCTAATTTAAACCATTTAAAGCCACCAAATCTTCTCATTGAAGCCAAAATTTCTTCTTCTTCAAGCTCATTTTCGTGCAGCCTCCATTCCCATCTCAAGAGAGCTCAAGATTTCATTCAAATGCCTAAACTCCTAGCCTAGACTTGATAAAATCACAAACTTCCTTCACCAAAGTTATTCCACACATCAATACCTACAAATCTAACCGATTAAAATCTCAAATCTCCATCAATCCTCACTTTGATACCTTACTTCCTCACTGATTTCATAAGGGTTTGGGTGTGATTTAGGAGCTGTAAAGTGGAAAAAATCAATCTTGGAGCAACTTGGAGCCAAGAATCCTTTAAACACCAAAAGTAGGGCATTTTAAACCTCTTGTACTTCAAATTTGTTTGTTGATTTGCTTACTGATTTGGCTGAATATTATTAGTTTTATTGGTTGATGATATATGGATATTGATGTATGAATTTTGGTGTAGTGTTTGGATGAAGTTAGAAAACCCATTTTGGCAAAACAAGTTTTGAAGCATGTGCTGGAATTCTGGATTTGTCCTGCAGGTTGTGAATCACGAATTTTCTAATATATTTGTAGATGCTTTTATGAGCTAGAAAAATTATATGTTGAAGCTAGCATCCTAAGCTAGTTCCACAATTTTTCTTGACCTATCTTTTTGACTCCTAATGTCTTAAAAAAAATCAAGAACCGAAATAGTACCCATGTTGTCTGGATTATTGGAGCTAAAGCTATAAACTTTGCTAATTTTATTTCCACACCAAATGATTGAGTTATCACTTGAAATTTTTAGGTGTTGATGACATACTGAAGTCCAACTATGAATTTTTGTATGTTGTGATATGTTCATTTTATTGGGTAATAAAATTGGGGACTACGGCGGTTGGTTGTAAATAAGGGGTTGCTAACCTCCAAATTTGTCTAATTTTTTTTAATATAGTTAGAGAACTCTTTTTGTTCTGAAATTTTTATGGAACCTTGTGGACATATTGAAGTGTCTTGGGTAATTTTATAGCCCCTGAATTGATTGCTTGATGTGCAAATAAATTTGTACTACAAAGTTGTGAAATCTGCAATATGTTGGAATTGAATACAAGTATTGATTTGATGATATAATGACATTTGGTTCACGTATATTGTGTATGAATGAATGCTAGTGACTTAAAGGTTGGTTTATGAGGCATGATTAAAATCACATTATGAACGAATGCCTATATGTGTTTTACGCATGCATTTGGAAAAAGAAAAGTGAATGATATATTGAATTAAGTTTTATACCCATAAGAACCATGAGATCCTCTTTGACTTGTCAAGGGCAAATAATGCAACATGAGATCCTTTCGACTTGTCGAGGGCAAACAAGAGAGCTGAGATCCTTTTGACTTGTTGAGGGAAAATAGAGAGGGATGAGATCCTTTTCAACTTGTTGAGGGAAAATAGAGAGATGAGGAAAATAGAGATCGATGAGGTCCTATTCAATTTATCAAGGGCAGTTAAAGATAATTTCCCTATATTTGGCATCTACATTATTGTATCATATTGAATCACTTTGTTTACCATTATTTACTATGATTATGAGCTCATGATAAATGTGTACTAAGTGATTGATTTTTTTAAAAGTAACCCACTTCAAAAAGATTGATTTTGAACTTTAAAAATGAATAGTTATTATGTAATGCATGATCACCTTCTTCTTAATAAACTGAAATGGCTTGGACGATGACGATGATATGAATTTCAGGATATGTTTTGGGATGCCTTACTGAGAATTTTAGAATTCTCACCCTATGTATTTGTTTTCCCGTGTCGTCTCCAGGTTGATCTAGAAGACAGCGAGGCCGTATAGAAAGAATAAAGTGGAATTTGGAGGAGTTAGTAGCAGAAACCTGTGTCTGTTGTACTTAAGTATATACATATGTCTGTAAATATAAAAGATAACATGTGTAATGTAAAGCTCTTAGAAGAGCTTCCTTTTGTACTTGACTTGTATTAAATAAATACTTTGTTTCTTGCTATATATTTTGGTAGAACCTCGAGTTAGTTAATACACGATTCGATCGATTCTTGCTATAGATAATTAAGAAAAGTCCGCAAATTTATAAGTAACAACTCTCGAGTATGATACCATGACTTAAGGATGAGGTTGTACTTGGGGGATGCTACAATAAGCATTGACATGCATTTCATAATATGGTATGATACATTCATGACATTAAGATTCATGCTAAAAGAAACGCGCCTCAGATAATTGTATTTGGAACTTAATAAATGAATCTTATTTATGTCCACTATTTTCATAATGAAACCTGAAGTTCCTGAGGATGAAGATGATGACATTTGTTTAGAGGCGAAAGCCCTATCTAGATTCTTGTATAAGTTTCTCATTCCTCTCTCTTCTTTCCCATCTCGTCTTAGAGGGCAATGGCTACGTTCGTGATCCATGGTGACGCTCTCACCTGGTAAATGCACTTCGATCTTGCTAACCAGCCTTATCATTTTGTGGGTCATTTCGCTACTCCTACTAACCTTGCTCGTGTGCTCGAATACTTATCCCCCTCGAGAGTGTCATTAGTTGGTGTTGATGGTGGACTTATTATAGTGCTTATGCATATCTCGTGAAAGGATAGCCTTATTTTGATAGTTTTGTTAGAGGTTATCTACTCTAGGCATGTCCTAGTAGGAGTAGTAGGAGAAGATATTTTAGTAGGCTATTTTAGTTTCTATCCATATATTATTTATGTCTTTTTCAAATGACTATACTTAGCCCAACCTCGTTAGTGGACATGATATCCTTTTAGTAGTGTATTTTGGTACGTGATGTGGAACGGTTAATACTTATGCTATACTTATATATGATGATGTGGTTATGTTCATGTGATTGTTGTGCACACATGTAACTTGTTTTTATTTCTCCTCTATATGTGTGAGAGATGATGGGTTTTACTTAGTATGCACGGCTCATGTTTTGTTTTTTTTTTAAAAAAATTACCTATAATTTCATTAAAGTATTTTCAAGAGTTTAAATTAAGAACTGGAACAAAAGAGTAATAACTAATAATTAACTTAAATACGTCATAGGCGTGTTGAGTTAAATATTAGGGTGTTACATTTTGGTATCAGGTTTTGTTCTCATGGAGCCTGAGGATTAGACTGACTATGCTTCTTGAGCATGATGCGATAGTGATGTCATCTGCAAAACTTGATTGATAGGATAAGCTATAGGATAGAAATACATGACCCCTGTATGTGCATGTGTTCCCTGGCAACTAGCTCACTTTGCATAAATTATTGAGCCTGATCACCTCAGTGTTTGTTGCTATGTGTGGTGAGGGACCAATGGCACGACCACGACAAGATAGGACTCCAGGCGGAGGTGATTAGAATAGTGAAACTGCTAGAGCCCTCAGGGACATGGCAAGGGCCATGCAGATGATGTTTGAACGGATAGATTGCCAGGGCAATGCTAGTTGTGGCCCAATACTGGAGAAGGTCACGAGCATGCCCAATTCGGAGAGTTTCGCAAGGTGAACTTGCCATCGTTTAGAGGAGCTCTAAACCTTAACCAGGCTGATGAGTAGATTAAGAGTATGGAGAAGGTCTTTCTGACCGCCTACACTGAAGAAACAGAAGGTGACTTTTGCTTAAATGCTTGATGCGGATGTCGAGTTCTAGTGGATTGGCACTGGAGATTGTTAGAGGCATCTGGCACCATGATCAATTGGGAGATGTTCAAGACTTGTTTCTACGAGAAGTACTTTCTTGACATCAGTGAGGAATGCCAAAGATGTGGAATTCATGCGCGACCCAAGGAGGGATGAGCATCACGTAGTACACTGTGAAGTTTGAGGAGTTGATTAAGTTTTGGAGGATTTTTTAGGGAAACCCCGACTAGTTTTGGAAGTGCGTTAAATATGAAGCTTGGCTGAATGCCGAGGTTAATGTCATCGTTGCACACTTGGAGATTAGGGACTTCTTGTAACACCCTAATATTTAACCCCAATACGCCTAGGACGTATCAAGATTAATTATTAGTTATTACTTCTCTTTAAATTCATTTACAAAATACTTAGCGGAAAATACAGGTAAATTTTTTTTGAATGGATCATGTAAAACAAAGTGCAAGCCTTTGCGTAGAACATAAATGTTACGTGAAACGGAAGAATAAATAAATCATACAATTTTCAAGCCATAATGAACACATCAATCATGAACACATTCTTCATCACATTAGTTAACATAGTTTAATACATGATCACTAAGTTACAACGGAAAGCATAGAGTCTTACCCATATAAGTGGGAGAGCTTGTAGTATAATAGAAATATGAAACATAACAACGAATGCATGAAACAACCCCAAAGGTACTCCCCACAAAACAACCCTCCCTCTAAGAGCCGACGGATGAC
Organism: Dalbergia oliveri; assembly: GCA_030441495.1. NCBI lineage: Eukaryota > Viridiplantae > Streptophyta > Magnoliopsida > Fabales > Fabaceae > Dalbergia > Dalbergia oliveri. Next base: position 4,572,859 of record JAMLFY010000019.1, on the reverse strand, counting down.
GCTAATCCTCGGACGGAGAGATGTAACCTACGAACTCCGAAGCTCTTCTGATGTGGCCTATCGAAGAGGGGCGTGGGCATGCGATCAGCGGAGCGACATGGCCACCTCGGTGAGGGCGCCTCTCGGGCTGATGCACACGCCTCATAGGCCTCTGCTAGAGACCGTATCCTCACTACCCCTATCATGCTAAGGCAGAAGGGGCGAATCCTCCAAGAATCCCCGCGAGTCCTCGAACAGGTCCTCCTCCCGCAGCGATGTATGAGGGGTACGTACTCTGGATGGTCACACATAGCTGAGGATGATGGTCGAGCATGGCGTTTCATCATCTGGTTCGCATCCTCTCAAAAATCATATCATCGCCATAGGGAGAAGTCGGAGTGAATTTGAAGCTGGAGACCGGAAAGGCAAATGGGCATCCCATGTATGCAAACTCGTATAGCACAACGACCTTCAAAGTGGTAGGATCTGACTATCCTAATCGTAGTGCAGTTCCCACACGAGCGCATAAACGAATATCACGAATGACGTCATCAATGTCTGAAGACGTAATGGGAAAAGAAAGAGAGAGAGAAGGGAGAGAATCTTGCCAAGAATCTCAGGAGGAATCCTCTATCCTAGTGTCATCGTTTACGTCCCTAGGAACCTTGGGTTTATTATAAAAAGGTTTAACATGTATAGGTTCATTATGGGGTTTTCACAAAGATATTTATCCAAGGTCCATATCTTTTATAATGAGTCTTAATGCATGTATGTAGCATAATAGTTCATGAATGCATGGCAGGACTTTAGGCAAACCAAACAATAATCAAACAACATGTAAGTGACATGTAACTTCTCTTGAACATCGTTCCTTTTCTCATATTTGTGACACCAAACATAATAGTAACTGCACCCCTTAAACTAGGCTATGAGCTCATACCTTAACTAGTCGTCACTAGTTCTTACTTATCCTCTTGACAAGCGAATCATAAACATAATCATAATCATCATAATCCCGACTCCCAGAGTATTGGTAGGGGCCTAAGGATCACCCATCATAGGACTTTTTCCTTCTTCAAAATGCATCGACGGTTAAGACCAGCGACTTTGTCCGCTTTGGCAGGGCTAATGTATATGCCCTCACGGTTTTACCTTCTCTCACCTAGGAGAAGTGTAACACCCTAATAATTAACCCAATACACCTAGGCAGGATCTGATTAATTACTAGACTTTACTCTTTGCTTCAGTTCCTTAATCATGCTTTGAAAATACTTAGTGAAATTACGAGCCATTTTTTTTTTAAACATAATTGAAAACGTGAGCGCTTAACGTGAATGATTTAGCAAAATTTAAAAGACACATAGGAATTTACAAACATCACATCATAATATATTGGCTCCATCATACAGCATCCATAATTACATATCATATATATATTTTGCCTACCAACAGAATAAGACTAAGTGTAGGCAATCTAACAAAACATAAATAATATATGGATGGAAGGACATCCATTAATGGCACCTAGTAATAACACTCCAGGGATAGGGATAGATATTCTAAATATACGAGTGAAACTAGAGGATCAAGTTCATCTACCCGAGCCTCAATGTGATTCACGAACGCTTCCTTCGTTTTGAAGATGAGATGGAAAGAAAAATAGAGGGAGTGAGAAACTTATAAAAAGAATCTCTGGAGGGTACTCACCTCATGATGCATTGTGTCATCATCATCGTCCCCAGGAACCTCTGGGTTATTATGAAATTGTGAGCATGCTAAGATTGATTTATTAAGTTCGAAAATATACTTTACCGAGGTTCGTCGTTTTAATCATGCGTCTTATAATACATCATAAACTTAGCATGTCATGTTTATAATGAACTTTTCCTTTTATCAACACATCGTATTCTTCATCATCATATCATAAATACTATGCATAAAAGAACATCATATTTCTCATCATCAAATCATAAATACTATGCATAGAAGAACATCATATTTTTCATCATCATATCATAAATACTATGCATAAAAGAACATCATATTTCTCATCATCAAATCATAAATACTATGCATAGAAGAACATCATATTTTTCATCATCATATCATAAATACTATGCATAGAAAAACATCATATTTCCCATCATCATCTCTAAAATGCTATGCAGAAGAACATCATACCATAATAGCTATGCACAAGACATGGTGCACATATTTCATTCCTTTAGTGTCCTAGGTGACTTAAAATCCTTCATCATCATCATTATTTTCCTTGGGGCCACCCTATACTCCACCCTTTTGGGAGTAATCTAGGTTATGAGCTCATACCTTACTAGTTGTCACTAGCATATACTTATCCCTTTTGATAAGTTAAAATCCCAACTCTACCCTTTTGAGAGAACGGCTAGGGCAAGAATCACCTTTTCACCACCTCTAGTCTGATGGGTCTTAAAGGATCATTTTCTCAAGATCACCTTTTCACCACCTATGGTCTGATAGGTCCAAAGGATCATTTCCTCATGAGTTTAAGTCACCATTAAGTCTTAGCATGTTATATCCTAATCATCAAGATGCATGAACATTCTCATTGTTTGCAATAGCAATTATAACATGCAAGCCATGAAATCATTCAATAATATCAAATTCTCAGGAGGCATTACATCATCATATAATGACATTCCAAAGCATCAAAAGATGTCATCTAAAATTTTTATAGTAAAGCTCCCTTAAATAATCGAACTCTAAAATTGAGTAACCTTAATTATCAAACTAATTACTTATGCATCTAAGGGATTTATTACCATCAATTATAAGCCTTAAGAACATTATTAGACTATATGGGGTAGCATAGACAGTAAGTTGTTCTTAAGGTTTTATGTTAGAAGTTACGTTTTTAACCCTTCTCTTACCGGCTTTTCCTATCATGCTAAAATTAATTATTAAACCAATTATGAATCATTGTCCCTTTCTAAACATAATAATATCTGGTTCTTAAGGTCACTAAAGGCTCTAACAGAATGTATAAATTTCATTCTCTAAAGTTCTAGAAATCTTGCTTTTACGGTTTTCTAGGAAGCTAGTTGTATATCTAACATGCATAGAATAAACCATAATTATCACAACTTCAAACATATTAAATCATCATCATTTATTGGTACTAATCTCATATCAGAAGCCGAATCATGAACCTCATATAATTGTATAAAATCACATTTTAAGTGAACATAAAATATTAGTTTCTCGTAGAATCCTTGCAAAGCTTTAAAACTCTTTTAGAAACTAATTCTTTTTGAAAGAATCTTCATAATTAAAATTCTCACTTAAGATAAAAGGAGCAAGTCTTGAGCTTAAGAGATTTATGTGATATCTTAGAATCATAAACATGCTATGCAACCTCATTTTAATCTTGTCATTATAAGGTGATAACTTGGAATTATAAACATGATATGCAAATCCATTTCTTTATCTTGAAGATTTAAGGTGATGACTTAAAAATTAAACATGATGCAAGAGCTTGAAATATAAACATGATGCAAGAAACTGAGCGCATTAGTCGCATAGGACCAGTGGAAAGAAGAATCTTAGAAACCTAGCCCGGAATCGCACTGACCGGTGAAAGAAGAGAATTATTATTACATCTTTTTAAGCTCCAATCTCAAGACTTCTTAAAGAATCAATTCTTTAACTCCAATAATCTTATTTCTTTGCTTGTGATACTTGGGTAAGTCTTTGAGCTCTAGGATCTTTAGGTGATGACATAAAAATAAACATGTCATGCGTTGATTCTTTTAGCCATTATAAAATAAAGTGAGAACATAAAATAAATATGAGATGCAACTTCTTTATTATCTTTAGAGATTAAGTGACAACATGAAATATAAACATGAAATGCAAACTTGGAAATTTAAACATGAGTATGCAAGTCCATTTATTCATTCTTGAAATTTTAGTGATGACATAGAAAGTAAACATGATTATGCAAGGCATAAACTTAAACATGGATGCAAGTTCATTTGATTTCTTTACTAGAGCTCCTTCAAGACTTTATAGAAATACAAATTCAATATATATATCTTAACAAGACAAAGTGAGAAATACATCTTTCAAATTCTAAACTCAAGATCATAAAATCATCATAAAAATATCATTCTTTAAAGTTTTACATCAAGTGGAACTTTCAAGCTTTAGAGGCCTAACTTGTGATGGATTCACAACCCACCTTCAAGGTCCTCATCATCAAGCCATCATCTTAGTCCCACCTAGGCCATATGGCCGAATTGGTTAAAGAAAAAAGAAGAAGAAAACCAAATGGAAAAACTAGAGAAAATCCATGAAATCATCATTTTGAACCAAGAACAACACTTAGCAAAACATAGAAATAAACTTAAAAACAACTCCCTACCTAATCTGATTTGAAGGAAAGGAAGAGAACTTGGTTTCTTGGAGTGAAATGAAAGAAAATATTCTTGAAAGGTTGAAGAAAGAATTTCAGCCAAGGGGAAGAAAGAAAGAAAGTTTTTGAGCTTAGGAAAAACTTGAAGTTGTGAATTTTTTGAGCAAGTCTCTAATGACTTCTAAGCATGCCTATTTATAGAAGAATTCAAGCTCATAAATGGACAAGAGGAGAAGGAAAATCTGATTCAATTTGAGGAGGAGACAAGGAAGGAAAAATCATCTTGTTTGGTGGCTTAAAACATGGAATCATGTTTCAAAGTTCCTTGTTTTATGGTGATTTTTGGCATTATGTTTTAGTGCAATTTTTTGGTGTATTATGGCTGCATTATTTCGTGCATTACAGCCTCATGGAAGAGGGTTTTGTGTGTTCCATGTATTATTTAGGTGTAGGCAAGGTATTCATGCAATTTAGAGAATTTAGGGTTAAGGGCTTAGGTGAATTAGTAAGCAATTTGAGTGTTTTAAAGCAATTTTAGGTTCTAATCAATTTAAATAAATAATTTTGACTCTAGATTAATAATTAGAATTTAATAAGCTTTAATTTGAGCCTAATATTGCTTAGGTTTTGTTAGACGAATCAAAAATCTCAAAATTTGTAAAACTGCACAAGACAAGGGCAAAACGGTCATTTTACTTAAAAATTGCCCAGACCACCGAGCTTAACCAATGGTTAATCATGGCTTAAAAACACCTTTTAACACATTTTAGTGAGGTTCGGGCTAGTCGGCACGCAAATTGAAGTTAAAACAGCCGCAATGGCGTTTTGGTCATTTCGCGTCAAGCTCAAAATTAGGATTCTTCTCCTCTATTAACACTCATAACACAAACAATCCCTTATTAACATCAAAACATCCCCTTGAGGACGGGTGGGGCCCATGATCCTCATTCTGAGTAAAATAACCTCAGGGCATTTTGGTCATTTTACAAGTACAGAAAATTAGGGTTTGCAATACTTGCACGAATTGCTCCTAACTTCTCTTCTAACGTTATATTCCTTTATTAAGGATTGTTTGGTCTCAAATTTTATATAATATTTACCTACGGAATTTGGTAATTCCTAATGACAGGAAAATTACAGAAAATTGGGCGTTACAAAAGTACGTCTCGATGTGTCACCTTAAACATCATATTTTTCAAAATCTTTCTTTAGTCTCAAATTTGACGGAAATTCAGCAACATAACATACTCTCCGAATTTTCTCAAATTTGAGTCATGCCACATAATCTTAATCACGTGCATCATTCTTATGGAACTTTTTCAAATCAATAACTTTCTAGTTCACATGAGCATATTCCTCAATTTCATTCATATTTCGAAACCTCATGCATCTCAAATACATGGCACAACACTTCATCATATCAACATATCAATTATACACATAAGGTTTCATACTTGAAATGTAATCATATTCACATCATTAAGAATATACTCTCTCGGTCTCATGCTCACATCACACCTCCTATCTCATGGTGTCTTATGCTTTGGTCCTTACGGGTCTTGAATTCTTTTTCTAGTAATCTTATCACCCATTGCAAGTCTTTATCATATCTAAGGGGGATTGTTCTTTATAATTCTTCTAACATTATGCTCACTAATTCATCGAACAACATTATATAGATTACTCATCAAGATCATTTATTCAACTACGGGTTCTAGAATCTATGCCTTAAACTCTTTTCTAAGTTCTATCTTCTAAGATCCTATATTCAACTCCTAGGCATAATCACTAGTTATGAACCTTCTTCCTTAAGCTCAATTATCCTGGAACAGAAGTTATTATTCTTGTGTCTAAGCACTTTAAGATTCTAGTTCTAAATTCTCCCTATTTGTTTAGTCTCACCAAACCTCCAAAACATTCCTCACTTCGCTCAAGCATAATATTACGCATTCTAACTCCTCAACAGAATTCACACAGTGGCCACAAAGCATAAGCAGGAACCAAAAATGTTCATCATACATAATCACATGAACTCATGTTATAAGTGCACACAAGTTGTTAGTTTTCTCTTGGGACAATTTTCAGAAAAAAGGTGTGTGGTAATCGATTACATGTGACTAGTAATCGATTACCAGGGACTAAACTTTATTCTGGGTTCAAAACAAGGGTAATCGATTACATGGAATGGTAATCGGTTACTTAGGGTTTAATCTATTTCCAGAAAACAAAGAACATTTGAGTAATCGATTACACTAACAGGTAATCGATTCCAGGGTTTAAAGACCCTTTGGGCATGAAGAACAGCCTGGTAATCGATTACATTGTCTCTGGTAATCGATTAGCAGAACCAAAAACCCTTCGAAAAACCACCTTGGTAATCCAATATTTTTCTTAAATCGTCCTTACATTTTACAAAATCAAACCATCATTGTTTCATGCCAAACACATTCACTTATCATGGTTAAAATTTCCTTTTGAAGATACTTAGGGCAAGTCTTTGAGCTCTAGTGTATTTAGGTGATAACATAATCTTAAACATGCTATGCACTTCATTTTACTCCTCATTACAAGGTAAAGTGAGAGCATAAAATAAATATGAGATGCAATCTCATTATTATCTTTAAGGATTAAGTGATGACTTGAAATATAAACATGAAATGCAAGCTTGGGAATTTAAATATGATAATGCAAGTTCATTCATTTATTCTTATGAGATTAGTGATGGCAACAAAATAAACATGAGATGCAAGGCATAAACTTAAACATGAATGCAACTTGTTTTATCTTAACTAGAGCTCCTTCAAGACTTTAGAGGAATATCAATGGCCTTAACCCAACATATATCTTAATAAGGGAAGATGAGCTTTAGAGTTCTTTACACTAAGTCTTCAAAGAAGACTTTGGTTTTGAACTTCATCATCAAGCTCAAGAAAATAGATTTCCACAAGAATGCCAACATTTTAACAAAACAAACACAAATAAAACTACTCATATTCTTTATTTTATTGCTCATGGGCTTCAATCTAGAGTAAAACTCTTAGAACGGCGACCAACTTTAAGGTTGGCAAGGGTAAGCTTAGAGCTCTTTGAAAACATAGGATTAATTTTCTTTACAAAACTTTTGTGATCTACTTAACAACTTTAGCAAACTTTGTTCAAACAAAGGAAAAGGAAATCGAAATCTCTTAAAGGAAAAAGAAAGAAAACCTGAAAATAAAACCAAGGAAAAGAAAGAAACACAAGCATGTATGGTCCAAGACCAAGTTGTTTCAAGCTTTAGAGGTTTCTTACAAGACATCAACAAGTCTTTTTCTTGAAACCTCATCATAAAGCTAAAGTTTTCTCATAAAAAGGCCTCATGGCCGAAATGAAAGGAGAAGAGGAAAAGAGTTTGAACCAAGAGAAAACTAGAACTTTTCTTGACAAAAAGCAAGTAAAAACTTAAGAACAAGCCCCTACCTAAAGAAGTCTTGAAGAGAGATGTAAGGAAGCTTTGTTTTCTTAATGAGAAGGAAATCCTTTTGAAGTCTTGAGGAAGAACTCGGCCAAAGTGAGGGAGTTTAAGAGGAAATGAGAGAATTTTGCAAGAAGTGTAAACTTAACAAATGAACCAAAGTGTGACAAGGTTCATCAAGGCTTAGTATTTATAGAAATTTTCAACAATGAGGCTTCCAAGGGGGAAGAGGAACCGGCCACTTTGAGGGAGGAAGGAGAGAAGAAATATCTCTTACAAAGATATGGTTGAAGGCATGGTGAGGTATGGGCAAAGCATGGCTTAAGGCATAGGCTTGGAGTGCAACAAAAATCAACATGTGGCACCATTTTGGGGGGGGGGAGAGCATATTCAGCCAAGGAGGTAGGGATTTTGTTCATGTAATTGTGGTTTAAGGATGTGTTTAGGTGTTTCTTTGATTAAGGTTTTGATTAGGAGTTTGTAAGAAGGTGTTAAGGTAAGGTAATTGGCTAATTAAGGATGTCAAGACTTGATTAGGGAGTGGTCATACTAGATTAACAAATTAAATTCATTTTCTTAGTCAAATGAGGTATGGCACAATTCCTTAATTTAAGGAATTGGAGAGAGAAATACTATTCAAGATTCCATGACTAGGAATCTTGAATTAAAGAATGCAATTAGAGTTTAACTAAGCAATCTTAGGTTCTAATTAACCTTAATAAATTATTTTGACTCTAGATTAATTATCGTAATAAATTAATCTTCGATTAGAGCCCAATATTGTTTAGGTTTGCTTAATTGCGTCATTAGGCTCACTGTCCACTGCTAGGGGCAAAATGGTAATTTTGCACTAAAACTGCCCTGGACCTTCTGCCTTACTAGACATCAGATATCACTCATAAACATCATTCCAAACTTCCTGAAAAGTTCCGGGCTCAAACGACACCTCTTACCCTGTAGAACACAGGAGGTATTTTGGTCATTTTGAGCCGAAAGTTTGAAAACGAGATTTTCACCTCCTATATCATTCATAGCAAATATAATCCCCTTTAAACATTGAGTTGACCCATTCAATGATTGCCGGGTCGCGTCCTCGAATTCGGTAAAAATGACCTCAGGGCATTTCGGTCATTTGTACTCTAACAGCGGAACGTTACATTACTCCCCTCCTTAAAAAGAATTTCATCCTCGAAATTTGTTACCTTAGAAAACCTCGAATACTTTGTCCGCATTCGATTCCAACTCCTATGTGTACTCTTCGTCTTGTCTCGTCCCCACGCGACTTTCACCAAAGGAACGGACTTGTTTCAACTGCTGACACCACGGTCCATGATCCTCGTTGGTAGATGAAGTTAGGTCCTCCCTTAACTGGACATGCTCTGGCTCTAACACATGGCTAGGGTCGGATTGATATTTCTGAGCTTGGAGACGTGAAGACGTCATGAAGATTTGAGATTTGGGGGGGCTATTTTGTAGGCAACGTCCCGACTCTCTGAAGGATTTCAAAGGTCCAAGAAATCGGGACTCAATTTCTTGACTCTCATGGCTCTACATATGCCTGGAGGGGTAATTCTCAAGAAAACATGCTCGCCTTCCTGGAATTCCAACCTTTCGCCGTTATCCGTAGCTCTTTTGTCGCTTTGAGCAATCAAGATTCTATCCTTGATCATTCTTATTTGCTCCATGGTTTCCCTCACTACATTCCCAAAATGCTTTGTTCTCCGAGATCATGCCAACACAAAGATGACCTGCATTTCCTTCCATACAAGGCTTCGTACGGTGCCATACCGATGCTCGCATGATAACTGTTGTTACGCGAATTCAAAAGCGAGAGGTACTTATCCCAACACCCTTTTCTATCCAAAACACATGCTCTCAACATGTCTTCCAATGTTTGGATAGTTCTTTGATTGTCCATCCATTTGAGGGTGGTAAGCCATGCTTAAACACAGCTTTGAACCAAACGCCTTCTGAAAGGCTCCCAAAACGTGACGTAAACGCGGATTCTCAACCGAGATTATCGTCGATGGAACTCCATGTAGCCTCACTATCTCTTAGATATACAACTGGGCCAACTTATCTAGGGAAAAGGTTATCTTGATGGGTAGGAAATGAGCAGACTTGGTTAACCTTCCACTATTACCCAAATAGCGTCATGGCCGGCTGGGTTCTAGGTAGGCCGGTCACAAAATCCATGGATATACTATCCCACTTCCATTCGGGGATAGGCAAAGGTTGCAACGTTCCTGAAGGCTTTTGGTGCTCAATCTTCACTTTTTGACAACTAAGCACTTACTAACCCAGGCTACTACGTCCTTTTTCAATCCTACCAGAACATCTTTAAATCTTGATACATCTTGGTGGCATCAGGATGGATGGTGAAGTGGCTTTTATGGGCCTCCTCCAAGATACTTTCTCTGAGGTCACCATCTTGCGGTACACAAATCCGCCCTTCGAACCTCCACAATCCATCGGTCCCTTGCTCAAAACCCTTAAGCTTTCCAGCCTTAACCCTTCGAGTCTCCTAAACTCCTCATTTTCTACTTGTGCCATCGCAACCCTCCGTTTAAACCCACTTGTTAATATAAGATGGCACATCCTCATACTCTTTCTAATACCAACATCCCAAATTCATGTCCCTAAACTTCTCTATTAGCTCAACGTCCTTGACCATCATGTGGGATAAGCGTAATGACTTTCGACTCAAGGCATCAGCGACCACATTGGCCTTGCCGAGGTGGTAACTTAAGCCGAAATCATAGTCCTTTAGAAACTCCATCCACCTTCTTTGCCTCATGTTTAGCTCCTTTTGATCAAAGAGATGCTTAAGACTCTTGTGATTCGGAGAAAACTTCAAACCTTACTCCATATAAGTGATGCCTCCAAATCTTCAAGGCAAACACTATGGCGGCTAATTCTAGGTCATGGGTAGGGTAATTAACCTCGTGTGGCTTGAGCTGCTAGACGCATAGGCTACCACTTGCCTATTTTGCATCAACACACAGCCTAAACCTTTCCCGAAGCATCGCCAGGGTACATTGGGATTGGGCAAAATCAAAACTCTGTTCAAGGTTAACCTTCCTTTCAACTCTTGGAAGCTCTTTTCACAATCGGATTCCATGAAAATGGGTGTTCTTCCTAGTGAGCTTGGTTAGGGAAGGGCAATATGGGAAAATCCTTTAATAAACCTACGGTAATATCCTGCTAAACCCAAAAGCTCCGTATTTCCATTATAGTGGTCGCTCTATCCCAATTCATTACGGCTTCTATCTTACTAGGGTTAACAGCTATACCTCCTCTCGACACTACATGTCCCAAAAACTTCACTTCATCCAACCAGAATTCACACTTAGATAGCTTAGCGTACAACTTCTTTTCCTTCAACAACTCTAAAACCATCCTTAGGTGAGGCTCATGCTCTTCGTGGTCTTCGAATAGATGAGTATATCATCTATGAAAATGACCACGAACTTATCTAAATAGGGTATAAAGATCCTATTCATATAATCCATGAATACGAGGAGCGTTTGTCAATCCAAATGACATCACGGCAAACTCAAAGTGTCCATCGTGTCCTAAAGGCGGTTTTAGGTATATCCTCGTCTCTCACTCTAATGGTGGTATCCGACCTCAAATCAATCTTAGAGAATACCACCGCTCTTTCAACTGGTCCATGAGATCATCAATCCTAGGCAAAAGGTATTTATTTTTCACCATTACACGATTCAATTGCCTATAATCTATACATAACCTCATGCTCCCATCCTTCTTCTTAACAAATAAAGCCGGGCTTCCCACCCTGAGGCACTAGGTCTAATAAAAATTTCTTGAAGCCTCCAATTGGGTTTTCAACTCTTTCAACTCTAAGGATAACATCCTATAAGGGGCTATTGAGATAGGTCCCGTTCCTGAAACCAACTCAATGGAGAACTCTACTTCTCGTTCGGGGGAACTCTGGATCTCATTCTGAAATACCTCCTGATACTCTTTTACCACAGGAATGTCATCTATGTTTTGCTCAAAGTCTACCTCGCTAGCGGCTAGAAGGACATATCCCTTAGTTTTCTCCCCACTACAGAAGACATCTAGAGAATTTACATAAAGTTTCAAGGTTTGACTAGTCTTGCTAGGGGAAGACGAAAATAATAGACTTGGTGTAACAATTTAACAATACATGGTTAGCATGGAGCCAATCCATGCCAAGAATTATTCCTATGTCTTTCAAGGGTAAACAAATTAAATCTATAATAAAGGTTCTATTTTCAACAATAAGATGGCAATTTAAACAACAGTACAGGTATGTGACGAATTTGTAGGAGTAGAAACAATAAGGTCAAAAGAAAGCTTAGAAACTTTCAAATTCAAGGATTCGACACTAGCATGTGAGATAAAGGAATGAGTAGTACTAGAGTCATATAACAATTAAGGTTCTACCATTTAGTTCGCACTTACCTTCGATGAGGTCGTTGGATCCGTTCGTCCTCCGTGGCGGTCGGGGTTTTCCTGGATGACCTTTCACCGCTTTGCAATCCTTAGCATAGTGGTCGTGCTTGCCACACTGAAGTATACTCCTTGCCCGTGAGGAGGGACGATTGCCATGATTCTTTCCACAGCGGGGCATTCCACGGCTTGTGCGGGTCCTGGATAGCAACAGGGCTCCTTGGGGTGTCTTGTTCTTGTTCCCACTGGGCCCTCCTTGTTGGTTGTTGTTGTTGCGAGGACCGTTCATTCCTCCTTGACTATTATGGTTCCTTCAGCCGTTGGGCTTGAACGGCGGCCTCTGTTGCCTGGGCCGTTGGTTGTCGGGTCCTTTGTTGTGGTTAATGATGTTGTTGGTGTTATTGATGCTTGAACTGATTGGATTGGTAGGGATGGTAGTGGTTCCTCGGTTGAGTTGATGTGACGGCTTGAACCTCTGGGCTTGAGGTCCCAAACCATGGGGATGATCCGCCCTCGCGACACTCAGCTTTGTGTCCCTCTTCAATGATGCGGCACTTGTTGATTAGGGCTGGAAATCCCTAATCTCCATGTGCACAACAGGACGTTAAGTTCGGTCCTTAACCCTGCGAACTTAACGCACTTCCAAATCTCGTTGATTCCCTTGGAAAACTAAGAGAACTTGATCAATTCTTCAAACTTTGCCGTGCACGGGCGTAGACGATCCGCCTGGACCAATTGCATAAACTTGATGTCTTTTGCGTTCCTTATGGATTTCTGAAATACTTCTCATAGAAGTCTTGAACAACTCCCAATTGATAGCTGTTCCTGTAGCTTCTAGCAGCTCTGCCGATCCACCAAAACCGTAACGCCAACTTTTACTGTCATTTAGAAATTACCAATTACCCTAGGTAATTCTTATATAAATTCGAGACCAAACAATCCTCAATAAAGGAATATAACATTAGAAAAGAAGTTATGAGCGATTCCTGAAAGTCACAAGCCCCGAATTTCTGGACGTGTAAAATGACCAAAATGCCCCTAGGTTATTTTACCAGAAAATGAGGATCGTGGGCTCCCGTCCTCAAGGGGATGTTCTGAGGATAATAAGGGATTGTTTGTGTTATGTGTGTTAATAGAGCAGAAGAATCTCAATTTTGAGTTTCGACGCGAAATGACCAAAACGCCCCGGCTGCCGAACTCCATTTGCTTGCCGACTTAGCCCGAACCTCACTAAAATGTTTTAAAAGGTGTTTTTAAGCTATGATTGGCCTTTGGTTAAGTTCGAATGGCCCCGAAATTTTAAGCGAAATGACCATTTTGCCCCTTTGTGGAGTTTTGCAATTTTGAGATTTTCGATTCGTCTAATGAAACCTAAGCAATATTAGGCTCAAATTAAAGCTTATTAAATTCTAATCACTAATCTAGAGTCAAAATTATTTATTTAGATTGATTAGAACCTAAAATTGCTTAAAACACCCAAATTGCTTAGTAATTCACTTAAGCCCTTAACCGTAAATTCTCTAAATTGCATGAATACCTTGCCTACACCTAAATAATACATGGAACACACAAAATCCTCTTCCACAAGGCTATAATGGCTGAAATTATTGAGTAATAAGTCAGAAAATTATTACACAAAAATCCAAAGAATGAAAACAAAGAATCATGAAAACATGGAAACATGATTCCATGTTTTAAGCCACCAAACAAAATGATTTTTCTTCCTTATTTTTTTCCTCTAATTTTTGGTCAGATTTCCTTCCTTCCTTTGTCCATTTATGAGCTGCAAAATCTCTATAAATAGGCATGCTTGAAGATAGTTTAGATGCTTAGTTCATAACTTACACAAATTCTAGTCTTAGGAGCACCAAAAGCTTTCTTTCTTTCTTTCTCTTGGCCGAATTCTCCCTTCAGCTTTTCAAGGATATTTTGCTTCATTTCACTCAAGGAAACCAAGTTCTCTTCCTTTCTTTCAAATCAAATTAGGTAGGGAGGTGTTTCTAAGTTCATTTTATGCTAAGACAAGTTATGTTTCTAGCTCAAAAATGATGTTTTCATGAGCTTTCTTTTAAGTTTTCATTTTCAGTTTCTTCTTCCTTTCTTTTTAAAGTATTTCGGCCATATGGCCTAGCTTATGATGAGACCATGGTTTGATGATGAGATTCTTGAGTGTTGGTTGCAAAGCTTTCACAAGTTAGATCTCTAAAACTTGAAGGTTTCACTAGTTTCCAAAGCTTCTAAAATTTTAGTTTTTCTTTCCTTATTTTCCTTTCATGGTTTCGGCCAAATGGCCTAGGAAGGAATGAAATGATGGCTTGATGATGAGGACCTTGAATATGGGTTGTAAATCCATCACAAGTTAGGCCTCTAAAGCTTGAACATTCCATTTAATGCAAAATTTAAAGAATAATGTTTTTATCTTGAGGTTTGAATATGAAATATGTATTTTTACTTTGTCTTGCTAAGATACATATATTGGGTTGAAATCATAATTCTCTTAAAGTCTTGAAGGAGCTCTAGTAAAGAGATCAAGTGAACTTGCATCCACGTTTAAGTTTATGCCTTGCACACCATATTTATTTTATGTCATAACTAAATTCTCAAGAATAAATAAATGAACTTGCATATCTCATGTTTAAATTTCAAGCTTGCATTTCATGTTTAAATTTCAAGTTGTCACTTAATCTCTAAAGATAATAAAGAAGTTGCATCTCATGTTTATTTTATGCTCTCACTTTATTTTATAATGGCTAAAAGAATCAATGCATGACATGTTTATTTTATGTCATCACCTAAAAATCCTAGAGCTCAAAGACTTGCCTATGAATCATAAGCGAAGAAATGAGATAATTGGAGTTAAAGAATTTATTCTTTAAGAAGTCTTGAGAATTGGAGCTTAAAAAATGTAATTCTCATCTCCTTCACCGGCCTGTGCGGACTACCGCGCTCGGTTGCTTAAGATTCTCTTCTCCCTCTACTGGTCCTTGGATTACCGCCTTCCAGCTTCTTGCATCATGTTTATATTACAAGTTCTTGCATCATGTTTAATTTTCAAGTTATCACCTTAAATCTTAAAGATAAAGAAATGGAATTGCATATCATGTTTATAATTCCAAGCTATCACCTTATAAAGATAAGATTAAAATAAGGTTGCATAGCATGGTAATAATTCTAAGATGTCACCTAAATCTCTAAAGCTCAAGACTTGCTCCTTTTATCTTAAGTGAAAAATTTAATTATGAACATTCTTTCAAGTTATAAATCGGTCCCATGGTTAAGTTAGGCCTAAAGTCCTATGACTTCTTTCAAGTTTAACAAAAGAATTAGTTCTAAAAGAGTTTTAAAACTTTGTAAGAATTTTATGGGAAGCTAGTAATTTATGTGTACTTAAAATGTGATTTGATGCTTATTAAGAATTTGGTGTCATTGATTGATTCCCTGGTTTGTATGTTATAGTTGCTTGCAAACAATGAAAACTTATGCATGAAATAAAGACATATTCTGTTATGGAAGAAAGTGTATTACTTAAGAGTGCAATTTGGAAAAATTCTGGCTAAGGAAAGATTTGGTATTTAAGCGTGTCCATTGTGACCCACCTCTCTTCCTGGAATCTCCCAGATGCATGATTACAGTTGGTATATATTATTTCAGCATAAGACTATAAATGAGAAAATGTTATGATGATTATGAATGAAGAATTGTATTATGATATAACATGCAAAGACTTAAAGGTGACTCAAAATATATGAGAAAATGATCCTTTGGACCCGTCAAACTATAGGCGGTGAAAGGTGATTCTTGCCCCTAGTTCTCTCAAAAGGGTAGAGACGAAATTTTTACTTATCAAAGGGATAAGTATGTGCTGGTGACGACTAGCAAGGTATGAGCTCATAACCTAGATTACTCCCAAAGGGTGGAGTATAGGGTGGCCCAAGGAAAATAATGATGATGATGACAAGATTTTAAGTCACCTAGGACACTAAAGGAATGAAATATGTGCACCATGTCTTGTGCATAACTATTATGGTATGATGTTCTTCTGCATAGCATTTTATGAGATGATGATGGGAAATATGATGTTCTTCTATGCATATTATTTATGATATGATGATGAGAAATATGATGTTCTTCTATGCATAGTATTTATGATTTGATGATGAGAAATATGATGTTCTTTTATGCATAGTATTTATGATATGATGATGAAGAATACGATGTGTTGATAAAAGGAAACGTTCATTATAAACATGACATGCTAAGTTTATGATGCATTATAAGACGCATGATTAAAACCGACGAACCTCGGTAAAGTATATTTTCGAACTTAATAAATCAATCTTAGCATGCTCACTATTTCATAATGAAACCCGAGGTTCCTGGGACGATGATGATGACACAATGCATCATGAGGTGAGTACCCTATGAGATTCTTTTTATAAGTTTCTCACTCCCTCTATTTTTCTTTCCATCTCGTCTTCAAAAATAGAAGGAAGTGTTCGTGATTCACATTGAGGCTTTCACCTGGTAGCTGAACTTGATCCCTAGTTTCACTCGTATATTTCAGATATCTATCCTTATCCCTGAGTGTTATTACTAGGTGCCATTAATGGATGTCCTTCCATCCATATATTATTTATGTTTTGTTAGATTGCCTACACCTAGTCTTATTTTGTTGGTAGGCAAAATATCTATGTGATATGTAATTATGGATGTCATATGATGGAGCCAATATGATGTATTTCTTCATGATATGTCTATTCATTTTCTTTTATCTTTATTATCGTTCACGTTATGCGGCTCATGTTTTCAATTATGTTTAAAAAAAATGGCTCGTAATTTCACTAAGTATTTTCAAAGCATGATTAAGGAACTGAAGCAAAGAGTAAAGTTTAGTAATTAATCAGATACGCCTAGGTGTATTGGGTTAATTATTAGGGTGTTACAAAAACTCCTGTTCGCTTCCATCATGTTGGGAAGTAACCTTCGCTCCTTGAGCAGGCAACTACCGAGTAGATCTTTTCCATGTTCTTGATCCACTCATCCGCCTTGTCGGTTCAAGCTCCACGAAGGTCGAGGGATTGGCCTTGCAGAACTCCTGAAACGGGCTTGTTCCACGACCTTAGGAGGGGACTTGCAGCATCCCTCCGTGGGTTCATGCGATCGAACATGTGTTCCATCGCTCAGCCATCTCGCGAAGAGGAGCTGCGGTCTCATTCCTTTGTTCGCCTTCGTTCGCGTTCTTATTTTGTTCAGGTGCCATTGGTCCCTAAACACATAAGGCAACAAACACGAGGTGATCAGGCAATATCCCAAGCTAAATGAGCAAGTTACCATGGCAGACAAGCAGAGAGGTCATGTGTATCTATTCTATAGCTTATCTATGAGCTAAGCACTATACATGACATACTACCGTAACATGCTTTTTAAAGCATGGTCAGTCCAATCCTCAACTCGTGAGAATCGAACTGCGATACCAAAATGTAACACCCTAATATTTAACCTCAATACGCCTAGGACGTATCAAGATTAATTATTAGTTATTACTTCTCTTTAAATTCATTTACAAAATACTTAGCGAAAAATACAGGAATTTTTTTTTTGTTTTGAATGGATCATGTAAAACAAAGTGCGAGCCTTTACGTAGAACATAAATGTAACATGAAGCGGAAGAATAAATAAATCATACAATTTTCAAGCCATAATGAACACATCAATCATGAACACATTCTTTATCACATTAGTTAACATAGTTTAGTACATGATCACTAAGGTACAACAGAAAGCATAGAGTCTTACCCATATAAGTGGTAGAGTTTGTAGTACAATAACAGAAATATGAAACATAACAACGAATACATGAAACAGCCCAAAAGGTACTCCCACTAAACAACCCTCCCTCTAAGAGCCGACCTATGACGCTAATCCTCTATGAAGATGTAACCTACGAACTGCCGAAGCTCCTCGAATGTGGCCAATCGAGAGGGGCGTGGGCATGCGAATCGGCGGAGCGACATGGCCACTCCTGAGGGCGCCTCTGCTGACGCACACGCCTCATAGGCCTCGCGAGAAACCGTATCCTCACTACCCCATCAGCCAAAGGTATCGAAGCTGAAATCCGAATACGATCGGCCCTGAGTCCTCCTACAGGTCCTCGCTTAATGTATGAGGGGTACGTACTTCGATGGTCACGCACAGCTGAGGATGATGGTCGAGCATGGCGGTTCTATTCATCCTGGTCGCGTCCTCTCAAAAATCATATCATCGCCATAGGGAAAGTCCCAGTGAATTGAAGCTAGGGAAAGGCAAATGGGCATCCCATGTATGCAAAAATGCGTATAGCACAACGATCTTCGAAGAGTAGGATTGATGACGGAATCGTAGTGGTTTCCACGCGCATAAACGAATATCACGAACGACGCCATCGTGTCTGAAGACGTAACGGGAAAAATAGAGAGAAAGGGTGAGAATCTTGCTAAAGAATCTCAGGAGGAATCCTCTATCCTAGTGTCATCGTTTACGTCAGGAACCTTGGGTTTATTATAAAAAGGTTTAACATACATAGGTTCATTATGGGGTTTTCACAAAGATATTTATCCAAGGTCCATATCTTTTATAATGAGTCTTAATGTATGTATGTAGCATAATAGTTCATGAATGCATGGCAGGACTTTAGGCAAACCAAACAATAATCAAACAACATGTAAGTGGCATGTAACTTCTCTTGAACATCATTCCTTTTCTCATATTTGTAACACCTAACATAATAGTAACCGCACCCCTTAAACTAGGCTATGAGCTCATACCTTAACTAGTCATCACTAGTTCTTACTTATCCTCTTGATAAGCGAATCATAAACATAATCATAATCATAATCATCATAATCTCGACTCCAGAGAATTGGTAGGGGCCTAAGGATCACCCATCATGGGACTTTTTCCTTCTTCGAAACGCATCGACTAGTTAAGACTAAGCTTTGTCCGCTTTGGAGGCTAATGTCTATGCCTTCTTTTACCTTCTCCTCATTCGAAGCAGGAGAAGTATGTCTGTGTGTCACCTTAAACATCATATTTTTCAAAAACTTTCTTCAGTCTCAAATTTGACAGAAATTCAGGATAAGCACTCTTCGAATTTCCTCAAATTTGAGTCATGCCACATAATCTCAATCACATGCATCATTCTTATGGAACTTTCTCAAATCAATAACTTTCTAGTTCACATGAGCATATTCCTCAATCTCATTCATATTTCGAAAACCTCATGTATCTCAAATACATGGCAGAACACTTCATCATATCAACATATCAATTATACACATAAGGTTTCATACTTGAAATGTAATCATATTCACATCATTAAGAATATACTCTCACCTGTAACACCCTAATATTTAACCTCAATACGCCTAGGACGTATCAAGACTAATTATTAGTTATTACTTTTCTTTAAATTCATTTATAAAATACTTAGCGGAAAATACGGTAAAAATTTTTTTTGAAATGATTTATATAAACCAAAGTGCGAGCCTTTGCGCATAACATAAACAACGTGAAGCGGAAGAATAAATAAAACATACAGAATATACACATTAAAGAACACATCCATCATAACATCATTCCTCATTACTTTAGATAATATAGTTTAGTACATCACAAAGAGATATAACAGAAACATAAAGTCTTACCGCATGTTGGAGAGCTTGCAGGACAATGGGAAACATAAAGACAAATACATGGTAATAATCCCAAAAGATAAACACCCAACTATCACTACCCTCCCACTCCAAGCCTACTGGTGACGCCGGTCCGGGGAGATGTAGCGCGCGACGAAGCTCCTCGATGAGCCCAACGAAGCGGAGATCTAGGCATGGGAATCGAGGGACAGCGTGGCCTCCGCGTCGTGGTCGCCTCTCCTGCTGTCGAACGCGCCTCGCATGCCTCCGCGGTGACCGTGTCCTCACTACCTCCTCCGTGACCCATAGGGAACGAAGGGAAGATCCCTCCGAAGGATCAGCCTGATCGAGAACGGGAACATACTCAGGATATCCGCGTACCTCCGACGAGGAAGGTTGGGCATGACGGTCTCGCCCATCTCTGGGTCGTGTCCTCTCAAAGATCAGGTCGTCGCCAAAGGGTGAAGTCGGATCGAAGTGATAGCTGGAGACGGGGAAGCAAAAGGGCGTCCCACATATGCAAAAACGCGCACCTCGCAATGACCCTTGAAGTGGTAGGACTGATGTCGGGGTCATAGTGCACCTCCCATGTAGGCGGGTCAATGAAAATCACGAACGACGCCATCGATATCTGAAGACGTACGGAAAGAAACAGAGAGAGGGTGAGAACTCTTACTAAAGAATCTCAGGAGGAAGTCCTCTATCCTAGTGCCATCGTTTACGTCCCAGGAACCTTGGGTTTATTATGAAAATGTTGAGCATGCATAGGTTCATTATGAGGTTTTCACAAAGGTCGTTGTCCAAGGTCCATGTCTTTTATAATGATTCTTAATGCATGTATGCAACATAATGTTTCATGGATGCATGGTAGCACTTTAGGTAAATCAAACAATAATTCAAACAACATTGTGTGGCATGAAACTTTTCTTTGATCATCTTTCCTTTTCTCATACTTGTGTCACCAATAATATAGTAACCGCACCCCTTAAGCTAGGCTATGAGCTCATACCTTAACTAGTCGTCACTAGTTCTTACTTATCCTCTTGATAAGCAAATCATAAATATCATAATCCCGACTCCCAGAGTACGGGTAGGGGCCTAAGGATCACCCATCATGGGACTTTCTCCTTCTTCGAAACGCATCGACGGTTAAGACCAGCGACTTTGTCCGCTTTGGATGGCTCGACGTCCATACCCCCCACGGTTTACTTTCTCTTATCTAGTAGGAGAAATGCGTCGCATATAACTTTTAAACTTCATATTTCTCAAAAACTTTCTTTTGTCCCTCAAATTTGACGGAAATTCGGCGGCATAACAGCTACTCTCCGAATTTCCTCAAATTTGAGTCATGCCACATAATTTCAGTCACATGCATCATTTTCATGGAACTTTCTCATTGCCACAACTTTCTAGTTCACATGAGCATATTTCTCAATTTCATTCATATCTTTGAAACATTATGCATTTCAAACACAACAATTCATCAAATTATGCATATAAAGTTTCATGCTCAAGGAACTAACATAATCACATCATCATACGTGTGCACGAGGTTCATCATCATAATCATACTCTCTCGTCCACCTATCTCACAGGATCTTATGCTTTGCCCCTTTCGGGCTTTAAACTTGTATTTGCATTATTATTACCCTCAAGGGGTTGGCACTTAAACTTTTCCTCTAAGATTTGAACTCACCAAGATTCCACTCACTTAACATAAAAGGAGAAAATATATATCGTTTGCTTAAGGGGCTTAAAATCTCCATTCGTGACCCTTTTAAGATCCATTTGCTAAGACTCCATAATTAATTCTTAGATCAATTATGAGGGATTCCTAGGCATGTTCTCTAAGTTATAAACCACTTAGATCTCTTATCATCATCTTATGCTTAGAAATTAGCACCTAATCATTTATGAAGGGATTCTTGTACATGTCTTACTAATTATGAATCATTTATCCCTGAATTAACCATTCTAAAACAGATTTGCACTTCTTTGTATTAAGGTGTTCTAGAATTCTCATCTCAAGTCCCTTTTTAGTTACTTATTCTTTACTAGCTTCTCTAAATCGATCCTTGCTTCACTCAACATAATTTACACATTTAACACCTTAGAACAGCATTTATACAGGAGCCAAACATAGAACCAAATCATGAACCCATAAGATCACATAATCTCTTGGGTTGAAATGCATATAAGTTACTAGTTTTCTCTTGGAATGTTTCTAAAACAAAAGGTGTTCTGGTAATCGATTACATGTTCCTAGTAATCGATTACCAGGAGCTCAATTCATTCTGGGTTTTCAAAAACAATTGGTTACACATAATGGTAATCGATTACGTAGGGTTAAATCCGTTTCCAAAAGGTAAAGAACATAGGTAATCGATTACATACGACGGTAATCGATTACTTAGGGTTAAATCCGTTTTGGAAGAGTAAAGAACATTTGGTAATCGATTACATTATAAAGTAATCGATTATAGGGTTTCCAGAAGAGGTTCTGGGCATGAAAAGCCGCAGTAATCATTACACTGCCTCTGGTAATCGATTAGAACCAAAGGTCCTTCAAAACCTTCTGGTAATCGATTACATTGGTGGTAATCGATTACCAGAACCTTCGAAAATTGAGAAAACATGATTTTGACACATTCCAAACTATTTTAAACCTCTTGAGACCTCATAAAACAGTTTTCCAACATTTCCTTGAAAATCATTCATGTATTTTACAAAATCAAACCATTGTTGGTTCATACCAAAACTCATCCATTTCTTTTTGAATGGAGTTTCCTTTTTAGGATACTTAGGGCAAGTCTTTGAGCTCTAGAGTGTTTAGGTGATGACAAAATCTTAAACATGCCATGCACTTTATTTTACTCTTCATTAGAAAGTAAAGTGAGAGCATAAAATAAATATGAGATGCAACTTCATTATTATCTTTAAGGATTAAGTGATG
Organism: Dalbergia oliveri; assembly: GCA_030441495.1. Classification (NCBI taxonomy): domain Eukaryota; kingdom Viridiplantae; phylum Streptophyta; class Magnoliopsida; order Fabales; family Fabaceae; genus Dalbergia; species Dalbergia oliveri. The sequence continues at coordinate 4,549,970 of JAMLFY010000019.1, read as the reverse complement.
ACTTGAAATATAAACATGAAATGCAAGCTTGGGAATTTAAATATGGTAATGCAAGTTCATTCATTTACTCTTGTGAAATTAGTGATAACATCAAAATAAACATGAGATGCAAGACATAAATTTAAACATGAATGCATCTTGTTTTTATCTTAGCTAGAGCTCTTGCAAGACTTTTAGAGGAACATAAACCTCAACCCATTATGCATCATAAGGCAAGCTTTAGAGTTCTTAGCACCTAGACTTCAAGAGAAATCTTAAGGTTTGAACTCACCATCAAGCTTAAGGAAATGGACCCAAAGTTCATCACTTTGTCTAAACAAAACTACAAGAACTAAGTCATATTCTTTATTTTATTGCTCATAGGCTTCAATCTAGCGCGGATTCTAGAACGGCCGACCAACTTTAAGGTTGGCAAGGGTAAGCCTAGAGCTCTTTGAAATCATGAGATTAACTTTCTTAACAAAACTTTCGTGATCTACTAGACATATTTTACAAACTTTGTTCAAATCCATAGAAGAAAAACTGAAAATCCTTAAAAGAAAGAGGAAGAGGAAAAACCGAAACTTAAGCCAAGAAAAGAAAGGAAATCCAAGCATGTATGGTCCAAGACCAAGTTGTTTCAAGCTTTAGAGGTTTCTCACATGACAACAACAAATCATTATCTTGAAACCTCATCATCAAGCTCACATTCTTTTTGTAAGAAGGCCTCTTGGCCGAAAAAGAAAGAGGAAGGAAAAGGAGTTTGAAACCAAGAGAAAAACTAGAACTTTCTTGAAGAACACAAACAAAAATCATCAAAACTTAACCCCTACCTTAAGAAGTCTTGAAGAGATGTAAGAAAGCTTTGTTTTCTAGATGGAAGGAGAAGGAAATCCTTTTGGAGTCTTGAGGAAGAAATCAGCCAAGTTGAGGGAATTTGAGAGGAATGAGAATTTGCAAGAAAGTTGAACTTGGCAAATGATCCAAAGTGTGACAAGTTCTCAAGGCTTGGTATTTATAGAAAACTTGCAATATGGAGGCTGAAATGGGAGGGAACCGCGGCCTTTTGGAGGAGGAGGAGGAGGAAATATCTCTTACAAAAGCATGGGTTTAGGCATGGCAAGCATGGTTGGAAGCATGGGCAAGGTATGGCCTAAAGCATGGGCTTGGAGTGCATCAAACTCAACATGTGGCACCATTTTGGGGACAGATTTTCGGCCTCCTCATCAGCCAAGGGGAAGGGATTTTTGTTCATGTAATTGTGGTTTAAGGATGTGTTTAAGTGTTTCTATGATTAGGCTTTTTGATTAGGAGTTTGTAAGCAAGCGTTTAGGTGAGAAAATGGTTAATTGAGGTGGTTCAAGACTTGATTAGGAGGGTGATCTTATTAGATTAGTAATTTAAAATAATTCTTTTGGTCAAATGAGGTATGGCTCAATTCCTTAATTTAAGGAAAGAGAGAGAAAACACTATTCAAGATTCCATGACTAGAAATCTTGAATTAAAGAATACCATTAGAGTTTATCTAAGCAATCTTAGGTTCTAATTAACCTTAATAAATCATTTTGACTCTAGATTAATTATCGAAATAAATTAATCTTCGATTAGAGCCTAATATCGCTTAGGTTTTGCTTAATTGCTTCATTAGGCGCACTGGACACGTTCTAGGGGCAAAATGGTAATTTTACACTAAACTCCCGGGACCTTCCGGTTTTACTAAACATCAAACATTGCTCATAAACATCATTCTAAACTTCCTGGAAAGTTCCTGGGCTCAAACGGCATCTTTTACCCGTGTAGACACAGGAGGGTATTTTGGTCATTTTGAGGAAGTTTAGAAAACGAGGTTTCCCTCCTATATCATTCATAACAGCATAATCCCCTTCAAACATCGAGTTGACCCATTTGAGGGTTGGGGCAACTGTCCTTTAATTTCTGGGAATGACCTCAGGGCATTTTGGTCATTTGTACTCTAACAGGAGAAATTCTGGGCGTTACAAGTCTCATGCTCACATCGCACCTCCTATCTCATGGTGTCTTATGCTTTGGCCCTTACGGTCTTGAATTCTTTTCTAGTAATCTTATCATCCATTGTAAGTCTTTATCATATCTAGGGGATTGTTCTTTATAATTCTTCTAACATTATGCTCATAATTCATCCAACAACATTATATAGATTACTTATCAAGATCATTTATTCAACTGGGTTTTAATCTATGCCTTAAACTCTTTTCTAAGTTCTATCTTTGCCTAAGATTCTATATTCAACTCCTAGGCATAATCACTAGTTATGAACCTTCTTCCTTAAGCTCAATTATACTGGACAGAAGTTATTATTCTTGTGTCTAAGCACTTTAAGATTCTAGTTCTAAATTCTCCCTATTTGTTTAGTTTCACCAAACCTCCAAAACGTTCCTCACTTCGCTCAAGCATAATATTACGCATTCTAACTCCTCAGAATTCATAAGTGGCCACAAAGGATAAGCAGAACCAAAAATGTTCATCATACATAATCACATGAACTCATGTTATAAGTGCACACGAGTTGCTAGTTTTTCTCTTAGGACAATTTCAGAAGCAAAATGGTGTGGTAATCGATTACATATGATGGTAATCGTTTACCAGGGACTAAACTTTATTCTGGGTTCAACAATCAATAATTACATGGAATGGTAATAATTACTTAGGGTTTAATCTTTTCGGAAAACAAAGAACATTCGATTACACTAATAGGTAATCGATTACAGGGTTTTAAGGATCGGCTTTGGGCATGAAGAACAATCTTGGTAATCGATTACATTCTGGTAATCGATTACTAGAACCAAAAACCCTTCCAAAACACTTGGTAATCGATTACATAAGCTGTAACGATTACCAGGACCTCCCGAATTTTGAGAAAACATGATTTTTGACACATTTCAAACCATTTAAACACCTTGAAAACCTCATAAAACGTTTTTCCAACATTTTTCTGAAATCGTACTTACATTTTACAAAATCAAACCATCATTGTTTCATGCCAAACACATTCACTTATCACGGTTAAAATTTCCTTTTGAAGATACTTAGGGCAAGTCTTTGAGCTCTAGTGTATTTAGGTGATAACATAATCTTAAACATGCTATGCACTTTATTTTACTCCTCATTACAAGGTAAAGTGAGAGCATAAAATAAATATGAGATGCAACCTCATTATTATCTTTAAGGATTAAGTGATGACTTGAAATATAAACATGAAATGCAAGCTTGGGAATTTAAATATGATAATGCAAGTTCATTCATTTATTCTTATAGATTAGTGATGGCAACAAAATAAACATGAGATGCAAGACATAAACTTAAACATGAATGCAACTTGTTTTATCTTAACTAGAGCTCCTTCAAGATTTTCGAGGAATATCAATGGCCTTAACCCAACATGTATCTTAACAAATGAAGATGAGCTTTAGAGTTCTTACACCAAGTCTTCAAAGAAGACTTTGGTTTTGAACTTCATCATCAAGCTCAAGAAAATAGATTTCTACAAGAATGCCAACATTTTAACAAAACAAACACAAACAAAACTACTCATATTCTTTATTTTATTGCTCATGGGCTTCAATCTAGAGTAAAACTCTTAGAATGGCTGACCAACTTTAAGGTTGGCAAGGGTAAGCTTAGAGCTCTTTGAAAACATAGGATTAATTTTCTTTACAAAACTTTTGTGATCTACTTAACAACTTTAGCAAACTTTGTTCAAACAAAGGAAAAGGAAACCGAAATCTTAAAGGAAAAAGAGAAGAAAACCTGAAAATAAAACCAAGGAAAAAAAAGAAACACAAGCATGTATGGTCCAAGACCAAGTTGTTTCAAGCTTTCGAGGTTTCTCACAAGACATCAACAAGTCTTTTTCTTGAAACCTCATCATAAAGCTAAAGTTTTTCTCATAAAAGGCCTCATGGCCGAAATGAAAAGGAGAAGAGGATAAGAGTTTGAACCAAGAGAAAACTAGAACTTTTCTTGACAAAAAGCAAGTAAAAACTTAAGAACGAGCCCCTACCTAAAGAAGTCTTGAAGAGAGATGTAAGGAAGCTTTGTTTTCTTAATGAAATGAGAAGGAAATCCTTTTGAAGTCTTGAGGAAGAACTCGGCCAAAGTGAGGGAGTTTGAGAGGAAATGAGAGAATTTTGCAAGAAGTGTAAACTTAACAAATGAACCAAAGTGTGACAAGGTTCATCAAGGCTTGGTATTTATAGAAATTTTCAACAATGAGGCTTCCAAGGGGGAAGAGGAACCAGCTACTTTGAGGGAGGAAGGAGAGAAGAAATATTTCTTACAAAGGTATGGTTGAAGGCATGATGAGGTATGGGCAAAACATGACTTAAGGCATGGGCTTGGAGTGCAACAAAAATCAACATGTGGCACCATTTTGGGGGGGGATTTGGCCAGCATATCAGCCAAGGGGAAGGGATTTTGTTCATGTAATTGTGGTTTAAGGATGTGTTTAGGTGTTTCTTTGATTAAGGTTTTGATTAGGAGTTTGTAAGAAGGTGTTTAGGTAAGGTAATTAGCTAATTAAGGATGTCAAGACTTGATTAGGGAGTGGTCATACTAGATTAACAAATTAAATTCATTTTCTTAGTCAAATGACATATGGCACAATTCCTTAATTTAAGGAATTGGAGAAAATACTATTCAAGATTCCATGACTAGGAATCTTGAATTAAAGAATGCAATTAGAGTTTAACTAAGCAATCTTAGGTTCTAATTAACCTTAATAAATTATTTTGACTCTAGATTAATTATCGAAATAAATTAATCTTCAATTAGAGCCTAATATTGCTTAGGTTTGCTTAATTGCGTCATTAGGCTTATGTACACTGTCTTCTATGGGCAAAATGGTGATTTTGCACTAAAACTTGGACCTTCGGCTCAACTAGACATCAGATATCACTCATAAACATCATTTCAAACTTCCTGGAAAGTTTCAACTCAAACGGCACCTTACCCGTGTAAACACAGTAGGGGTATTTTGGTCATTTTGAGTTGAAAGTTCAAATGAGATTTTCACCTTGATATCATTCATAGCAAATATAATCCCCTTTAAACATTGAGTTGACCCATTCGAAGATTGCCGGTTCATCTGTCCTTTCTGGTAAAAATGACCTCAGGGCATTTCAGTCATTTGTTCTCAAAGATGAAATTTGGCGTACACTTCTCTACCTTAGTCAACAAGTGCCGTATCATTAAGGATGGGCAGAAAGGCTGAGCGCTCCAAGAGTTGAAAACATCACCAAGAGACGCGTCGCAAGCTCCGAGCTTCAGCTAGTCAGGCCGCAATCATACCGCAGTTAGGCCATAAGGCCCTAGAAGGAACTTTCACCATGGAGGATCGAGTGGTCCCAAGGGCAAGGCACCCAAGGGCCCGCAACCCTAAGACATGCACGCCGTATTTGCTGTGTGGGAAGCCACACGGGATCGACCTTGCTTGATGGGTTAGGGAGTTTGCTTCAAGTGTGGAAGCCCAGCACTACACCAAGAATGCAAGGAACCCAACGACCCTAACCCTACCACCACAGCGACAAGGAAGGGTTTTTACCCTTAACTGGAAGACTTGGCGAAGTCCAGAAACGTCATAAAAGGTAAGTGTGAAATAAATGGTAGAACCTTAATTGTCCTGTTTGATTTGGCACAACCCATTCATTCATATCACATGTTAGTATTGAGTCTTTGCAATTGTATATGTCAAAACTTCCTTTTGATCTACCTTTTACACACACGAAAACCTGTTAGGACTTGTAGATGTTGTTTAAATTGTCATTTCATTGTCGAAGGTAGACCTTTTTTATTCTGATTTAGTTTGTTTGCCTATGCATGGTCTAGACATGATTCTCGGCATGGTTGGCTTTACGCAATCGTGTAATGTTAAACTGTTATACAAAGTCGTTATCTTTCTCCCTACCCCTATTGTGCCTAGTAAACATTTAAGTCTTTACCTAAATGCTGTATAAGTCAATGTTATGGGGAAGAAAGTAAGGGATAAGTTCTCCTAGCCGCTAGCGAAGTAGACTTTGAGCAAAACATTGACAATGTGCTTGTAGTAAGAGACTATCCTAAGGTATTTCTGGATGAGATACCAAGTTCCTCCGGTGAGAGAAATGGAGTTCTATATAGAGTTGGTCCCGAGAGTGGTCCTATCTCCATAGCACCCTATAGAATGTCACCCTTAGAGTTAACCGAGTAGAAGGCGGAGTTAGAGGAGCTATTGGAGAAAAAGTTTGTGAGACCTAGTGCATCACCATGGGGAGCCATCACCATGGGGAGCCTCGATTTTGTTTGTCAAAAAGAAAGACGGGAGTATGAGGCTTTATATAGACTATAAGCAATTAAATCGAGTGAAAATGAAGAATAAGTACCTTTTGCCTAGGATTGATGATTTGATGGATCAGTTGAGGGGAGCGGTAGTGTTTTCCAAGATTGATTTGAGGTCAGATATCACCATATTAGAGTAAAGGATGAGGACATACCCAAGTCTGCTTTTAGGACTCGATGGTCACTTTGAGTTCACGGTGATGTCATTTGGTTTGACCAATTCTCCCGTTGTGTTCATGGACTATGGATATGATCTTTAGACCCTATTAGATCAATTCGTGGTTGGTTTCATAGATGACATACTCATCTATTCGAAGACCCATGAGGAGCATGCGCATCATTTGAGGTTGGTTTTGGAGATTCTAAAGGAAAAAAAGTTGTGTATGAAGCTGTCTAAGTGTGAATTCTGGTTGGAAGAGGTGAAATTTTTGGGTCATGTAGTGTCAAAAGGAGGTATTGAAGGAGATCCTAGCAAGATAGAGACTGATGAGCTGGGAAGACCTACCACGGTAATGGAGATACAGAAGTTTTTTGGATTAGTTGGCTATTACCGTAGGTTTATTAAGGGATTTTCTCAATTTCCTTACCCTTGACCAAGCTTACTAGGAAGAATGCCCGTTTGTTTGGACTCCGGAATGTGAAAAGAGTTTTTAGGAGTTGAAGGTGAAGTTAACCACAACCCCAGTGTTAGTTTTGCTAGACCGCAATGCACCCTTCGAGGTGTATTGTGATGCTTGAGGAAAGATTTGGGCTGTGTATTGATGCAAAATAGGCAAGTGGTGGCCTACGCATCCAAGCAACTCAAGCCTCATGAGGAAAACTACCCCACCCATGACCTTGAGTTAGCAGCGTGGTGTTCACCTTGAAGGTGTGCCGACACCATTTGTATGGAGTAAAGTTCGAGGAATTCTTTGATCACAAGAATCTCAAGTATTTTTTGATTAGAAGGAGTTGAATATAAGGCAAAGGAGATGGATAGAGTTCTTGAAGGACTATGATTTTGGGTTGAACTATCATCCCGGCAAGGCTAATGTCGTAGTTGACACCTTAAGTCGAAAGTCACTATACTTGTCTCATATGATGGTGAAGGAAGTGGAGTTGATTGAGAAGTTTAGGGACCTAAACTTAGGGATGACGTTGACTACTAAGAGCATGAAGGTGTGCCATCTCAGTATAACGAGTGACTTTACGAGAATCACTCAAGCCCAACAAGAGGATAAGGAGTTTAAGGAGATCTTAGAGGCAGAAAAGGGAAAGTTGAAGGGTTTCATCCAAGGAGTGATAAGCTTGGAGGTTTGAGGACCGGATTTGTGTGCCGGTAAGTAGTGACCTCCGAAGGAGATTTTAGAGGAGGCTCATAAGAGCCATTTCACCATTCACCTTGGTACTACCAAGATGTATCAAGACTTGAAGAAGATGTTTTGGTGGCCCGAGTTGAAGAGGGATGTGGCCACATGGGTGAGTAAGTGCTTAGTCGTCAAAAGGTGAAGACTGAGCACCAAAAAATTTCAGGGATGTTGCAACCCCTGTCAATTCCCGAGTGGAAATGGGATAGTATCTCAATGGATTTCGTGATGGGTCTACCCAAGACCCAAGCCAACCATGATGCCATATGGGTAATCGTAGATCGACTAATGAAGTCGCCTCACTTTTTGCCTATTAAGGTGACTTATTCATTGGATAAGTTCACTCAGTTGTATATCCAAGAGATTGTGACGTTGCATGGAGTGCCAACGATGATAATCTCGGATCATGATCCACAGTTACGTCACGTTTTTGGGGAGCCTTTCAGAAGGTGTTTGGTTCGAAGTTGTGTTTGAGACGGCTTACCACCCTCAAATGGATAGGCAATCGGAGAGGACCATACAAACCTTAGAGGATATGCTGAGGGCGTGTGTGTTGGACAAAGGGAAGTTAGGACAAATACTTTCCACTAATCGAATTTGCATATAACAATAGTTATCATACAAGTATCGGTATGGCACGTATGAAGCCTTGTATGGAAGGAAGTGTCAATCCCCTTTGTATTGGTATGATCCCTGTAGCACAGGATGTTAGGACCTGAAGTTGTAAGGAAAACAATGGAACAAATAAGGAGGATTAAGGATAGGATCCTTACCTAAAGTCGACAGAAAAGTTATGCGGATAAATAGCGAAAGCCATTGGAATTCCAAGAGGGAGAACATGTATTCCTTAGGATCACCCCACGACAAGCATAGGACGAACTATGAGAGTCAAAAGTTGAGCCTCAAATTCCTTGGTCTCTTTAAAATTCTTGATAGAAGTTCGGGTTAGATGGCATATGGATAGCCGTGCCACCTAATCTGTCCAACCTTCATGACGTTTTCCATATCCCTTAGTTGAGAAAATACCAATCCAACCCTAGTCATATGCTAGAGTCAGAACAAGTACAATTAAGGGAGGACCTTACCTTCACCCTCCATCCACGGGATCGTGGACAAAGGAGTCAAACAATTGAGGAATAAGACTGTACCTTTGGTCAAAGTGGCTTGGGGATGGGAAAGGCAGAGGAGTTTACTTGGAATTGGAGTCAGAGATAAAGTTGCAATACCCTGAGCTCTTCAGGCAATGAATTTCAAGGACAAAATTCTTTAAAAAGGAAGGGAGTATTGTAACATCCCAAATTTCATCTAGGCTAATTGACTTGATGAACTCGAGCAATTGATTTATTGACTAGGCGGTTGATCTTGGCCCACAGTGGAAGGGTTAACATTGGTGATTTATTGTTGATTAATAACAAATAATGTTCGATTAATCAAGTGTGTCTAGAAAAGATGCAAAGAATTTCAAAAATGCCATTATTTAGTGAAATTATGAAAATATCCTTGCTATATAAAGGAAATTACCAAACAACCTTTGCCTTATTAGTTAATGACAAAGACACCCTTATTCTATAAATGGAATTACAAGAATACCATGCCATTGTCTAATTACAAAAATACCCTTGTCTTGGTTAAAGAAATTACTAAAATGCCACTACTTTAATAATTACTACAATACTATTATTTTAATGATTACTACAATGCCATTTGCACAAATCCCTAGACTTGTCTTTAAACAAGAATGAATCTAAGCCATTGGATTAAGATGACAATATAATAATTCAATCATATACATTATAAACATTCTTAACTACATACATTCACATAGATAATTCCATGCTAAAAATAAAAACACTTATTAAAGCATAAGGTTACATGATGTAAATCAATGATGCATACATGCATTAAAGGTTAGAAAAGTTCCACTAACCATGCATGCCCAACAACAGCATTTTTGCATAAAACATGGAGCATTTTCATCCCAAAATTAGGTCTACATGTTTGCATAAAACATGGAGCATTTTCTTATCCCCAAATTTGGCCAACATATTTGCATAAATCATGCTCCTAGCATTAGGTCTCTAAGTGCTTCATTCTTTTTCCTTCCACTATAAATACTCTTCAAATTCTCTTCCATTTATTCCATTTCTAAGTCACAAAGAGACCTCACCATGCTTTGCAAGAGCTACATCCTCTAACTCTTGTAAAATACATGCACTCTTACTAGTCTTCAAGCCTTAGAAACTCTCTAAGTGTTATTTCTCTCTTATTCTTTCTCTATCATTTCTTCTTATGTTCTTTTCTTCGAAGACTTCTCTTCACTTTCCAAATTTCATCCAAACACTTAAATTCTAAGCCCAAACATTCACTAGCCATCACGAGAGTTACAATCTTGCTTAAGCTCAAGGAAGAAGAAAAGGACTCTTTTTAGACCTTACATAAGAGGTAGGGATTTCTTCTTTATTTGTTCAAGCATTGTTGGTTTCTAACCTTGTCCATGGTTAGAATGCCTCAAGCTTGTGTTATTGACAAGAGTTTTGAATGGTTATTTGTGAAATATATTTTTATGAATCATTGCATGCACTTCTCTATTAAAATTTTTTTTATGATGTTTTCATGCTCATATATGGCTTAAAAACATGGTAGATAGTCCTTGTGTTGAGGGAGTAACATCAAACCTGAAAATGATAAGTGTTGGATTTTTAGCTATTTCTAGCAGTAGCTACTTCGAAATATGAAACTCATAAAATATGAAGATTTTTGGAATAAAATATTTTTTTTCTATAAACTAAACTTAATAAAGAACACTCTCCAAAGAATCACCTAAAAAGGAGTTTTCTAGGCCAAGATATAAATTTTTAAAGTAGAGCTTAAGACTAAACTCTAAATCTAACCTTGCAGTAGTGAAATAGGTGTAACTCACTCTAGAAAAATGCAAATGGACTGATTTCAACTCTGTTGGAAAGCTAAGACACATAGAAACACATCTATGTATGGTACACATAAATCTTTTCACCATAAAAATATTGAATGAGAAATAAACTTGCAGGTTAGTGTGCTAGAGAGTCTGGAAAGGGGTACTTTGCAAGGATACTATGGCATAATCATAAATGTGTTTTTAATGAGATTACCCTTAATGAAAAGTTTTATGACTTAGGAATCTGGAAATACCTTTAAGAGGCTGAGATATTAAGTATATGGAAAGTTATAAGTTCTCATGTAAAAGATGTTAGAACTATAAATAGAATATTAAAGTCTTATAAAGAGAAAGTTTTAAGAATTTAAGTTGCAATAATCTTCAAGAGGAAAAATATATATATAAAAGTCATAAGGAAGCTTAAAAATATATAAAGAACCTCTAATAATTTTAGCTGAGTCCAGTCCTTGATTTCGGCATCCTGGGTAGGAGCATGTTTACTTTTCAATGAGATATTAATGATAACATGCTTATGGATATATGCGAAGAATGTGATGTATGCTTATGTGATCAATTACATGATGATTTATGGCATGTTATGATTATCAATGATTGATTGAGATGCATATTTGATATGTTATATGACAAGAAGGAAATTTGGAAAATTCTCTTCCAGCCATTATACTGGATTTCTACCAAATTTGTGGACTTAGTAAAATTATGGAATTTTAAGAATGAAATGATGAATGATAAGTTATGTTTATATGCTCATGTTTGCATCTCTAAATCATATGCTAAGATTAAAGGTGACATAACACATATGGAAATGATCCTTTAGACTCCAGGAATTAACGGTAAAAGATGATCCAATAAGGGGATCCTTTAGACTCCAGGAATTAATGGTTATGGGAGGTAACCCAAAGAGGTGATCCTTTAGACTCTAGAAATTAATGGTTATAAAAGGTGATTCTATGCCCCCTATCCTGCACTCTGGAGTTTGGAATTGGCTTATCAAGAGGATAAGTGTAAACTAGTAATGACTAGTTAAGTATGAGCGCATAACCTATAACTTTCAAGAGGAGAGAGTATTAGGGTGGCCCCTTAAAAGAGAACAAGAAAGTTAAGTCACCTAATAGAGTAAAGAGGAAAGATTATATTAAAATGAATTGTATTCCTTATGATAATTCATTCAAGTCTTGTGATATGTTGCATAAGCATTGACATGCACTTCATAATATGGTATGATGCATTCATGACATTAAGATTCATGCTAAAAGAAACAGGGCCTCGGATAATGGTATTTGGAACTTAATAAATAAATCTTATTTATGTCTACGATTTTCATAATGAAACTCAAGGTTCCTGAGGACGAAGATGATGACATTTGTTTAGTGGCGAAGCTCTACTGAGATTCTTGTATAAGTTTCTCATTCCTCTCTCTTTCTTTTCCATCTCGTCTTCAGAGGGCAATGGCTGACGTGATCCACATTGATGCTCTCACTTGGCAGATGCACTTCGATCTTGCCAACCAGCCTTATCATTTTGTAAGTCGTTCGCTACTCCTACTAACCTTGCTTGTGTGCTCGGATACCTGCCCCTCTCAGGAGCATCGTTAGTAGGTGTTGATGGTGGACCTCTTGGAGTGCTTATGCATATCTCGTGGAAAAGATCCTTATTTTGATAGTTTTGTTAGAGGTTATCTACTCTAGGCATGTCCTAGTAGGAGTAGTGGAGAAGATGTTTTAGTAGGTTATTTTAGTTTCTATCCATATATTATTTCTATATTTTCCGAATGACTACATCTAGCCTAACCTCTTGGTGGACATGATATCCTTTTAGTAGTGTATTTTGGTGCGTAATGTGGAACGGTAATACTTATGCTATAATTATATATGATGATGTGGTTATGTTCATGTGATTGTTGTGCACACATGTGACTCGTTTTTATTTCTCCTCTATATGTGCGAGACAGATGATGAAGTTTTACTTAAGTACGTGGCTCACGTTTTGTTTAAAAAGAAAAAATTTACCTGTAATTTCATTAAAGTATTTCCAAGGGTTTAAATTAAAAAGTGGAATAAAAGAGTAATAACTAATAATTAACTTAAATATGTCCTAGGTATGAGTTAAATATTTGGGTGTTACAAATCCCATCCTTTATATAATCCTCATGATCATTGCGCTATACTATATGCATAATTTATTCATAAAACTAATTTAAATCATAAATCAAATTCTATATTAAATTGACAATAAACCTGAGTAACTCTTTTTCCATAAATAAAATCTGAAACTATAGCCTAATATAAATCATATTGAGTTGCTTATTTATAAAATAAACCATGAATGCTAAATCGTTTTAATACAAAAGAATCATGGTATATAAAATGTAATAAATGCATGTAACGCTCCAATTTTTACTGTCGTTAAATCATCGAATTACCCATAGGTAATTCTTATATAAAATTTGAGATCGAACAATCCTCAATAAAGGAATATAACATTAGAAGAGGTTAGGAGCGATTTGAGCGAGAGTCGCAAACCTCGATTTTCTACGTGTAAAATGACCAAAATGCCCCTGAGGTTATTTTACAGAAAATGATATGGGCCCTGGCCGTCCCAAGGGGATGTTTTGAGGATAATAGGGAATTGTTTGTGTTATGTGTGTTAATAGAGGAAAAGAATCTAAATTTAGAGTTACGTTAAATAACCAAAATGCTCCTATGGCCTTTAATTCTAATTGTGCCAACTAACCCGAACCTCACTAAAATGTTTTAAAAGATATTTTTAAGCTATGATTGACCATCGGTTAAGCCTAATGGTCCAAAGCTTTTGAGGAAAATTACCTTTTTGCCCCTAGTAAATTGTACTTAAGTAATTTAAGTGATTTTAACTCCAATTCAATTTGAATTGATTTCAATTATTAACCTAGAGTTAAAAATTAATTATCTAAGGTTAAAAATAACTATTTGAGGTGATTAAAGCCTAATATTTACTTGAAGAAAAATTATATTTTCTTTTCCTTAATTACAAAGAACGCATTATTTCAAGTTTACGGTTAGAATTTCGTTTAGGTAAAACCTTGTAAAACTATATTTTCTTATCTTAAGTTATGAATCTATGTTACAAATTGATTTTTACTTACTTAAAATTAACTTCATTCGTTAATGCATGATTATTTATTTTACTTTGTCTTGAATTGACCTAAACACCTAACATTTTACCCTTTTCACTAACCTATCAATTTCTAACCTTTTACCTAAGTAATTAAACATCTAATACATGATTTCCCACTAAAATAAAAGCCAAACTGATCATAAGTGGACCAGAAAATGGCGCCACCTAATGTCCAAATTGTGCACTAAACATAATGCCAAAATTTACCATAAAACAAGGAACCTTGAAACATGATTTCATGTTTTAACCAAGCAAGAAAATGATTTTTTTCCTCCCTTTGTCCCATTAAAATCCGCCACTTATTCCTCCTCCTCTTGTCCATACATGAGCTTGAATTCCTCTATAAATATGCTTACTTGAGGAGTCTTGGAAAGCTTTGCTCATACTTACACATTTCTAGTTTTTACAAAGCACAAAAGCTTTCTTTCTTCCTCCCCCTTGGCCGAAATTCTTACTTCAAGTTTTCAAGAAGGTTTTCTTTCATTTCACTCAAAGAAACCAAGTTCTTTTCCTTTCCTTCAGACCAAATTAGGTAGGGTGTTGTTTCTAAGTTCATGACAAGTTATGTTTCTAGCTCAAAATGTTGAATCAATGAACCTTTTCTATGGCTTTTTCAATTTGGTTTTCCTTCCCTTTTTCTTTAATGGTTTCGGCCAAATGGCCTAAGTAGGAATGAAATGATGGCTTGATGATGAGGACCTTGAGTGGGTTGTAAATCTATCACCAGTTAGGCCTCTAAAGCTTGAAAGTTCCACTTGATGCAAAACTTTAAGGAATGATGTTTTTATGCTAACCTTGAACTTAAACTCTATGTAAAAATAGTTTTCATTATGATTGATTTCAAAAAGTGTTGATGTTCATCTTTTAATCCATTTCTTTAAGCTTGATGATGAGGTTCAAGCTATAAGGTTGTCTTTAACACTTTGGCATAAAGAACTCTAAAGTTCACTTTGTCTTGCTAAGATATATTGGGTTGAATTTATATTTCTCTAAAGTCTTGGAGGAGCTCTAGTAAAGAAATAAAATGAACTTGCATTCATGTTTAAGTTTATGCCTTGCATAACCATGTTTACTTTCTATGTCATCACTAAATTCTCAAGAATAAATAAATGAACTTGCATTCTCATGTTTAAATTTCCAAGCTTGCATTTCATGTTTATGTTTCAAGTTGTCACTTAATCTCTAAAGATGATAAAAGGTTGTATCTCATATTTATTTTATACTCTTACTTTATTTTATAATGGCTAAAAGAATCAACGCATGGTATGTTTATTATTATGTCATCACCTAAGAATCCTAGAGCTTAAAAACTTGCCCAAGTATCACAAGCAAAGTTGGAACCATGGTAATAAGAACTCTAAAGCTCACTTTCAATTTCCTTAAGATTATTGGAGTCAAAGAATTCATTCTTTAAGAAGTCTTGAGTTTGGAGCTTAATAAGATGTAATAAGAATTCTCTTCTCTCTCAGCTTGGTTGACTACCGCGTTCTTTTTTTCTTTTATTAAGATTCTTTTTCTCAAGTCCAGGCAGGCTACGCCGGCTCAAGTTTTATTTATTTCAAGCACTTGCATCATGTTTGAATTTCAAGTCTTGCATATCATGTTTAATTTCCAAGTCTTCACCTTAAATCTTAAAGATAAAGAAAGGGATTTGCATATTATGTTTATGATTCTAGTTTTCACCTAAATCTCTAAAGCTCAAGACTTGCTCATTTTATCTTAAGTGAAAATTTTAATTGTGAAGATTTTTTCAATGTATAAATCGGCCTCATGATTAAGGTAGGCCTAAAGTGATTTTAAATAAGCTACTGATTTAGTTCTAAAATTTCTTTCAAGAGTAACAAAAAGAATTAGTTTTTAAAAGAGTTTTAAGGCTTTGCAAAGATTTTATGGGATACTAGTATCTTACTTGTACTTAAAAATGTGATTTTAAGCAATTATGTGAGGTTCATGATTCAGCCACTGATCTGAGTTTAGTACTACTTATGATGATGATTTGATATGTTTATTGTTGAGAAACAATTCTATGCATGTTAGAAGAGAAACTAGCTACATAAAACAACCATAAAGCTAGAATTTAGCTAGTTTTTGATCCCTTTAAATTTAGTCACTGCCAAATCTGTTTTAGTATGTTATAATTCTGTCTAAGATTGGTTAGCCACGAAAAATTTGGTAACAATTAGTATAGGATTGATCCAAACACTAAAAAAAATGAAACTAGCAACTAGAAAACTTAAAAGCAAGATTTCTAGAACTCTAAAGAATGGAATTTATACATTCTGTCCAGAACCCTTAGAAGTTATAAGAATCTGGTTTTATTATGTTTAGATAAGTGAGAATGATTCATAATTGATTTAGTAATTAATTTTAACTTCATAGGGAAAGCCGGTAAAGAAAAGGGTTAAAAATGCAACTTCTAGCATTGTAAAACCTTAAGAAGATTTACTGCCTATGCTGCCTCATATAGTTTAATAATGTTCTTAAGGCTTATAATTAATGGTAATAATGGTAATGAGTCCCTTAGATACATAAGAAATTAGTTTGATAATTAAGGTTACTTGATTTTAGAGTTCGGTTATTTAAGGGAGCTCCTTGAGAATTTTAGATGACATCTTTTGATGCTTTAGAATGAGTTTATATGATGATGTAATGCCTATTGAGAATTTGATATTATTGAATGATTTCATGGCTTGCATGTTATAGTTGCTGTTGCAAACAATGAGAATGCTTATGCATGAAATATGAGAATATGTCATGATAATTATGAATGATGAGTTGCATTATGATATAACATGCAAAGACTTAATGGTGACTTAAAATTATGAGAAAATGATCCTTTGGACCCATCAGACTATAGGTGGTGAAAAGGTGATTCTTGCCCCCTAGCCCGTTCTCCCAAAAGGGTAGAGTTCGGGACTTTAACTTATCAAAGGGATAAGTATATGCTAGTGACGACTAGTAAGGTATAAGCTCATAACCTAGATTACTCCCAAAAGGGTGGAGTATAGGGTGGCTTAGGAAAATAATGATGAAAGTAACTTTAAGTCACCTAAGGAACTAAGTAACGTATTATGTGATTATGATGTTCTTCTATGCATAGCATTTATGAGATGATGATGAGAAATATGATGTTCTTCTATGCATAGTATTTATGATATGATGATGAGGAATATGATGTGGTCTTATGCATAGCTATGTTATTATGATATGTGATGAGATATATGATAGGAAAAGTTTATTATAAATATGACATGCTAAGTTTATGATGCATTACAAGACGCATGATTAAAACTAACGGACCTTGGTAAAGTATTTTTGAACTTAATAAATGAATTTTAGCATGCTCACTATTTCATAATAACCCCGAGGTTGGGGATGATGATGATGACACGATGCATATGAGGTGAGTACCCTACGAGATTCTTTATAAGTTTCTCATTTCCTCTTTCTTTCTTTCCATCTCGTCTTCAGAAAGTGATGGTCATGTTTGTGATTCCCGTTGATGCTCTCACCTAGTAGATGTGATCTTGTGAACCAACTTATTATCCTTGAGGAATGTATTGCTAGACCTTGAACGTGAACTTGGATATCTATTCCTATCTTTGAGTATTATAAATAGGTGCCGTTAATAGATGTTTTTTCATCCATATATTATTTATGTTTTGTTTGATTGCCTACATCTAGCTTTACTCTGTTGATAGGCAAAATATCTATGTGATATGTAATTATGGATATCATATAATGGAGCCAATATGATGTGTTCTTCATGATATGTCTGTTGATTTTCCGCTTTTTCTTGATTATCGTTCTCATTATGCGCTCATGTTTTCAATCATGTTTAAAAAAAAAATGGCTCATAATTTCATTAAGTATTTTCAAAGTATGGTTAAATAACTGAAGCAAAGAGTAAAGTCTAGTAATTAATCAGATACGACCTAGGCGTATTGGGTTAATTATTAGGGTGTTACAATGCAGGGGACCTTGCCCACATTGTCATTGAAAACTCTATACAAAATTAATCGAAATTTACATCAATGTAAACTCATCCAATTTGTATGCACTAGTGCTAAGAAGGGAGGAGAAGGATGCAAGGGAGTGCTAAAATGTGATAAAAAGGAAGATAAGAGGGGTGCGTTTGATTACAAAACTCAGTGAATGGATCTTCACCCATAACCACACATGGGACGTGAAAAAGGATACATAATAATAATACAATAAGTATAAATCCTTTCATTTATGTTTACATACTAGCTACAACAGCATAGTCGCTAATATAAAAAGAAAACATAATAGTTCTCAAATAATTACAAAGGGAACAAACTATCCATCAATTGTACGGAGGGTGCTCAGGACAGCGAACAAGAGCCTCTAGCTAAATGAGATCTTAATGGTCCTTGGCGAACTACGTCTTGGTGGACTAATCTAACTTAAAATAACTTGTCCTTTGCCTTGATATCAAGGTTAACGGAATACTGCCGTTAACTCAAGATTCTTTCCTCTCAATAATTCCCTAATCTAAAATCAATGAAGTCATAAAAGGAGCTCTATGTTTCTAAGTTTAACATTTCTGAACTATTATAACAACATACAACCTCAAGTTTCACTTTATCGATCATAGCTAATTCCATACCTCTTGGTACCATAAATATGAAGTTCTAAATTTGTAACTTAAGCTAACATATTCTTCATATACGTGATATCTCTAATATTATAGATCAAAACATTGGGGTTCATGATCATAAAACTCTGAAATCATAATGACACTTTCTGTTCATGAAAATAAAGCATACCTTGTTCAACATTTTCCAATATGTCTCAACTTGGTATTCTAAAACATGGTCTAAATCTAAATCTTGAAATCATAGCGATATCATAAACTTGTAAAGCATAAATATCAAATTTTCTACAATACATATTTCTTCATAAAGCTAAATCATACTTTATTCAACATAGCTCAACTTAACATTTCAATAAAAATGATTTTTGAAATTTCAAGTCTTAAAACATGGTAATACCATAAATCCATAAAACGCCTTTGATAATTTTAGTAAACTTGCCAACTCATATTTTTCCAATAAATCTCTTAAACTTGAGCATATAAAACATATCCATAACATATAGCATATCAATCATGGTCCCATGAGTCTCTAAAACACAAAATTCATGCTCTTTGGAAATCATAATCTTACAACTAGACAAAACCCTTAATAATTTATAATCTATTTAAATTCATCTCTAAAATCATGTAATAATGCCATAATGTAAGAAAAATAACTCTAATAACTAAAATAAAAATCACAAGGTTGAACCCACTAACCTTTTGGAGCCAGGAGTATGTGAGCACCACCAATTTGACTTGGAGAGTTTAGAATGGACCAACAACTGCCATAGAGCAACATAGACTCATGATCAAACTCTAATCACATCTAGATAACTCTAAAACAACTCTAACAATATTGGAGGACACCCCTACTTGATAACAATGAGAGAAATAACCAAGTCCATACTCTAGAATATGGATGGGAGGAGAAAAGGAAGCATAAACCAACAACCAAACTCACCTTGAAGCTTGGAAGGAGAAGATTTGATAGAGGATGAGAGTGGAGGGGAAGAAGAAGGAGATGGGATGATGTTTTAGGGTCAGGGTTTCAGAAAAATGGGGAAGAAATTTTGAGTTTGGAGGTATATATGGGTCAGGGTCTAGGTACGCAAAATGGTGGCGTTTTGCATTGTTTCTACACCATCGACACCACTATAGCGGATCAAGCCTCGCCTAAGCCTATCAGCTTACGACCGCTATGGGTTCAACCATTTGTCATGAGTAAGTAAACTCTCATTCAGCACCTTTGGGTCATTCTAGCACCTAATTGTATCAATACTCACTTATTTACATTTCTAAGATTATAATTTATTTTATTCTCTATTAGCTTTAAAACATAAATGAAAAATAAAATATTACATTTGGATTCAAATAAAATATCATAAAAGTCAAAATCCCAAAAGATCAAAATCCAAATTAAGTTTTCAAATTAAAAATATCTTCAGATTTTTCTTAATAGCTAAGATGAAACGTTAAAGGTTCATGAAATTCATTAAAAATCATCCTTTAACTACATTTTCCTTTGAACAATTCCAGGACTTGAATTAGAAGATTGGTTCTATCATATAGCCCTCCATCGACATGTGATTACACTTAGTGAAATTCAGGACCCAAAGTAACGGATAAGGGAACTGGCACCTTCCTATAAACAAAAAAATTCTAACCTTTTTTCTTAAAACCTGGGTATTAAAGCTTATTGTAGATAAAAAGATTGCGAACATAATGATTGAAGATTGTAGAACACGTTGGCTTTAGTGTTTGATTGATATCTTCAGTCTAAGCTTACTTTCTAAAGTTCAATTATATTTTTGAAGTCTTGAAGCTTGGTTTCTTGTCCTGGTTGTATTTCTTCGATTTGTTTAGGCATGTATACGCTAAAATTGTGATATAATTATTACTTCTTGGTTTAAGTTTATACGAGATAAATCATGTTGCACATGTAAAATGAAATTATCGCGTTAATGGAGCCATGTTATCCCAACGGAATAAGCCTGTTTTTATTGCTTCCGGAAACTCAAGATAGACGTTAGCCATTCTTCAAAATATTTTCCTTAAATTAGTTTTGTTGTCATTCAAACATATTACCTAAAGCTTACTTAGAAGTTTTGGAGCTAACAACACATAGGTTATGCTTTTGGCTATAGGATTTTGGGTGAAGTTTCAGTGTTTTGGCTAAGGTTCATCTAAAGAAGGTTTGAATAGAGATGCTTGGCCGAAGATTTGATAAGAGAAATGTGTTGAAAAGTTGTCTTATAATGTATTGATATTTTGAGTAATCAATGAAATTAGGAAAATGATTTTTCTTCAAGATAATTGCATGTAATTTTGGTGGCTTCTCATTGATCCTAGAAAACAATGATGTGGCTTCCTCTAAGCCATACACTTGTCTTGCTAGGTGTCCTTCTAATCCTTAATTTCCTTTCAGTGTGAGAAACTTTACACATTATAATTTAAGGAACAGGGTAAAACATTACCCTAAAAAATATAGTACTTGAAATTTTATTCCGGGTCTAAACTTTTCATTTTTAATCCTTCCTAACCTAAATCTCACATTTTCTTAGTCTTGGGCATCTCTAAACCCAATTGTAGGCTTAGGTGCTACCAGCAACCCACGGCCTGCAATGATACTATTTACATTTTTTTCTGTCCTTATCAAGTCATTTATATCTCAACTAACCCTATCAGAATCATAAAATTATGATAAATAAAGTCTAAATAAAATTTTAAAATAGCCTAGGTGTTACACATAAATTGTCAATACATGTTCTGTGGGCTTGAAATTGGGAGGCCTACAAGGGTAATCCCTGGGCATGATTTCACAACCGCAGTTATGCTAAAGTTAGATTGTTAGAGTTGTATGAGCACCTATCCTTACAGATTTGGTTTTTGACAAACTGTGTCATGAGATAGAGTGGGGAATCAGGTTGGTTAATAGCATTGAGAGATCGTTAACCTTTGTACCAGGTTGTCTGTTAGAGGAGGTTTGACCCAAGTTATAGAAAATGGGACCTAGTTCCATACTCAGTTGTTAAGACGACTATTATGATTTCAGAGGTGCTCTTGTTCACCAGGGACTAAGTACAATCTTTTAGTTTCTGGATTTACTACTTTTATTATTATATATGTATTTATCATGTTCAACAAATATTGTTTCCTGATGCTCTGCTCACCATAGCTAAAATGATTTCTCTTGATTATGAGTTTAGAAATGCTTGTTATGAATTTGTAAAATGAAAAGTGTTTTTAGCTAGCTATGTGTGATATCAATGATTTATGACTCTTGCTGTATTTTATTTATATATTTTCCTTGGTTGTCCCATGTGGGTAATGGGTAAAAATCCACTCAGCTGAGTTCGTTGACTCACCCATTCTTCCCTCTCACGGTAGGTCCAATTTCGCTCCGCCCATGTTCATAAGATTGTTCTCAAGTGGTGAGCCTTATTTTGAAATAAGGCTTAGTTAGGTGCATATTAGTAGCTGGGGTACTCAGTAGATGTGCGGGCAGGATTATGACCATGCATTTATTTTCAGATTATGTATTAGATTTCAAAATTTGAATCATTTGTGTTTATATTTTTAAGAGCTCAAGTATGTATTTGAAATGTAGCCTATGGTTAAAGATTTATGTAGCCAACCAGGATATGCTTTTGTGATTTAGTCTTCAAGTGTTAAGTTGATTTTCATATTTAAAATTTAATTATGTGATAAGACAATTATGATTTCATGATTAGCAAATTAGGTTAAAAAGGATTTAGAGAGCTTGAATATTATATTCTTCAGATATTTGAAATTAAACATTCCATTTTGAATAGAGAGATTGATATTAATTTAGAGGAAAATCACATTTCAAATATAATATTATGCTATTATCTACATTTAAGAGAGCATGCAAGTAGAAGGCTTATGTGGGGATGAAATTCCTCATGTGCAAATTCATGGGTCCAAGCCTGGTCATGACAAAGTGGTATCAGAGTCATAGGTTTCTTGCATGGAACTAGAGCAAGTGTCCACATATGTTCGTCGTTTATGTAATGAAAGCCCACCATTTGCATTAACGAATCGGTCCTTGAGGCCTTTAGGGGAGTCAATCATGTCTAGGCTTAGTATGAATCTCTGTCATTTCTTGGAAACTCTGATTCAACCTTGTGTTTACCCCTCTCTCAGGTGAGGTTTGCCACTCTGACCATTGTCATTACCGTCACGCAAACACACCACATTCAGTCAACACCAGTAGCATTCGACATCTTGAGCGAGCCATTTTAAATATTCGCGAGGTGGTCTGTCACGTCTGAGGCTGGAGTGAGTGGGTGGGAGCCGCCAGGCATGGCTCTTCATGGCGTCAACAGGTCCCACTGGTGGGGCTATCCCTCACAGCACTCTCGGATGGGCGGCTCTGCCAACCCAGGAGTTAAGAAAATAACCAGCCAGAAGGGCAAAGTTTATGAGGCCAAATGACCCATATTGTCATATGTCCAGAAAATGCCACAAGGGCCAGTGCCTTAGAGGCTCATCTGTATGCTACAGATATGTGATGAGAGGCACTTGAAAGGATTGCCCAGCTACTCAGATGACAAGTCAGGGCTAAGCAACTAATGTACCTGGGCAACTGAGCCCGGGTTTAGATCAACCACCCAATTGATGGAGGGTCGCATGCGAGTGACCCAAATTAAGGTAAAGATATGATGAAACCAAAAATCATGCATGTAGGGGTGTATGACCATATGTGCATGACCATATGTGCATGTGTAGTACAAATAAGGAAAACCTTATGTTTAGAAATGTTTTTGCAAAGTAATAGCCTTCTCATGCTTAGTGTTTGCCGTGGTAAGTTCTATTGATTTAAAATAAGTGTGGATAGTTAGCTTTGAACTCATAGATTAAGAATTGAACTGAGAATGCTTACACATTGTATGACATTTAGAACCTTGGTGCATAGATTTCATGTGTTTTAAAAGTATATACAATGTAGTTAGCATGATAGGTTGAATGAGCAAATAACATTCCATGATTATATGCCTATGGCTTCATGTATGAGAATGTATGGTTGCGTGTGTATTATAGAACAATGACTAGTTTATTCTTTTGCGAAAGTTTACAAAAGCTTGGGAATTTAAAATGAAGGAAGAAGAGATATGGAAATGTGTTTTACCTACGTGAACTTAGAATAAAAAGATATAAGCATCTTAGATAGTTCTGTTTTATGCTCATAGAAAATGACTTGGTTTAAGATTTGATATTTCAACAAGTTGTGTTTTGGTTGGGGAGTGTTTCCTTTTCATGTTATGTGTGCAAAAGCGATATTACTTAAAGGTTATGTGACATGAAGTAGAGCACTATATGCATGTATGATAGTTTTGCTTCAGTTGGCATTGTAGAAACATGATTAGAGTTACTTGAGGACTTGTATGTGTAGAATACATGTTTCTTCCCCTAACCTATGCACATAAGCTAGATGGAAGGAGTTTAACTGAAATCATTATGTTTAAGTTACAGTTTGGTAACACAATAGTAAGAAGTTAATAGGCAAGAATGCATGTTGTTGTCTCTTCCTCCATGAACTTGTATTATGTGAATAAGATGATGTTTTATGTAACATCCTAGTTCTTCTTTCAGAAATTGTTTGAGGAATGGTTAATGGAAATATTAAGATTCTGATAGACGTCATTGTGATGGAGCGACTTATGAGTGAGCACAAAAAAAAAGTGAATAGTGTTTTATGGGCCCGGCAACGGACGCTGGAATTGAGATTCGGGACCAGAGGTGCCCTCAATTAGGAAAATATGAGAATAAGATTGGAAATGTGTGGGAATGACAATTTTATGCCTAGAATTAAATTTAGGGCAATATTAGTTTTCTGGGGTAAGGTGTTTACCCGTTTGATGAAATTTTAGATATGTGATTTTTAACACCAGAGTATTTGCATCACCACAAATGGATGATATCTATATAGTAAACATGTGGAAGGCCAAGATTTAATCTCTTGGAATCCAAGGTTAAATCTTAGCCATCCAATTTTTTTTAACATAAATGATGAATTACTTTACAAAATTCTTCAAAGCATTGAATACAAGAGCCAAGTCATATTTTCTCCAAACACGATCAAATTTGGCAGCCAAGGAAGGAGAGCAGCCACCATTGTTATCTTCAAGAGCTTGATCTTGGTTCCAACCCAAAAACACTATATAGTTGTTAAGACCTTAAAGTTCTTTCATTAATTTGTTCTACACCTTGATCTCTACAATCTAACCGAACAAAATCTCCATCCATCATCAAACCTTGTCTTACTACCTCACTCCTCACTGTTTTAGGAAGGATTTGGGGTTAGTTTGGGAGCTTTGGATCAAAAGAATTAGCTTGGATAAACTTGGAGTCAAGGATCCACTAGGTTGCACAAGTAGGGTTTGTGCTCCTTTCTTGTCAAATTTTTCTGATTTGTTTTGGGTTGAGATATGTCTAAAAATTTGGTTTTATTGACTGATATGATGTTGATATTGATGTATAAATTTTGGTTGTGTGTTTGGATGTTGTAAAAAAAAAATGGTTTTTATCAAAAAAATGTTTGGGTCAAGCTGGATTTTCAATTTTGCGCGGTGCAATTGTATTGAATTTTCTGGTATATTTGTGGGTGTTTTCATGAGCTTTAAAATTATTTGTTGAAGTTAACACCTTAAAATAACTACATGAATTTTCTTGGGTGTTGATTTTAAAGTTCAATGTAAAAAAATCAAAAACCAAAATGAGACAGATGCTGTATTTCCTGATTGTTGAAACTGAAACACTAAGTTGTCCATTTTATTACCATAGAAAATGATTGAATAAGCCCTTGAAATTTTCACACGAGATTAATACCATATTTAAGTATCACTTTGAATTTTATGGTGAGTTGATTCAATCATTTGTTGGTTTAAAATTATAAGAACATTAGGCTAATTTGGATAAGTGGCTTCCAACCTAAAGAATTTTATATTTTAGTTACAAGGCTCAGGGACTGATTTGCTGTGAAAATTTTCAGGGAATCCTGAAACATATGAAGTGTCATATATAATTTTTGTGACTCTTCAAATGACCATTTGATATGGCAAACAAATGTTGTGTTAGAATGATAAATTTGCCAAAGTGCTGGAATGGTAGTATTGGCTGAAAACTAATGGTGGAATGATATCTATTCAAGTGTATAGCATATGAGTGCATGCTAGATGTTTTAAATAATTGTTCATGAGGTATGAAATAACCTCTAAAATAATTGAATATTTATGTCACACATATCCCTTTGATAAAGAAATAAAGTCATAATATGAATTTATGATAAAAGAGCACATATACATTTTACAAGTGCATGCTTGAAACATATGGAGAAAATAGACAAGGCTTAGATGAATGTGTAACACCCTAATAATTAACCCAATACACCTAGGCAGTATCTGATTAATTACTAGACTTACTCTTGCTTTCAGTTCCTTAATCATGCTTTGAAAATACTTAGTGAAATTCCGAGCCATTTTTTTTTTAAAACATAATTGAAACGTGACCGCTTTAACGTGAATGATTTAGCAAAATTTAAAAG